>CM050421.1:36397225-36588055 GCA_027564155.1 Gymnocypris eckloni scoliostomus
ATGGACAGAGACACTCGCATGCGTTCGTTTCAGGAAGAGACGCCTCATCAGTAGCTGGTGTGCCCAGCCACATCGGTGCTGCTGCCTTGGGTAGGATGAACTCCTCATCTAACATTTCTGATCATGTTGTAAAATTGTCTGATGTTTCAGCTTTGTTACCACAGAGAATTTAAGTTGCATGGTCAAATCTCTGATGCAGGTTCTGATATCTCTTACAACAGTTTGAGTAAACAAATGGATGAGGGGTTGCAGGAAGGTTTTAGCGAGTCAGAAATAATCAGAACTGTCTTAAAGATAACCAAACCAGGTACATTCAGGGAGATGTTGAGTAATAAAGAAGACCTTACTGTAGAAGGTTTAAAGAGATTTCTGAGGTCACACATCAGGGACAAAAATGTAACTTTTCAAGAACTGAGTAATGCTAGGCAGCAAGACAGAGAAAGTCCACAACAGTTTCTGTACAGAGTTATGGGGCTAAAGCAACGAGTTATTTTTGAGTCACAGCAACCAGGTGTTGATTTCAGCTATGACAAAAAATTGGTTCAGGGCACTTTCCTTCATACCATTTACCAGGGTTTGAATGAGAAAAACAGCTATGTACGACATGACCTTAAACCCTTCCTTTCAGACATGCAAGTTAGTGACGACTTCCTATTGGAACAGGTGACTAAGTCTACCTCCGAGGAAGAAGGACGTTTAAAACGACTGAACACAGTAGCTAAAACAAGACCAGTGACTGTGAATTCGGTTCGTCATGACTCAGGTGAGCTAACTGACCAGAACAGACAAACCAAAGTTGACTCTGAATTACAGGCTAATCGTGATGCTATCAAGGAACTGACTGCCCAAGTGTCATCATTAACTAAGCATCTAGCCCATCTGACAACATCCGCTGAGACTATGGAATCGATAGACAACAGCACACCTACTCGTCCTCAACCAGCAGCTGAGACAAAAGGGAAATGTCGCGACTGTGTCCAAAAGGGCAATATTAACTGTTCACACTGTTTTTTGTTGTGGACAATCTGGTCATAGGGCTATTGGCTGTCTTCAACGTAAGCTGTTGGGAAACGGGAAGAGGTCACTGGAGGGGCAGCCTGTGACCTCAGTCAGTTCGAGCCCCAGATAAAAGCCAAAATCTCAAGACATCCACAAACAAAACCACAATGTCAGGTGAACCCAAATCAACGAGTAGCTCAGCTTATTGGCAAGCGGTGTATGGTTTCGACTTCGATTAATGGTGTACCTCTTCAAATGTTGCTGGATTCCGGTGCTCAGGTGACAATGGTAGGAAAGGCGTGGATGGAGAGAATTGCCTACTGTCAAATTACAGCCCCTTGAATCTCTTTTCGCTAGTCAGTCCCTGGAGATAACCGCAGTTAATGGCACTGAAGTACCCCTTGAAGGTTGGGCTGAAGTTTACCTCAGATCTGTAGCCATAATCATGGACACCTGTCTATCAGAGTCCCACTTTTAATCAGTCGAAACTGTAGCTGTCCTGTTTTAGGTAGCAATGTCATAGCCGAGATCATAAAAGAAAATGCCTGTCAGGAAAAAAAAGTTGATGTTTCTACTATTCTAGAGGAAGCTTTAGGCATCAGTGCACCTACTGTAGAAGCATTAGTGTCGACTCTCCAGCAGATAACTCTGGCTGAGACGTCACAGCACAATGTCCGCACTGGTAAGACAGGTGTAACAATACCCGCTGGACAGATTCGGGAAGTTAAGTGTCGGATTCGGGGATGGTCAAGTGGTGGGACAATGCTGTTTCAGCCTATTGTGGAGAATGACTGCATTGATGGTTTAGAGCTTTTTCCAGCTTTAGTGGATGTTCCTGGGGGATTGTCAAAATGTGTTAAAGTTCCAGTCCAGAACTCCACTAAACATGCTGTCTACCTGCCACAGAGGACAATTCTTGGCACACTTGAAGATGTCGTCGATCTTAAACCCATCCAACAATCCACTGACATTTCTGAGTCAAAAGCCATCATACTCCCCAATCATGTTCAGTTCAGTTAAGGACTGATTATATGCACAACTTTGAAAAAATAGGAATCCTTGGTACATCCAAATAAAGATAAATGGCACCCTCAGTTGACTTGTCACATCTGGCTGAAGATGAACAGAAAATAGTCAAGGAGATGCTTTTGAGCAGTCTGATGTATTTGCTAGGGATGACACAGATATTGGTTGCATCCCTGACCTGCAACTGAAAATCTGCTTAAAGATGATACGCCAGTCCAAAAGTCCTACAATGCGGTCCCAAAGCCTTTGTATAGAGAGGTAAAGGAATACGTTCAAAAGCTGCTCGATCACGGGTGGATTCAGAAGTCCATGTCACCTTACTCCTCCCCCGTGGTTTGCGTAAGAAAAAAGATATGAGCCTACGTCTTTGTGTGGACTTCCGAGGACTAAATAGTAAAACGATCCCAGATCGCCACCCCCTTCCACGTATTCAGGATCTATTGGATAATCTGGGAGGTTACTCATGGTTTTCAATATTAGACCAAGGCAGTGCATATCACCAGGGTTTTGTTGAGGAGAACTCTAGGCATATGGCATTCAGCACGCCTTGGGGTTGTATGAGTGGATCCGCCTTCCCTTTGGCCTGACCAATGCACCGGCAGCTTTCAAAGGTGTATGGAAGGTGTACTGAATGGCCTGAGAGATGAGTGCTGTTTCCCATACTTAGACGATGTTCTCTGTTTTCCAAAACCTTTCCAGACCACGTCAAAAACTTAAAGAGAGTTTTCTGCCGCTTACGGGAACATGGTGTGAAATTACGCCCAAAGAAGTGTGAATTATTTAAACATCAAGTGAGATCGTAGGGCGTTTAGTTACAAGTGAGGGCATTCAAGTTGATTCCAAAGACCTGGAGGCAGTGCTGCAATGGAAAGAGCGAGAACCAAGAATGTTGGAGAAGTTAGAGCTCTATTGGGCTTTTGGGCTACTATCGATCATTCATTCAAGATTTTTCCAGAATAGCCCGGCCACTGTTTAAGCTTCAAGAGAATCCTGGTGAGAATGGGGAAAATCCTCTCAAAACTAGGCCAACTAAACTGGGTGAAAAAAAAGGTCAGTTGCTGTCCAAAACACCAGTTCAGTGGACCTCTGAACACAGCGCTGTGGTTGCCCGCCTTGTCGACATGTTGACTTCCTCTCCTATCTTGGCATACCCAGACTTTAATTTAACGTTTGTCCTTCACACCGACGCATCTAATGAGGGTCTGGGGGCTGTACTCTATCAGGAACAGGGGGGTAAACTGCGCGTAATTGCCTATGGCTCAAGGTCGCTCTCGCCTGCAGAGAAGAATTATCACCTCCATTCCAACAAGCTTGAGTTCCTTGCCCTAAAATGGGCCATCTGCGATAAATTTCGCGATTACCTCTACTATGCCCCCACGTTCACAGTATTCACGGATAATAATCCCCTTACCTATATCCTTAGTACCGCCAAGTTGAGTGCTGTTGGGCATCGTTGGGTGGGTGAATTGGCTGACTTTCACTTCACCATAAAGTACAGGCCAGGCAAATCCAACACCGATGCCGACACCTTATCACGGTTCCCGTTGAAGCTTCAGGACCACATCCGAGAATATTCCGAGGCTTTACCTCCAGATGTTATTTCTGCCATATGGCAGGAGATAAAAGCAAAGAAAGAAAAATAAGTACCATGGGTTGCGGCCCTTCAGCTGGGTTATGGTGATGAAGATCTTCTTCCTGCCAGTACACCCATGTTTCCCTCTGGAGACATTAAATCTGCCCAAAGGGAAGATACTTCCATCTGTGAAGTAATTACTTTGAAAGAGAGAGGATGGTACCCCAGTGACAAAGAAAAGAAGCACATGGGATCAACTACACGACGAATGATATACGAATGGAACAAACTTAGACTTGATGAGGGAATCTTATACAGACAGACAGGACAACATAGACAACTGGTTCTCCCTAACTCCCTCAAGTCTCTTGCACTCAAACACCTTCATGATGACATGGGGCATGTGGGGGCTGACAAAGTCATCCACCTGGCCAGGCAAAGGTTTTATTGGCCTTTCATGCAGCGTGACATAGAAGATTGTCATCCGCCAATGTCCATGTATAAAGAAAAAGCGACCCACTGTTCCAGAAAAGGCACCAATGGGTTCAATCACCACTAGTGTCCCATTTGAGCTACTGTCCGTCGATTATCTCCATCTTGAACCAAGTAAGGAGGCTACGAGTATATCTTAGTACTCGTAGATCACTTCACCCGCTTTGCCCAGGCCTACCCAACACGGAACAAATCGGGCAAAACAGCCGCGGAAAAGATTTTTCGACTTTATACCACGCTTTGGGTATCCACAAAAGCTTCATCATGATCAGGGCCGGGAGTTCGAGAATAACTTGTTCCAGCGACTTCAGCGACTGGCTGGCATTACTCATTCTCGTCGACTCCCTATCACCCGCAGGGAACCCGTTAGCGTTTGAATAGAACACTACTTCAAATGCTCGAACACTATCAGAGGAAAAGAAATCTGAGTGGAAAGATCACTTACCGCACATAGTCCATGCCTATAATTGTTCGAGGCATGAAGGCACGGGCTATTCGCCATTTTTCTTCTCTTCGAAGAGCCCCTCGCTTACCCGCTGATTTGCTTTTAACCTTGAACCTGAGTTACAGACTGAGACCCATCAGAATATGTGCAGAAGTGGGCTTCTCGGATGCAAGAGGCATATAAGATCGCCTCTGAAAATAGTAAGAGTTGCTCTGCAAAAGGGAAAAGATACTATGACCGGGGTGTCAGAGGAATTGTGCTTCAGCCAGGTGATCGCGTGCTTGTCCGCAACCTTTCCGAGAGGCGGGCCCAGTAAACTCCGTCCTTACTGGGAGAACAAAGTTCACCGTGTAGTTGAGAGGATGGGAGACAACCCTGTATATCAAATTCAAGCTGAAACTGGTGACCGCACCCTCCGTGTTCTGCACCGTAATCTCCTTTTGCCTGTGAACGATCTGCCACTGGAACATGATGGTCAAGAAAATCGGACACCAAACAACAAAGACCAAACAACAACATATAAACATCCGGTCTCAAATGCCTGATACCTTGGAGAATGAAGCCAGTGATTCCGGGACGAAGAAGGATATGCCTGTAATCCCAGACCAGTACCAGTATATGAAAGAAAGAAAGTCAATCTCAAACAGTCTCACAATGAGTCACACAGTCACCTTCGAGTAGCGGCACCAGAGTTTCACCCTGTATGCCACAGGGCAGAGCCTGATAACCTTGAGACATATGTACAGCACCCCCAGTTTGTGATGCCAAAACCAGCACAAGTGACGGATAACCCATTGCCATTTGTAGAACCTCAGGAAAAATTGGATGACTGCATAGCAAGGAGAAGTGATGAAGATACTGACCTGGGAGCCCAGCAGCAGCCAGCGAATGAGGAAGATGTCATCCTGCGCAGATCTACGTGCAGTAAAGCCAAAGGAGGTGTTTACATACAATCAGATAGGCCAACCTACATACCAAGCTTGAGACCAGGAGCTAATGCGATGCATGCTTGTGTACTTTATCCAGTCCAGACTTACCCTGTACTACCTGACATACCCCACTACCCAATGCCAGCAGTATGGGCATTCTAAAAATAAGTCACGAAGAATAGAAGTCACTTGACATTCAAAAACATGCGCATTCATACCAGGAGAATTAACCTAAAAGTTCACCTTTGTGACTACTGTAATTGCCTAACTAGTTAGTTCTAGATGCGGAGACATCTCTAAAAGCAGGGAAGAGTGTAATGGGTTGAGAAAATGCCATTTATGAGTTTCCTGAAAACAGTGGACTCCCCATATATGTGGATTTGTGTATACCTGTTCTTTTATTTTACAAAATGAGAACATTTCTAATTAAGGTAAAACAGTATATATTTGTGGCATTACACGCCATGCCAATAGATGGCATCAGGCGCTCATGGAAGACACAAGATTTATTTCCTCCTGGTCTGCGGGCTCAGTAATAAACTGACTGCCGCTGTGGAAAGACATAACTTTTGTCTTCTCGTTTTTCACAGTTTATTCACCGATTCGCAGTGCATAACGCCTGTGTATCCTTTGCTGCTGGCCCAGATATCCCCTAGATCTGAGGCCGGTAACAACCGCACTTGCACAAACTGCATTGAAATCATTTCCCAAATTTTCATTTGTGTGGAAATATTACCAAGTCTGTAAACAGCCATTAACAGAAGCCAGAGACGCTGAAGACGGACACAAAGAACATAAAATACTGTAGGAGCCTGAGCAAGCTCAACGTTCACTATGCAAAATATAGAAAGGAAATCCTAAATATTGAATTGGGAGTGGGGGTCTATATGAATGTATTTCTGAGGGGAACTGTTTTGAGAAAAGTTTAAATGACATTTTCTTCTCATCTTGCATGTATAAAAAACAAAGCACTGCAGCTTAAGAATCAGGTTCAATTGATGAAGCTTTTAATCATCAGGAAGGATGTTGCCCGCCCTTCCGCTCAATTGGCGGTTGTGTTGCTCCTTAATATTCAGTGGGTGCTCATAAAATTTTTGTGGTGCTCCTAACTTCTTGAAGTTGGGAGCACCAGTGCTAACAAGTAAAAAAGTTAATTTCGAGCCCTGGCTGTACGGTTCGGTACAGTACGGTACGCAATTATTTCCGTTTCCACTGTCAGAAGTTGTGAATGGTACCAAAATAGCAAACCGTACCTTACCACTTTTTTGGTACCCTTCTGATGGGGTACCTAGCACTGCAAAGGGTACCAAAAGGGTGGAGCTAAACTCACTGCAGGATGCTGATTGGTTGAAGGGGATAAAGCATCTTCTTCACTCATTCTGCTCTGCTATCCGTGTTGGGCTTATTTACATCATAGTGTACATGTGCGCAAGCACAAAAAAATATAACAGTGTATTTTATAATTTTATATTTTCACACAGACAATAGCCGTTTCTCTATATGCGTTCTTGTCTGTTCTTGTGGACTTGTGAAACGTCATTGCCCAAAAACCCGCGTCATTTTCAAAATATTACTGTTCTCGTGTCATGAAATGTAGTTGTAAGAGTTTTTCAGGCAAGAATGTAGGTGTTTAAAACTCAGATCTGCAGTTTATTTAGAAAAATAGCATCTGTAATGGGTGTATTCCTTTAAGAAAACGTGATTACGTAGTGGTTACGGGGTTAATGGCACATGTTGGGTTCTGGGAGTGTGTTCAGCACTTTCAGCACAAATAAAGTGATTCCGTTGCTCTGTCAAAACAAGTTTGTTCATTAGAAATCATTACAGCAACTATTTAGTAAATTTGCTATGCGCTTCCGGAGCTCCAGGCGATCCGGACGTTCAGTGCTCGTGTATCCGCCTCGAACAGCCTTACGCTCGGCTAGTCCTTCCGACATCTGCCGCTGGCTCTGATGTCTCTGTAGTGATTAAACATGAGATACAATTTGTTTGGGGTATATTTAACAGGCATTTGTGGTCTTATGAATCTATTATTTGTTCCTGGTCATATCGTTTTAGCTGAGCAAAAAAGTTAATGTTTAACTCTATATTTATTTTGAACTTTAACGTAGTACAGCGCTGACTTTGTAGCATACGTTTGACTGAATTGTTTGCTTTTGTCTTCATTTCATCTTATTTAAGTCTCTTATACTTTGTACATATACTTCTATAATGGCTATTACTGTTCATTAAAACTGATATTTAACAGGGTTCCGGTTTAGCGTCTACCATGTGAGGTCGCATAGTCTGGTGCTCCACAAACTCGGCTTTTAAATTCTGTTTCAAAACTTGATACAGCGTTATTTTTACACCCTGTGTATTTTTAAGTGACTCCTGATAATTATTTTAAGCTTATTCGAGTTTCAACGATGACTACAAAAGCCCAACGACAAAAGAAAACTGATTCAGCTGCTACCGGCGGATCGTCTCTGGAAATGGCTAAGTGTGATGAAGTTTCTATGCCTGAGGGTGTGGCGATTATGGCTGCTATTAGCAGGCGTGAAAGTGGAATCCATGCAAATTTTGATGCACACGCCGCTGAAATTCGAGGCACAATTTATTTGGTACGATAAGAAATGCACAACACATTTTCATCTCTGAATAATGACCTCAAATCCCAGAGTGAGCGCTTGACAAGTCTGGAGACCGCTACCTCAGAATGGATGACCAGTCTTCACTCGCTCGAGCCAATGGTTGCCCACAGCCAGCGAAGTTTGTGGCAAAAGCTCTGGCAGAAATATGTGATCTACCAGAACCTCCACTCCTAGCTCGTACTCATCGCACACTTGCGCCGAAACCTGCAGAAGGTAGGCGTCCTCGAGCCTTACGTAATCTGTTTCCATCGCTATGACGTCGAGGATATTTGGCGGAAGCGAGCCAGGGTGGGCAGCTTAAGTTCAGAGATAAAACTGTGTTCGTCTTCCCGGACTTTCCACCTGAGATCGCCAAGAAGCGTGCCGCTTACTATGAGGTGAAACGTCTTCTGAAGTCCATGCCAGATGTTAAGTACGGTCTAAAGGGTCTAACTGGATTCAGAATCACAAAGGACGGCACAGAACATACGTTTGATACCCCAACCACTGCAATGGCTTTTGTGAAACAACACCTGTTGCCTGCTTGAATGGGTACAAAGTACTGGAACTTAATGTGTCATTTTCTCTGGTCCATAGACTATTGACAGCACTTAATTATGTGGTTTAATATGTGTAGATGTATCTTTGTAGGGTTTGTTTATCTGTATTTTGTATTTGTTTGCGGAGATGCATCCGAGGTAAGAACCACAATATCTCGCATGCAAATTGGGATGTTTCCACAGGGTAGCGTACACTCTAGTTGGGGAGTGTTGGCTTAGTTCGAAGGCACAGGGTGGGGGTGGCAGTGAGGGTGGGGGCGGATTTTCGCGCTAGGGTTCCTGAAGTTTATTGTGAATATGTTCTTATATTTTGTTCATCTCAAAACACGCTTGGGCCATTGATTGTTGGCTGTTTCTTTAAATGCTTTTTGTATTCACTGTTTTGTATAGCTGTTTGGGTTTCACAAATGCTTTTTGTTCCTTTTTCCCTTTTTGTTACATGATGGGAAGTAGGGCTGATAAAGATGGGTTGGTGAGATGGGTTAGCTGGAACTGTAAAGGTTTGAATAATCCAGTCAAATGTAATAAGGTTCTGATTCATCTTAGAGCGCTCCGGTTACTATCGTAACCTCGGTTCCCTGAGAGCGGGAGCGAGACATCACGGAGAATTTCTTCGTTATGGGAACTCCTTCCTCAACCTTTCCTGAAGACCTATTGGCTCACGCCCCAAATGACTGGCCAATTGTCGCTAAGCATGCAAATCTGAGCTCGAGAGGCAGTATAAATGCGGCGCCCGCGACAATTACGTCAGAATCTGATACTGAACGCCACTTGGCTGAGCGAGCAGCGATCACGGCGATCACCGTGATGTCTCGTTCCGCTCTCAGGGAACCGAGGTTACGATAGTAACCGGGCGTTCCCTTCGAGCCACGAGACATCACGGAGAATTTCTCCGTTATGGGAACGTTATTCAATCCCGCCGTGAGAGAGGCTACGGGCAGCCTGTACCAGTTACACAGCGCGGTAGCATTCCCACCAATAACGGGGCTTGTAGGGCGGGCTCACAGCTGATAGATGGAGATAAGCCAATGACCTCTACACCTACGCCTACACCTCAGGTATACTAAATTTGCATATCTGGCAAGTGACTACATGGGCTGCGCTGAGAGCAGGGCAGAACACATCCAGCCAAAGCAGTATTATAGGAGCTATACAGAGTTAAGTGTGTTTGAGCAGCATACCATAACATGACCATGTCCGCGGCACTGAACTCAGGGCCGACAATAACAAACACCTCATAGAGGGCTCGTAATGTACTGTACAACAGCACCTCCCACAAAAAGGTAACGTTAGCAACATGAATTAGTTACTCACCGACCGCACTTGGGAGGCTAAGGACTGAACGTCCAGCTTGTAAAACCTGGCGAAGGTATTCTGTGAAGACCACGGCTGCCAAGCAAATATCTTGAATACACATACATCTTGACCATGCTAGGTGGAGCGATAGCCCTCGTTGGATGGCCCCTAATGTGCAGAGGGAGTTTCCAAACCTTGGGTTGTATAAGCCTCCGTGATAGCGTCCACAATCCAGTGTGACAGACTTTGTTTCGTCTGGCTCGGCCCTTCATTACACACCACCATAGCACCCAAAAGCTGGATTGATTGCGAAAACTGCTTGAACGGTCAATGTAAAATCTCAAAACACTGACGGGCAAACTGCAGTCTGGGCGTCCGCACTCTGTGAGGGCAATGATTTAGTACGGGCTGGCGAACCGTCTCTGTCCTTCGAAGGGGTAGACAGTGATTTAGGCACGTATTCAATCTCGGCCGGAGAGTGACACTGCAGTCCCGGGACCGAATCGAATGCAGTCGCTGTCCACAGAAAAGCGTGTAAATGCTCTATGCGCTTAGCGAGCGAAGGCCAGAAGGACTGTAGTTTTAAGTAATAGCTCCTTCAAACCTACAGATGTTAAAGGCCCAAATGGTTGCAATGAGAGGCTCTTAATCCACTTCCTGGTCCCAGGGCGGAAACGAAAGTGGACATGGGGGATGTAGTCTTTTGCGAGCGATTGCCCGCTGAGGCACACGGCAATGGCGCGACATAGACTTCAGTGTCGATGGTAACGATCCACTATCCAGTCTGTGCAGCGGGAAACTCAGAACATCGGTGCAAGTAGTCGGGCGATATGAGCCTGACTCTTTCACAAACACTCCCATTTAAAGCATACAAAGGTCTTGTAGAGGGTTTTCGCTCCATGGCGTGCGAGAATATAAGGCGCCCATCTTCTCTGATACCCTGAAGCGATCACACATGATGGCTCCATAGTTCCAGGTTCGAGTGCCACACGAGCCCTCCACCTGGGATAGCATATACTTCCTGCCGGGGATCGGCAAGGCGGTGCCTCCAGCAGTTCCGTCAAGTCTGGGAACCCAGGCTGGTTCGGGGCGATGAGTATCACTGATGCTCGCTCCACCCTGATCTCTCATAACACCAGCGGCAACATTTCTTGATTGGAGGAAATGCATACGGCCTAGCTTCTGGTCAGCGTGATGTCAGCGGGGAGTGAAGAACAACAGGCAGTGCGTGTTCTCGCTCTTGGCGAACAGATCCACCTCCGCTCTCCTTTAACGCTAGCGGTTCCAGATCATCCGAACCGACTCGGTGTGCAATCTCCACTCTCCTTGAGGATTTATATACGAAACCACAGACGTGTTGTCGGTGCAAATCAGTACATGCTGCTGTTTCAGCTGCGGCTGAAAATCCTTTAGAGCTAAGAAGACTGCTTCTGTCGTGGCCCAAAGAACGAGAGATGGATTCCTTCATTTTAGTCAATGAGGCTCGAGAAGCAGAGTTCCAGATGTCAAAATTAGACTTTATTAACCAGTAACAAAGCCGAGATACGGTCTCTGCAGCCACCGCATCTGAATCTCTGTCTGTCCGCTCATCCATTTTATACCACCGACTCGGGGTGCAATCTCCACTCTCCTTGAGGATTTATATACGAAACCATAGACGTGTTGTTGGTGCGAATCAGTACATTTTGCTGTTCCAGCTGTGGCTGAAAATCCTTTAGAGCTAAGAAGACTGCTTCCAGCTCACCGGCTCTGAGATTCCAGCTACAGTCCTGAAGCTGGCATTCCCTCGCACACTACTCCCCAGCCGTGAGTCGATGCATCCGTCGTGATCATCTGGGATCATCTGGGTTGCGTCAGAGCTTCGATGTGGCCGCGATGCGCAAACATCCCGAAGTCCATGCCGTTCACGGGACTCGAAATTCCAGCCATAGCTGCAGCGGGCGCATGTGTAATAATCCCGGATGTAATACCGCTGAATCCGCCACCTTGAGTCCGAGCAGTCTCTGAAATACCTTCAACTGAACAGAGCTATTAATTTAGATGCAGACCACCCCGTTTCAATGGCGTTGCGTAGTCTCTAACACTGACTCGAAATGCCCTTATCCTAAACAAGAGCTATACAATTGCTCGGAGAAGGAGCAATAGAAAAATTTTCAGCGAGCAGGCGGGACGGCTGTTTTGTCCAGCCTCTGTTTGGGGTGCCTAAGAGAGAGGGTGGACTCTGCCCGATTCTAGATCTCGGACCCATCAACAGAGCGCTTGGCAAGCGTCCGTTCAGGATGTTAACGCTAAGCAGATCCTGGCGCAAATTCGCCCCGGGGACTGGTTTGCTTCCGTGGATTTAAAGGACGCGTACTTTTACATTCAGATAGCACCGCATCACAGACGTTTTTTCTGAATAGCTGTCAACTGTCAGGGAGAAGCACAGCGTTCCAATACTCTGTTCTCCCGTCCGGGCTGCTCTGGCCCCACGCACTTTCAAAGTGCATCAATGCAGCACTTCCCCCTCAGATCGAGCGGAAGGCGCATCCTCAACTATCTGGACGATTGGCTGATTTTAGCTCGGTCCCTGGATACGCTTACCAGCCACATAGACTCGCTGTTTATTCACTTGGAGTCCCTACGGCTATGAGAGCCCGCCTCTCGCGAGATCACGTGGGGATGAGACCCTGCCTCTCGTGAGATCGCGTGGAGATGAATCCCGCCTCTCGTGAGATCGAGCCGCGGCCAATTGTCTTCCCTGCGCCTTTTCAGGAAAGGCAGCTCTGTTCAGTTGAAGGTATTTCAGAGACTGCTCGGACTCAAGGTGGCGGATTCAGCGGTATTACATCCGGGATTATTACATGCGCCGCTGCAGCTATGGCTGAATTTCGAGTCCCGTGAACGGCGTGGACTTCGGGATGTTTGCGCATCGCGGCCACATCGAAGCTCTGACGCAACCCAGATGATCCCAGATGATCACGACGGATGCATCGACTCACGGCTGGGGAGTAGTAGGGAATGCCAGCTTCAGGACTGTAGCTGGAATCTCAGAGCCGGTGAGCTGGAAGCAGTCTTCTTAGCTCTAAAGGATTTTCAGCCACAGCTGGAACAGCAAAATGTACTGATTCGCACCAACAACACGTCTATGGTTTTATATAAATCCTCAAGGAGAGTGGAGATTGCACAGTCGGTGGTATAAAATGGATGAGCGGACAGACAGAGATTCAGATGCGGTGGCTGCAGAGACCGTATCTCGGCTTTGTTACTGGTTAATAAAGTCTAATTTTGACATCTGGAACTCTGCTTCTCGAGCCTCATTGACTAAAATGAAGGAATCCATCTCGTTCTTTGGGCCACGACAGAAGCAGTCTTCTTAGCTCTAAAGGATTTTCAGCCAGCTGAAACAGCAGCATGTACTGATTTGCACCGACAACACGCCTGTGGTTTCGTATATAAATCCTCAAGGAGAGTGGAGATTGCACACCGAGTCGGTTCGGATGATCTGGAACCGCTAGCGTTAAAGGAGAGCGGAGGTGGATCTGTTCGCCAAGAGCGAGAACACGCACTGCCTGTTGTTCTTCACTCCCCGCTGACATCACGCTGACCAGAAGCTAGGCCGTATGCATTTCCTCCAATCAAGAAATGTTGCCGCTGGTGTTATGAGAGATCAGGGTGGAGCGAGCATCAGTGATACTCATCGCCCCGAACCAGCCTGGGTTCCCAGACTTGACGGAACTGCTGGAGGCACCGCCTTGCCGATCCCCGGCAGGAAGTATATGCTATCCCAGGTGGAGGGCTCGGTGTGGCACTCGAACCTGGAACTATGGAGCCATCATGTGTGATCGCTTCAGGGGTATCAGAGAAGATGGGCGCCTTATATTCTCGCACGCTCATGGGAGCGCGAAAACCCTCTACAAGACCTTTGTATGCTTTAAATGGGAGTGTTTGTGAAAGAGTCAGGCTCATATCGCCCCGACTACTTGCACCGTATGTTCTGAGTTTCCCGCTGCACAGACTGGATAGTGGATCGTTACCATCGACACTGAAGTCTATGTCGCGGCCATTGCCGTGTTGCCTTCGCATAAGCGGGCAATCGTTCGGTAAAAAAGACTACATCCCCCATGTCCACTTTCGTTTCCGCCCTGGGACCAGGAAGTTGATTAAGAGCTCTCTCATTGCAACCATTTGGGCCTTTAACATCTGTAGGTTTGAAGGAGCTATTAATTAAAACTACAGTCCTTCTGGCCTTCGCTTCGGCTAAGCGCATAGAGCATTTACACGCTTTTTCTGTGGACAGCGACTGCATTCGATTCGGTCCCGGGGACTGCAGTGTCACTCTCCGGCCGAGATTGGAATACGTGCCTAAATCACTGTCTACCCCCTTCGAAAGGACAGAGACGGTTCGCCGTCAGCCCGTGCTACTAAATCATTGCCCTCACAGAGTGCGGACGCCCAGACTGCAGTTTGCCCCGTCAGTGTTTTGAGATTTTACATTGACCGTTCAAGCAGTTTTCGGCAATCAATCCAGCTTTTGGGTGCTATGGTGGGTGTACGAAGGGCCGAGCCGTATCGAAACAAAGTCTGTCACACTGGATTGTGGACGCTATCACGGAGGCATATACAACCCAAGGTTTGGAAACTCCCTCTGCACATTAGGGGCCATCCAACGAGGGCTATCGTTCCACCTAGCATGGTCAAGATGTATGTGTATTCAAGATATTTGCTTGGCAGCCGGTGGTCTTCACAGAATACCTTCGCCAGGTTTTACAAGCTGGACGTTCAGTCCTTAGCCTCCCAAGTGCGGTCGGTGAGTAACTAATTCATGTTGCTAACGTTACCTTTTTTGTGGGAGGTGCTGTTGTACAGTACATTACGCAGCCCTCTATGAGGTGTTTGTTATTGTCGGCCCTGAGTTCAGTGCCGCGGACATGGTCATGTTATGGTATGCTGCTCAAACACACTTAACTCTGTATAGCTCCTATAATACTGCTATGGCTGGATGTGTTCTGCCCTGCTCTCAGCGCAGCCCATGTAGTCACTTGCCAGATATGCAAATTTAGTATACCTGAGGTGTAGGCGCTCATTGGCTTATCTCCATCTATCAGCTGTGAGCCCGCCCTACTAGCGCCGTTATTGGTGGGAATGCAACCGCGCTGTGTAACTGGTACAGGCTGCCCGTAGCCTCTCTCACGGCGGGATTGAATAACGTTCCCATAACGGAGAAATTCTCCGTGATGTCTCGTGGCTTCGAAGGGAACGCTCCGGTTACTATCGTAACCTCGGTTCCCTGAGGCGGGAACGAGACATCACGGTGATCGCCGTGATCGCTGCTCGTTCAGCCAAGTGGCGTTCAGTATCAGATTCTGACGTAATTGTCGCGGGCGCCGCATTTATACTGCCTCTCGAGCTCGTATTTGCATGCTTAGCGACAATTGGCCAGTCATTTGGGGCGTGAGCCAATAGGTCTTCAGGAAAGGTTGGAGGGAAGGAGTTCCCATAACGAAGAAATTCTCCGTGATGTCTCGTTCCCGCTCTCAGGGAACCGAGGTTACGATAGTAACCGGAGCGTTTTCTAAGATGAATCAGAACCTTATTACATTTGACTGGATTATTCAAACCTTTACAGTTCCAGCTAACCCATCTCACCAACCCATCTTTATCAGCCCTACTTCCCATCATGTAACAAAAAGGGGAAAAAGGGAACAAAAAAAGCATTTGTGAAACCCAAACAGCTATACAAAACAGTGAATACAAAAAAGCATTTAAAGAAACAGCCAACAATCAATGGCCCAAGCGTGTGCTCTTGAGATGAACAAAAATATAAGAACATATTCACAATAAACTTCAGGAACCCTAGCGCGAAAATCCGCCCCCCACCCTCACTGCCACCCCCCACCCTGTGCCTTCGAACTAAGCCAACACTCCCCCAACTAGAGTGTACGCTACCCTGTGGAAACATCCCAATTTGCATGCGAGATATTGTGGTTCTTACCTCGGATGCATCTCCAAAACAAATACAAAATACAGATAAACAAACCCTACAAAGATACATCTACACATATTAAACCACATAATTAAGTGTCAATAGTCTATGGACCAGAGAAAATGACACATTAAGTTCCAGTACTTTGTACCCATTCAAGCAGGCAACAGGTGTTGTTTCACAAAAGCCATTGCAGTGGTTGGGGTATCAAACGTATGTTCTGTGCCGTCCTTTGTGATTCTGAATCCAGTTAGACCCTTTAGACCGTACTTAACATCTGGCATGGACTTCAGAAGACGTTTCACCTCATAGTAAGCGGCACGCTTCTTGGCGATCTCAGGTGGAAAGTCCGGGAAGACGAACACAGTTTTATCTCTGAACTTAAGCTGCCCACCCTGGCTCGCTTTCCGCCAAATATCCTCCTTGACGTCATAGCGATGGAAACAGATTACGAAGGCTCGAGGACGTCTACCTTCTGCAGGTTTCGGCGCAAGTGTGCGATGAGTACGAGCTAGGAGTGGAGGTTCTGGTAGATCACATATTTCTGCCAGAGCTTTTGCCACAAACTTCGCTGGCTGTGGGCAACCATTGGCTCGAGCGAGTGAAGACTGGTCATCCATTCTGAGGTAGCGGTCTCCAGACTTGTCAAGCGCTCACTCTGGGATTTGAGGTCATTATTCAGAGATGAAAATGTGTTGTGCATTTCTTCTCGTACCAAATAAATTGTGCCTCGAATTTCAGCGGCGTGTGCATCAAAATTTGCATGGATTCCACTTTCACGCCTGCTAATAGCAGCCATAATCGCCACACCCTCAGGCATAGAAACTTCATCACACTTAGCCATTTCCAGAGACGAGCCGCCGGTAGCAGCTGAATCAGTTTTCTTTTGTCGTTGGGCTTTTGTAGTCATCGTTGAAACTCGAATAAGCTTAAAATAATTATCAGGAGTCACTTAAAAATACACAGGGTGTAAAATAACGCTGTATCAAGTTTTGAAACAGAATTTAAAAGCCGAGTTTGTGGAGCACCAGACTATGCGACCTCACATGGTAGACGCTAAACCGAACCCTGTTAAATATCAGTTTTAATGAACAGTAATAGCCATTATAGAAGTATATGTACAAAGTATAAGAGACTTAAATAAGATGAAATAAAGACAAAAGCAAACAATTCAGTCAAACGTATGCTACAAAGTCAGCGCTGTACTACGTTAAAGTTCAAAATAAATATAGAGTTAAACATTAACTTTTTTGCTCAGCTAAAACGATATGACCAGGAACAAATAATAGATTCATAAGACCACAAATGCCTGTTAAATATACCCCAAACAAATTGTATCTCATGTTTAATCACTACAGAGACATCAGAGCCAGCGGCAGATGTCGGAAGGACTAGCCGAGCGTAAGGCTGTTCGAGGCGGATACACGAGCACTGAACGTCCGGATCGCCTGGAGCTCCGAAAGCGGCATAGCAAATTTACTAAATAGTTGCTGTAATGATTTCTAATGAACAAACTTGTTTTGACAGAGCAACGGAATCACTTTATTTGTGCTGAAAGTGCTGAACACACTCCCAGAACCCAACATGTGCCATTAACCCCGTAACCACTACGTAATCACGTTTTCTTAAAGGAATACACCCATTACAGATGCTATTTTTCTAAATAAACTGCAGATCTGAGTTTTAAACACCTACATTCTTGCCTGAAAAACTCTTACAACTACATTTCATGACACGAGAACAGTAATATTTTGAAAATGACGCGGGTTTTTGGGCAATGACGTTTCACAAGTCCACAAGAACAGACAAGAACGCATATAGAGAAACGGCTATTGTCTGTGTGAAAATATAAAATTATAAAATACACTGTTATATTTTTTTGTGCTTGCGCACATGTACACTATGATGTAAATAAGCCCAACACGGACAGCAGAGCAGAATGAGTGAAGAAGATGCTTTATCCTTCAACCAATCAGCATCCTGCAGTGAGTTTAGCTCAGTGCTAGGTACCCCATCAGAAGGGTACCAAACGGTTTGCTATTTTGGTACCATTCACAACTTCTGACAGTGGAACGGAAATATCGTACTGTACCGAACCGTACAGCCAGGGCTCGAAATTAACTTTTTTACTTGTTAGCACTGGTGCTCCCAACTTCAAGAAGTTAGGAGCACCACAAAAATTTTATGAGCACCCACTGAATATTAAGGAGCAACACAACCGCCAATTGAGCGGAAGGGCGGGCAACATCCTTCCTGATGATTAAAAGCTTCATCAATTGAACCTGATTCTTAAGCTGCAGTGCTTTGTTTTTTATACATGCAAGATGAGAAGAAAATGTCATTTAAACTTTTCTCAAAACAGTTCTCAGAAATACATTCATATAGACCCCACTCCCAATTCAATATTTAGGATTTCTTTCTATATTTTGCATAGTGAACGTTGAGCTTGCTCAGGCTCCTACAGTATTTTATGTTCTTTGTGTCCGTCTTCAGCGTCTCTGGCTTCTGTTAATGGCTGTTTACAGACTTGGTAATATTTCCACACAAATGAAAATTTGGGAAATGATTTCAATAGGGAGCAGCGCAAAAGTTATGTCTTTCCACAGCGGCAGTCAGTTTATTACTGAGCCCGCAGACCAGGAGGAAATAAATCTTGTGTCTTCCATGAGATGCCATTGTAATAACTTCAACTTTCAACTTTTATTTATTTGTATAGCACATTTTAATGCAATTGTATTGCCCAAAGTGCTTCACAATTTAAAAGAAAACATATACAATTTTTAAAAACAATAAAGTCTAACATAATTAATAAGAATAAACCACTTAAAATGAACCAACCCACAGATGAAAAATACCCTTTATAAAAAATGCCACAAATATATACTGTTTTACCTTAATTAGAAATGTTCTCATTTTGTAAAATAAAAGAACAGGTATACACAAATCCACATATATGGGGGGAGTCCACTGTTTTCAGGAAACTCATAAATGGCATTTTCTCAACCCATTACACTCTTCCCTGTTTTTAGAGATGTCTCCGTACATCTAGAACTAACTAGTTAGGCAATTACAGTAGTCACAAAAGGTGAACTTTTAGGTTAATTCTCCTGGTATGAATGCGCATGTTTTCGAATGTCAAGTGACTTCTATTCTTTCGTGACTTATTTTTTTAGAATGCCCATACTGCTGGCATTGGGTAGTGGGGTATGTCAGGTAGTACAGGGTAAGTCTGGACTGGATAAAGTACACAAGCATGCATCGCATTAGCTCCTGGTCTCCAAGCTTGGTATGTAGGTTGGCCTATCTGATTGTATGTAAACACCTCCTTTGGCTTTACTGCACGTGTAGATCTGCGCAGGATGACATCTTCCTCATTCGCTGGCTGCTGCTGGGCTCCCAGGTCAGTATCTTCATCACTTCTCCTTGCTATGCAGTCATCCAATTTTTCCTGAGGTTCTACAAATGGCAATGGGTTATCCGTCACTTGTGCTGGTTTTGGCATCACAAACTGGGGTGCTGTACATATGTCTCAAGGTTATTAGGCTCTGCCCTGTGGCATACAGGGTGAAACTCTGGTGCCGCTACTCGAAGGTGACTGTGTGACTCATTGTGAGACTGTTTGAGATTGACTTTCTTTCTTTCATATACTGGTACTGGTCTGGGATTACAGGCATATCCTTCTTCGTCCCCGGAATCACTGGCTTCATTCTCCAAGGTATCAGGCATTTGAGACCGGATGTTTATATGTTGTTGTTTCGGTCTTTGTTGTTTCGGTGTCCGATTTTCTTGACCATCATGTTCCAGTGGCAGATCGTTCTCCCAGTAAGGACGGAGTTTACCGGGCCCGTCTCTCTCGGAAAGGTTGCGGACAAGCACGCGATCACCTGGCTGAAGCACAATTCCTCTGACACCCGGTCATAGTATCTTTCCCTTTGCAGAGCAACTCTTACTATTTTCAGAGGCGATCTTATATGCCTCTTGCATCCGAGAAGCCCACTTCTGCACATATTCCTGATGGGTCTCAGTCTGTAACCCAGGTTCAAGGTTAAAAAGCAAATCAACGGGTAAACGAGGGGCTCTTCCAAAGAGAAGAAAAAATGGCGAATAGCCCGTGCCTTCATGCTTCGAACAATTATAGGCATGGACTATGTGCGGTAAGTGATCTTTCCACTCAGATTTCTTTTCCTCTGATAGTGTTCAGAGCATTTGAAGTAGTGTTCTATTCAAACGCTCAACGGGGTTCCCCTGCGGGTGATAGGGAGTCGTACGAGAATGAGTAATGCCAGCCAGTCGCTGAAGTCGCTGGAACAAGTTATTCTCGAACTCCGGCCCTGATCATGATGAAGCTTTGTGGATACCCAAAGCGTGGTATAAAGTCATAGAAAATCTTTTCCGCGGCTGTTTTGCCCGATTTGTTCCGTGTTGGGTAGGCCTGGGCAAAGCGGGTGAAGTGATCTACGAGTACTAAGATATACTCGTAGCCTCCCTTACTTGGTTCAAGGTGGAGATAATCGACGGACAGTAGCTCAAATGGGACACTAGTGGTGGTTTAACCCATTGGTGCCTTTTCTGGAACAGTGGGTCGCTTTTTCTTTATACATGGACATTGGCGGATGACATAATCTTCTATGTCACGCTGCATGAAAGGCCAATAAAACCTTTGCCTGGTCAGGTGGATGACTTTGTCAGCCCCCACATGCCCCATGTCATCATGAAGGTGTTTGAGTGCAAGAGACTTGAGGGAGTTAGGGAGAACCAGTTGTCTATGTTGTCCTGTCTGTCTGTATAAGATTTCATCAAGTCTAAGTTTGTTCCATTCGTATATCATTCGTCGTGTAGTTGATCCCATGTGCTTCTTTCTTTGTCACTGGGGTACCATCCTCTCTTTTCAAAGTAATTACTTCACAGATGGAAGTATCTTCCCTTTGGGCAGATTTAATGTCTCCAGAGGGAAACATGGGTGTACTGGCAGGAAGAAGATCTTCATCACCATAACCCAGCTGAAGGGCCGCAACCCATGGTACTTATTTTTCTTTCTTTGCTTTATCTCCCTGCCATATGGCAGAAATAACATCTGGAGGTAAAGCCTCGGAATATTCTCGGATGTGGTCCTGAAGCTTCAATGGGAACCGTGATAAGGTGTCGGCATCGGTGTTGGATTTGCCTGGCCTGTACTTTATGGTGAAGTGAAAGTCAGCCAATTCACCCACCCAACGATGCCCAACAGCACTCAACTTGGCGGTACTAAGGATATAGGTAAGGGGATTATTATCCGTGAATACTGTGAACGTGGGGGCATAGTAGAGGTAATCGCGAAATTTATCGCAGATGGCCCATTTTAGGGCAAGGAACTCAAGCTTGTTGGAATGGAGGTGATAATTCTTCTCTGCAGGCGAGAGCGACCTTGAGCCATAGGCAATTACGCCGCAGTTTACCCCCTGTTCCTGATAGAGTACAGCCCCCAGACCTCATTAGATGCGCCGGTGTGAAGGACAAACGTTAAATTAAAGTCTGGGTATGCCAAGATAGGAGAGGAAGTCAACATGTCGACAAGGCGGGCAACCACAGCGCTGTGTTCAGAGGTCCACTGAACTGGTGTTTTGGAAAGCAACTGACCTTTTTTTTCACCCAGTTTAGTTGGCCTAGTTTTGAGAGGATTTTCCCCATTCTCACCAGGATTCTCTTGAAGCTTAAACAGTGGCCGGGCTATTCTGGAAAAATCTTGAATGAATGATCGATAGTAGCCCAAAAAGCCCAATAGAGCTCTAACTTCTCCAACATTCTTTGGTTTCTCGCTCTTTCCATTGCAGCACTGCCTCCAGGTCTTTGGAATCAACTTGAATGCCCTCACTTGTAACTAAACGCCCTACGTATCTCACTTGGTGTTTAAATAATTCACACTTCTTTGGGCGTAATTTCACACCATGTTCCCGTGCGCAGAAACTCTCTTTAAGTTTTTGACGTGGTCTGGAAAGGTTTTGGAAAACAGAGAACATCGTCTAAGTATGGGAAACAGCACTCATCTCTCAGGCCATTCAGTACACCTTCCATACACCTTTGGAAAGCTGCCGGTGCATTGGTCAGGCCAAAGGGAAGGCGGATCCACTCATACAACCCCCAAGGCGTGCTGAATGCCGTCATATGCCTAGAGTTCTCCTCAACAAAACCCTGGTGATATGCACTGCCTTGGTCTAATATTGAAAACCATGAGTAACCTCCCAGATTATCCAATAGATCCTGAATACGTGGAAGGGGGTGGCGATCTGGGATCGTTTTACTATTTAGTCCTCGGAAGTCCACACAAAGACGTAGGCTCATATCTTTTTTCTTACGCAAACCACGGGGGAGGAGTAAGGTGACATGGACTTCTGAATCCACCCGTGATCGAGCAGCTTTTGAACGTATTCCTTTACCTCTCTATACAAAGGCTTTGGGACCGCATTGTAGGACTTTTGACTGGCGATCATCTTTTAAGCAGATTTTCAGTTGCAGGTCAGGGATGCAACCAATATCTGTGTCATCCCTAGCAAATACATCAGACTGCTCAAAAAGCATCTCCTTGACTATTTTCTGTTCATCTTCAGCCAGATGTGACAAGTCAACTGGAGGGTGCCATTTATCTTTATTTGGATGTACCGAAGGATTCCTATTTTTTTCAAAGTTGTGCATATAATCAGTCCTTAACTGAACTGAACATGATTGGGGAGTATGATGGCTTTTTGACTCAGAAATGTCAGTGGATTGTTGGATGGTTTAAGATCGACGACATCTTCAAGTGTGCCAAGAATTGTCCTCTGTGGCAGGTAGACAGCATGTTTAGTGGAGTTCTGGACTGGAACTTTAACACATTTTGACAATCCCCAGGAACATCCACTAAAGCTGGAAAAGCTCTAAACCATCAATGCAGTCATTCTCCACAATAGGCTGAAACAGCATTGTCCCACCACTTGACCATCCCGAATCCGACACTTAACTTCCCGAATCTGTCCAGCGAGTATTGTTACACCTGTCTTACCAGTGCGGACATTGTGCTGTGACGTCTCAGCCAGAGTTAACTGCTGGAGAGTCGACACTAATGCTTCTACAGTAGGTGCACTGATGCCTAAAGCTTCCTCTAGAATAGTAGAAACATCAACTTTTATTCCTGACAGGCATTTTCTTTTATGATCTCGGCTATGACATTGCTACCTAAAACAGGACAGCTACAGTTTCGACTGATTAAAAGTGGGACTCTGATAGACAGGTGTCCATGATTATGGCTACAGATCTGGAGGTAAACTTCAGCCCAACCTTCAAGGGGTACTTCAGTGCCATTAACTGCGGTTATCTCCAGGGACTGACTAGCGAAAAGAGATTCAAGGGGCTGTAATTTGACAGTAGGCAATTCTCTCTCCATCCACGCCTTTCCTACCATTGTCACCTGAGCACGGAATCCAGCAACATTTGAAGAGGTACACCATTAATCGAAGTCGAAACCATACACCGCTTGCCAATAAGCTGAGCTACTCGTTGATTTGGGTTCACCTGACATTGTGGTTTTGTTTGTGGATGTCTTGAGATTTTGGCTTTATCTGGGGCTCGGAACTGACTGAGGTCACAGGCTGCCCTCTCCAGTGACCTCTTCCCGTTTCCCAACAGCTTACGTTGAAGACAGCCAATAGCCGTATGACCAGATTGTCCACAAATAAAACAGTGTGAACAGTTAATATTGCCCTTCTGGACACAGTCGCGACATTTCCCTTTAGTCTCATCTGCTGGTTGAGGACGAGTGGTAGGTGTGCTGTTGTCTATCGATTCCATAGTTTCAGCGGATGTTGTCAGATGGGCTAGATGCTTAGTTAATGATGACACTTGGGCAGTCAGTTCCTTGATAGCATCACGATTAGCCTGTAATTCAGAGTCAACTTTGGTTTGTCTGTTCTGGTCAGTTAGCTCACCTGAGTCATGACGAACCGAATTCACAGTCACTGGTCTTGTTTTAGCTACTGTGTTCAGTCGTTTTAAACGTCCTTCTTCCTCGGAGGTAGACTTAGTCACCTGTTCCAATAGGAAGTCATCACTAACTTGCATGTCTGAAAGGAAGGGTTTAAGGTCATGTCGTACATAGCTGTTTTTCTCATTCAAACCCTGGTAAATGGTATGAAGGAAAGTGCCCTGAACCAATTTTTTGTCATAGCTGAAATCAACACCTGGTTGCTGTGACTCAAAAATAACTTGTTGCTTTAGCCCCATAACTCTGTACAGAAACTGTTGTGGACTTTCTCTGTCTTGCTGCCTAGCATTACTCAGTTCTTGAAAAAGCTCAGTTACATTTTTGTCCCTGATGTGTGACCTCAGAAATCTCTTTAAACCTTCTAAAGTAAGGTCTTCTTTATTACTCAACATCTCCCTGAATGTACCTGGTTTGGTTATCTTTAAGACAGTTCTGATTATTTCTGACTCGCTAAAACCTTCCTGCAACCCCTCATCCATTTGTTTACTCAAACTGTTGTAAGAGATATCAGAACCTGCATCAGAGATTTGACCGCCATGCAACTTAAATTCTCTGTGTGGTAACAAAGCTGAAACATCAGACAATTTTACAACATGATCAGAAATGTTAGATGAGGAGTTCATCCTATCCAAGGCAGCAGCACCGATGTGGCTGGGCACACCAGCTACTGATGAGGCGCTCTTCCTGAAACGAACGCATGCGAGTGTCTCTGTCCATATGTAATCGTTGTGTGAGTGTTTCTGTCCATATGTAATGGTTGTGTGAGTGTCTCTGTCCATATGAGATGGTGATGTATGAACTTCATCGTCATCAGATGTAGTGTGACCCTGGTGGTGTGTTGGTGAATCCCCCATCAAAACAGGTGCAACATTACCAGGTTCAGCAGCTCTGGTGTCTGAAGCTGATAGGACATCGTTGAGTAGGTAAAAAAGGAGAAGAAGTTGACTCATGCCTTCATCTTCAGCAGCTTTTAATTTCTCACTTCGGATGTAGTCAACAATCAGGTCATACAGTTCAGGTTCACTTAGATCTGCAGCATGGTAAGTTTCACGGCCATCATCTATCGAACTTGCAACAGTCTGCAGCTGAATGAGACTCAAATCTGAAAGTTTCTTTTGGATCTTGAAAACCAGCACCCTGCGTTGGCTTAAGGTAGTCATCTTGACGCATCACCTGTGGCAGTTGTTCTCTGGATGACACTTGACATAGCAGTCTTCCCTGAAACACTGGGCACAGGTTCCCACCGTTGAAATGACAATCTCCCAGGCGAGATGTGCTGGATCCCGGACGAGCCCCAATTGTTACCGGCCTCAGATCTAGGGATATCTGGGCCAGCAGCAAAGAATACACAGGCGTTATGCACTGCGAATCTGTGAATAAACTGTGAAAAAACACGAGAAGACAAAAGTTATGTCTTTCCACAGCGGCAGTCAGTTTATTACTGATAGTAATAATTGCTCTACCCATTCTGAAAAGAATACATCATTTCAAAACTCAACAATCTCAACGTGCATTTTGTGAAATACAATTGAAACAACAAATCCCAGAGTAAGTCAAGTCAAGTCAAGTCACCTTTATTTATATAGCGCCTTTAACAATACAAATTGTAACAAAGCACTGCACAATATCAAAATAGGCAAATTTGTCAATAATGTAAAATGACAGGATTTAACACTCAATTATCTGCTGAATGCATTTCATTATTGAATTTAGTAATGGCATTGTCCAGCTTAGTTCAGTTTAAATAATATCTGTGCAAGTCGATGATTGTGCTGGAAATGAAGTGTCCCCAACTGAGCAAGCCAGAGGCGACAGCGGCAAGGAACGAAAACTCCATCGGTGACAGAATGGAGAAAAAACCTTGGGAGAAACCAGGCTCAGTCGGGGGGCCAGTTCCCCTCCGGCCAGACAAATCAGTAGTTTGTTCCAACTGCAGCAAAGTCAGAGTGTAAGTGGTCCACTGGTTCCAGGGGTCTTTCCCCAATGGATGTCTAGGTGACGAGGTCCTCACTGGAGCTCTGTCTCTGGGGGCTCATCTCGGAGGTCCTCGGAGGGGTTGTCATCGTCTCTTCTCAGGTGTTCGGTCATCTCTATCGTTTAAGGGTAGGATCCAGACTGAAGCTTGTGTAATTCCTAACTACCACGGGATGTTAATCATTCAGAAACATAGAAACAATAAGACAATTAGCGTAGCAGTTGTTCCATCCAGGAATAACCCTGGATGAAATTATCAGTATAACCCAAGCTAAAGCATAATAATGTGCATTTGTTCAGATAGACTGGCAGTACAAGATTGTGAGATGCATTATATGAATGCTTGGCTAAAGAGATGTGTCTTTAATCTAGATTTAAACAGAGAGAGTGTGTCTGAACCCCGAACGTTATCAGGAAGGCTATTCCAGAGTTTAGGAGCCAGATATGAAAAAGTTCTACCTCCTTTAGTGGACTTTGCTATCCTAGGTACTACCAAGAGTCCAGAGTTTTGCGACCTAAGGGAGCGGGTTGGATTGTAGCGTGATAGAAGATTAGTTAGGTATGCAGGAGCTAAATCATTTAGGGCCTTATAGGCAAGTAATAATATTTTGTAACTGATACGAAACTTAATAGGTAGCCAGTGCAGAGACTGTAAAATTGGAGTAATATGGTCATATTTTCTTGACCTGGTAAGGACTCTAGCCGCAGCATTTTGTACTATCTGTAGCTTGTTTATTGAAGATGCAGGACAACCACCTAGCAGTGCATTACAATAGTCCAGTCTAGAGGTCATGAATGCATGAACTAACTTTTCTGCATCAGAAACACTTAACATGTTCCGTAGCTTGGAAATGTTTCTAAGATGGAAGAATGCTGTTTTTGTAACATTGGAAATATGATTTTCAAAAGATAGGTTGCTGTCTAATATAACACCCAGATTTTTAACTGTAGAGGAAGTAACAGTACATCCGTCTAGTTGCAAATTGTAATCCAAGAGATTCTGTGTACTGTTTTTAGGTCCAATAAGTAATATCTCGGTCTTATCTGAATTTAATAGGAGAAAATTACTGGTCATCCAATCTTTTATATTTTTAACACACTCTGTTAGCTTAGATAGTTTAGAAGTTTCATCTGGTTTTGTTGAGATATATAGTTGAGTGTCATCAGCATAACAATGGAAACTAATCCCGTATTTTCTAATAATATTACCAAGGGGCAACATATATAATGAAAATAATAGAGGACCTAGGACAGATCCTTGTGGTACTCCATACTTTACTGGTGATAATTGAGATGACTCCCGCTTAAATAAACAAAGTGGTAGCGATCGGACAGGTAGGATCTAAACCATCTTAGAGCCTGCCCTTGAACACCTGTATAGTTTTGTAATCGATCTATCAGTATGTCATGATCTATAGTGTCGAACGCAGCACTAAGATCAAGTAAAACTAGCAACGAGATGCAGCCTTTGTCTGACGCAAGAAGCAAGTCATTTGTAATTTTAACAAGTGCAGTTTCTGTGCTATGGCGGGGCCTGAAACCTGACTGAAATTCTTCATAGATATCATTTTTTTGCAAAAAGGAGCACAATTGAGCAGACACTACTTTTTCTAATATTTTCGACATAAACGGAAGATTTGAAATGGGCCTGTAATTTGCCAGTTCACAAGGATCTAATTTTGGTTTCTTAATAAGAGGCTTAATAACTGCCAGCTTAAATGGTTTTGGGACGTGACCTAAAGATAGCGAGGAGTTAATAATATTGAGAAGCGGTTGTTCTGCAACAGGTAACAACTCTTTCAATAGTTTAGTTGGTACAGGATCTAATAAACATGTTGTTGGTTTAGATGCAGTGATAAGTTTATTTAGCTCATCCTGTCCTATAGTTGTAAAGCAATGCAGTTTTTCTTTGGGTGCGATGAATGATGCTGAAGTACTAGACGCTGTAGAATCTACGTTTGTTATTGTATTTCTGATATTATCTATTTTATCAGTAAAGAAATTCATAAAGTCATTACTATTAAACTGTGAGGGAATATTTAGATCGGGTGACATCTGTTTATTTGTTAATCTAGCCACTGTGCTAAATAAAAACCTTGGATTGTTTTGGTGATTATCTATGAGTTTGCGGATATACTCGGTTCTTGCAGTTTTTAGAGCCTGTCTATAGCTGGACATACTGTTTTTCCACGCAATTCTAAAGACTTCCAAGTTACTTTTTCTCCATTTGCGCTCAAGAATACGAGTTTCTTTCTTGAGAGAATGGGTATAACTGTTGTACCATGGCGCGGCACGTTTTTCTCTAAACTTTTGTAATTTGATGGGTGCAACAGTTTCTAACATATTGGAGAAAATAGTTCCCATGTTGCTAGTAATTGTGTCTAGTTCATCTGTATTTATGGGTACACAGAGCAGTTGAGATAAATCAGGCAGGTTATTTGTGAATCTGTCTTTAGTGGCTGGAATAATAATTCTGCCTGGGCGATAACGCGGAGCCATATAGTTAATATCAGTAATATGCAGCATGCACGATACAAGGAAATGGTCAGTAACATCATCACTTTGAGGTATGATATCTATATCAGTTAGATCAATTCCATGCGATATTATTAAATCTAGAGTATGATTAAAACGATGCGTGGGCCCGGTGACATTTTGCTTGACACCAAAAGAGTTTATTAGGTCAGTAAACGCAAGTCCTAACGCATCATTTGTATTATCAACGTGAATGTTAAAATCTCCGACAATTAGTGCTTTATCAACAGTAACCAATAGGTCTGAGAGGAAATCTGCAAATTCTTTTAGAAAATCTGTACACTTGATAAGTGTGCTAGATATACCTTTGACTTTAATATAGTCTATACTTGTATGAGAAAATATATAGATACATATAAGTTGATATGGAGACACAAAAAGTATATACTGAGAATCTGAAATACATTTCTATTAATAATCAGTTTACAATGAGTGCAAAAAGAATAAATCACAAATGCAAACACCAATTATCAAGATACCGAAAGTCTTAAAGACTAGATTTCACAACATAAACACTTTAGATTTCCTTGCACTTGAAATATTAATTTGATATAACTATTTTCTTGTATTCCATTTAACTCATACACGCGCACACTGAAACAACGCACGTTGAACGCTCAAAATGGCGACCGAACCGAGTATACAACATACACGGAGAAACATCATTCTTACAACACTCTTAACCAATATAACAGATGACAGACTCAATATTTCAGTCTGACAAATCATTTTTCTTGTCTCAATCAACATTAATCAGGCCTGAAATACGATTTAACTCACTCTTCAGCCTTGTTTTATAATCCTCAGTGAATTGAAACACCTTTCTTTGATTAGATACAATTCAAAACTCACCCAAACTCGTTATATTACACATTCCGATTTGCACAAATACAATGAAATAAACATTTTAAGTAAATATAGTTATACCTGTGAAAAAACACGAGAAGACAAAAGTTATGTCTTTCCACAGCGGCAGTCAGTTTATTACTGAGCCCGCAGACCAGGAGGAAATAAATCTCGTGTCTTCCATGAGCGCCTGATGCCATCTATTGGCATGGCGGTGTAATGCCACAAATATATACTGTTTTACCTTAATTAGAAATGTTCTCATTTTGTAAAATAAAAGAACAGGTATACACAAATTTTGTTCACAAGATTTGCAGCTTTTGACACAATAGACCACGTGATTCTTATTAAGCGTTTGTCCCATTTAGTTGGAATTCATGGGACGGTTTTAGAGTGGTTCAAGTCTTACTTGTCACATAGATCATCCTCTGTAAAGTTTGGTAATTTTGTTTCATCGACAGTGCCTGTAACTTGTGGTGCCCCATTTTATTTTCATTGTATATGCTGCCCCTTGGCTCAATTTTTAAAAATACGGCCTGTCGTACCATTTTGTATGGATGATACACAGATCTATTTACCGTTGAGAGTAGGAGAGAATAATGGTTCAAACTTACTACTCGCATGTTTAGAGGAGGTTAAGAGTTGGATGACTCAAAATCTGCTTCAGTTGAATCAGAGTAAAACTGAGATTATGTTTTTTGGCCCTGTTAAAGGATGTTTAGATAGGTCCACATATCTGGGTTCTTGGTCCGATTATTGCCATGACCAAATAAGGAACTTGGGTGTGGTGTTTGACCCAGAGCTGAAATTTGACAAGCAGGTTAATGCTGTAGTAAAGAGTTGTTTTTCAGATCAGGTCTATTGCTCGACTAAAGCCTATTCTGTCAAGAAAGGACTTAGAGAAGGTTATTAATGCCTTTGTTTTGTCTCGTCCTGGACTATTGCAATGTGTTGTATGTGAGTCCTGCCAGACCAATATTTCACGCTTGCAATTGGTTCAGAATGCAGCAGCTAGGCTGCTAGTGGGTGCTAAGAAAAGTCATCATATCTCGCCTATTTTAGCTTCTCTCAAATGGTTACCAGTGAACTACAGGATAAAATATAAAACTCTTTATTTGTTTTAAAGCAGTGCATGGGATGGCTCCTGCTTACGTGTCTGAGCTCATTGTTGTTCGTCAAGCTCCTAGGTCTCTAAGATCCAATAATAAGTTATTGCTTACTGTCCCTCGTACTCATTTAAAGTCAAAGGGATCGGGCCTTTGCTGTTGCAGGGCGAAGCTCTGGAATAGTCTTCCTCAGATACTCAGAGAGGTTTCGACTTTGAATGTTTTTAAAGTTGAAGTCAAAAACTACCTCTTGTCCTTAGCCTTTGAGAGTGTGGGCTAGTTTTTGCTGTTTTAGCTGAATGTGTGTTGTTTAAATTTTGGATTTTAATGAGTGTTCCTTGATTGTACAGCACTTTGGTCTGCAGGTGCAGTTGTAAAGTGCTCTATAAATAAAGTGAAATGAAATGAAAATGAATGAAATATATGGGGGGAGTCCACTGTTTTCAGGAAACTCCTAAATGGCATTTTCTCAACCCATTACACGGTCACAAAACTGGTCAGTTCCAAGTAGGGGTGGGCGATATGGCAAAAATATCATATCAATTTTCATTTCTTAGACATTTCACAATTTTATCACAGTTCTTTGTCATGTTAGTTTTACCAGTTTGTCTGAGCAGTACTGCCAAACAAATTTCCCTATTATAAAGACAAAGCCTTTCAAGGAAACAAAATATAAATAAGAATGGTGGATATTTAGGCCAAAGTGGGCGAAGATAAAAAATCTTTGTCATTATTTTATCTTTGTTATGAAAAATAAGAACAAAGATACACATTACAACTACACATAATATACAAACAGTGTTTAATTATCAGGTACAATAGGCATATTTAGTAGGAGCATTCAAGAAATTGAATGAACAATTAATAAAAATAAAACACTATAGATTGATTCCTATTAAAGTAACTGTATTGTTTTTTTCAGTCAAGAGTAGCGAGTTATGTTCCCTTCCGAAGGGAACTCTACACTGCGTCCTCTTTCAAGGGTCGCTTTGGGAACGCCTCCAGCGTGACCGGTTACCTGAAGCATGATTAAAAACACCCAATGCACTTGGCATTGGCAGGTGGACGCCTATGACTCAAGCTAATGAGCGTCTGCGAGCATAAAGGGGGCACCTGTGGAACACATCATCCTCTTTTTTCCTTCAGGAGACCTTGTTTCTGAAGTGTGAGTAGAAATGTCTGTTGAGAAGCGCTTTAGGAGGTGTGTCGATCCGTGTCAGCGTTGTCTGACACTAGATGACACACACACGATCTATGTTATGTGTTTGGCGAAGAGCACGCACGCTCTGTTCTCGAGGGAATGGAGTGCGTTCATTGTGAGCCTTTTTCTGTGGGAAAAAGCTCCGCCTCTGGTTGTCCCTTTTCTTGAGAGAATTAGCGATCATCTGCCCCCGCTGGGGTCCAGCCGCTGCTGAGGCAGTGAAGAGACTGAGTTCGCGCGATCGCAGATGAAGCTTGCAAACGAGTTTTGAGAGAGAGAATTTTTCATCTCGCCTCGACAGCGGCTGACGAGAGTGAACTGCGGGAGGAAGATGTATTGTCTGTTACAGTCATTCTGCTGAAGCCTCCGCTCTCCAGAGCTCCGCTTAGACCGCACTATTGGTGTGTAGGATCTATTGTGAGCCTTGCTATCGAGTGTTGCTAGGCTTCCTCTCATTTAAGAGAGTCATTCTGCTGAAGCCTACGCTCTCCAGAGCTCCGCTTAGACCGCACTATTGGTGTGTAGGATCTATTGTGAGCCTTGCTAGCTTTCTCTAGCGCTGAGTGTTGTCAGGTCTCCTCTCACTTTAGAGAGTCGTTATGCTGAGACCTCCACTCTTAAGAGCTCCTGTACCTGGATCGAGTGTTGCTAGGCTTCCTCTCATTTAAGAGAGTCATTCTGCTGAAACCTCCGCTCTCCAGAGCTCCGCTTAGACTGCACTATTGGTGTGTAGGATCTATTGTGAGCCTTGCTAGCTTTCTCTAGCGCTGAGTGTTGTCAGGTCTCCTCTCACTTTAGAGAGTCGTTATGCTGAGACCTCAACTCCTAAGAGAGTCATTTCGCTGAAGCCTCCGCTCTCCAGAGCTCCGCTTAGACGGCACTGTTAGTATGTAGGCTCTATTGTGAGCCTCACTAGCTGTCTGTAGCGCTGTAGTCAGGTCTCCTCTCGCTTTAGAGAGTCGTTATGCAGAGACCTCCACTCTAAGAGCCCCTCAACCAGGGTTGAGTGTTGTTAGGCTTCCTCTCAGTAGAGAGCTGTTCTGCTGAAGCCTCCACTCTTCAGAGCTCCTGCCTCTGGCAGTAAAAGTAGGTAGGCTCTGAGGAGCCTCACTAACTGCTTCTGGCGTTGAGTGTAGCCAGGCTGAGGCCTCCACTCTTAAGAGATCCCCTACTCGGATTGAGTGTTGCTAGGCTTCCTCTTAAGAGAGTCATTCTGCTGAAGCCGCCACTCTCCAGGGCTCCGCTTAGACGGCACAGTTAGTATGTAGGCTCTATTGTGAGCCTCGCTAGCTGTCTGTAGCGCTGAGTGTAGTCAGGTCTCCTCTCGCTTTAGAGAGTCGTTATGCTGAGACCTCCACTTAAGAGCCCCTCAACCAGGGTTGAGTGTTGTTAGGCTTCCCTCTCAGTAGAGAGCTATTCTGCTGAAGCCTCCACTCTTCAGAGCTCCGTCTCTGGCAGTAAAGGAGGTAGGCCCTGAGGAGCCTCACTAACTGCTTCTGGCGTTGAGTGTAGCCAGGCTGAGGCCTCCACTCTTAAGAGCTCCCCTATTCGGATTGAGTGTTGCTAGGCTTCCTCTCGTTTAAGAGAGTCGTCCTGCTGAGGCCTCCACTCTTCAGAGCTCCGTCTGGCAGTAATAGGAGAATGTAGACTCCTTTTGAGCATTACTAACTGCCTGTGGCGTTGAGTGTAGCCAGGTCTCCTCTCAATTAGAGAGTCGTTATGCTGAGACCTCCACTCTTGAGTTCCCCTACCTGGATCGAGTGTTAGGCTTCCTCTCATTTAAGAGAGTCATTCTACTGAAGCCTCTGCTCTCCAGAGCTCCGCTTAGGCAGCACCCTAGTATGTAGTCTCTATTGTGAGTCTCACTAGCTGTCTTTAGCGTTGAGTGTAGTCAGGTCTCCTCTCGCTTAGAGAGTCGGTGTGCTGAGACCTCCACTCTTAAGAGCCCCCCAACTAAGGTTGAGTGTTGCTAGGCTTCCTCTCGTTTAGAGAGTCATTCTGCTGAAGCCTCCACTCTCTAGAGCTCCGCTTAGGCAGTACTATGCACAGGCTTCTACTTGAGCCTCACTAACTGCCTCTGGCGTTGAGTGTAGCCAGGTCTCCTCTCACTTAGAGAGTCATTATGCTGAGACCTCCACTCTGAGAGTTCCCTACCTGGATCGAGTGTTAGGCTTCCTCTTATTTAAGAGAGTCATTCTACTGAAGCCTCTGCTCTCCAGAGCTCCGCTTAGGCAGCACCTTTAGTACGTAGTCTCTATTGTGAGCCTCGCTAGCTGTCTTTAGCGCTGAGTGTAGTCAGGTCTCCTCTCGCTTTAGAGAGTCGTTATGCTGAGACCTCCACTCTTAAGAGCCCCCCAACTAGGGTTGAGTGTTGTTAGGCTTCCTCTCAGTCGTCCTGCTGAGGCCTCCACTCTTCAGAGCTCCGTCTGGCAGTAATAGGAGAATGTAGACTCCTTTGAGCATCACTAACTGCCTGTGGCGTTGAGTGTAGCCAGGTCTCCTCTCAATTAGAGAGTAGTTATGCTGAGACCTCCACTCTTGAGTTCCCCTACCTGGATCGAGTGTTAGGCTTCCTCTCGTTTAAGAGAGTCATTTTACTGAAGCCTCTGCTCTCCAGAGCTCCGCTTAGGCAGCACCATTAGTAGGTAGTCTCTATTGTGAGCCTCGCTAGCTGTCTTTGGCGCTGAGTGTAGTTAGGTCTCCTCTCGCTTTAGAGAGTCGTTATGCTGAGACCTCCACTCTTAAGAGCCCCTCAACCAGGGTTGAGTGTTGTTAGGCTTCCCTCTCAGTAGAGAGCCGTTCTGCTGAAGCCTCCACTCTTCAGAGCTCCGTCTCTGGCAGTAAAAGTAGGTAGGCTCTGAGGAGCCTCACTAACTGCTTCTGGCGTTGAGTGTAGCCAGGCTGAGGCCTCCACTCTTAAGAGATCCCCTACTCGGATTGAGTGTTGCTAGGCTTCCTCTCGTTTAAGAGAGTCATTCTGCTGAAGCCGCCACTCTCCAGGGCTCCGCTTAGACGGCACAGTTAGTATGTAGGCTCTATTGTGAGCCTCGCTAGCTGTCTGTAGCGCTGAGTGTAGTCAGGACTCCTCTCGCTTTAGAGAGTCGTTATGCTGAGACCTCCACTCTTAAGAGCCCCTCAACCAGGGTTGAGTGTTGTTAGGCTTCCCTCTCAGTAGAGAGCTATTCTGCTGAAGCCTCCACTCTTCAGAGCTCCGTCTCTGGCAGTAAAGGAGGTAGGCCCTGAGGAGCCTCACTAACTGCTTCTGGCGTTGAGTGTAGCCAGGCTGAGGCCTCCACTCTTAAGAGCTCCCCTATTCGGATTGAGTGTTGCTAGGCTTCCTCTCGTTTAAGAGATTCATTCTGCTGAAGCCTCCACTCTCTAGAGCTCCGCTTAGGCAGTACTATGCACAGGCTCTTTCTTGAGCCTCACTAACTGCCTCTGGCGTGAGTGTAGCCAGGTCTCCTCTCACTTAGAGAGTCATTATGCTGAGACCTCCACTCTGAGAGAGTTCCCTACTTGGATCGAGTGTCAGGCTTCCTCTCATTTAAGAGAGTCATTCTACTGAAGCCTCTGCTCTCCAGAGCTCCGCTTAGGCAGCACCTTTAGTACGTAGTCTCTATTGTGAGCCTCGCTAGCTGTCTTTAGCGTTGAGTGTAGTCAGGTCTCCTCTCGCTTTAGAGAGTCGTTATGCTGAGACCTCCACTCTTAAGAGCCCCCCAACTAGGGTTGAGTGTTGTTAGGCTTCCTCTCTTTAGAGAGTCGTCCTGCTGAGGCCTCCACTCTTCAGAGCTCCGTCTGGCATTAATAGGAGAATGTAGACTCCTTTTGAGCATTACTAACTGCCTGTGGCGTTGAGTGTAGCCAGGTCTCCTCTCGCTTAGAGAGTCGGTGTGCTGAGACCTCCACTCTTAAGAGCCCCCCAACCAGGGTTGAGTGTTGTTAGGCTTCCCTCTCAGTAGAGAGCTATTCTGCTGAAGCCTCCACTCTTCAGAGCTCCGTCTCTGGCAGTAAAGGAGGTAGGCCCTGAGGAGCCTCACTAACTGCTTCTGGCGTTGAGTGTAGCCAGGCTGAGGTCTCCACTCTTAAGAGCTCCCCTATTCTGATTGAGTGTTGCTAGGCTTCCTCTCGTTTAAGAGAGTCATTCTGCTGAAGCCTCCACTCTCTAGAGCTCCGCTTAGGCAGTACTATGCACAGGCTCTTTCTTGAGCCTCACTAACTGCCTCTGGCGTTGAGTGTAGCCAGGTCTCCTCTCACTTAGAGAGTCATTATGCTGAGACCTCCACTCTGAGAGTTCCCTACTTGGATCGAGTGTCAGGCTTCCTCTCATTTAAGAGAGTCATTCTACTGAAGCCTCTGCTCTCCAGAGCTCCGCTTAGGCAGCACCTTTAGTACGTAGTCTCTATTGTGAGCCTCGCTAGCTGTCTTTAGCGTTGAGTGTAGTCAGGTCTCCTCTCGCTTTAGAGAGTCGTTATGCTGAGACCTCCACTCTTAAGAGCCCCCCAACTAGGGTTGAGTGTTGTTAGGCTTCCTCTCGATAGAGAGTCGTCCTGCTGAGGCCTCCACTCTTCAGAGCTCCGTCTGGCAGTAATAGGAGAATGTAGACTCCTTTGAGCATTACTAACTGCCTGTGGCGTTGAGTGTAGCCAGGTCTCCTCTCAATTAGAGAGTCGTTATGCTGAGACCTCCACTCTTGAGTTCCCCTACCTGGATCGAGTGTTAGGCTTCCTCTCATTTAAGAGAGTCATTCTACTGAAGCCTCTGCTCTCCAGAGCTCCGCTTAGACAGCACCCTAGTATGTAGTCTCTATTGTGAGTCTCACTAGCTGTCTTTAGCGTTGAGTGTAGTCAGGTCTCCTCTCGCTAGAGAGTCGGTGTGCTGAGACCTCCACTCTTAAGAGCCCCCAACTAAGGTTGAGTGTTGCTAGGCTTCCTCTCGTTTAGAGAGTCATTCTGCTGAAGCCTCCACTCTCTAGAGCTCCGCTTAGGCAGTACTATGCACAGGCTTCTACTTGAGCCTCACTAACTGCCTCTTGCGTTGAGTGTAGCCAGGTCTCCTCTCACTTAGAGAGTCATTATGCTGAGACCTCCACTCTGAGAGTTCCCTACCTGGATCGAGTGTTAGGCTTCCTCTTATTTAAGAGAGTCATTCTACTGAAGCCTCTGCTCTCCAGAGCTCCGCTTAGGCAGCACCTTTAGTACGTAGTCTCTATTGTGAGCCTCGCTAGCTGTCTTTAGCGTTGAGTGTAGTCAGGTCTCCTCTCGCTTTTAGAGAGTCGTTATGCTGAGACCTCCACTCTTAAGAGCCCCCAACTAGGGTTGAGTGTTGTTAGGCTTCCTCTCAGTCGTCCTGCTGAGGCCTCCACTCTTCAGAGCTCCGCCTGGCAGTAATAGGAGAATGTAGACTCTTTGAGCATCACTAACTGCCTGTGGCGTTGAGTGTAGCCAGGTCTCCTCTCAATTAGAGAGTAGTTATGCTGAGACCTCCACTCTTGAGTTCCCCTACCTGGATCGAGTGTTAGGCTTCCTCTCGTTTAAGAGAGTCATTTTACTGAAGCCTCTGCTCTCCAGAGCTCCGCTTAGGCAGCACCATTAGTAGGTAGTCTCTATTGTGAGCCTCGCTAGCTGTCTTTGGCGCTGAGTGTAGTTAGGTCTCCTCTCGCTTTAGAGAGTCGGTATGCTGAGACCTCCACTCTTAAGAGCCCCTCAACTAGGGTTGAGTATTGTAAGGCTTCCTCTCGTCAGAGAGTCATTCTACTGAAGCCTCCACTCTATAGAGCTCCGCTTAGGCAGCACTATGCACAGGCTCTTTCTTGAGCCTCACTAACTGCTTCTGGCGCTGAGTATGGCCAGGTCTCCTCTCAATTAGAGAGTCGTCATGCTGAGACCTCCACTCTTAAGAGTTCCCCTACCTGGATCGAGTGTGCCAGGTGTTCTCTCGTTTAGAGAGTCATTCTGCCTAAGCCTCCACTCTCCATAGCTCCGCTTAGGCAGTACTACGTGCATGCTCCGTCCTGAGCCTCACTAGCTGTTCATAGTGTCGAGTGTAGAAGTCTCCTCTCAATTTAGAGAGTCGCTTTCTGAGACTTCCACCCGAGAGCCATACTCGTGAGCTAGTCTATGATGGCGAGCTTTGAGCTGGCCTGAAGAAGGGTTTTCTTTTGACCCTAGTTCTGCTGAGCAGGGATGGTGTTCCTCAAGTCTGTGACTTAGGAATCCAGCTTTTGGACACTTTTCCCTCAGCAGCATGGCGTTGGCATAGCTGCTCCCAAAGCGACCCTCGAAAGAGGACGCAGTGTAGAGTTCCCTTCGAAGGGAACGCCTCAGGTTACGTATGTAACCATGGTTCCCTGAGAATGGGAACCAGACACTGCGTCTCTTGGCCATGCTTCGGCATTCCTGTCGGTCTCCTTGGAAAAAGAGGATGATGTGTCCCACAGGTGCCCCCTTTATGCTCGCAGATGCTCATTAGCTTGCGTCATAGGCGTCCACCTGCCAATGCCAAGTGCATTGGGTGTTTTTAATCATGCTTCAGGTAACCGGTCACGCTGGAGGCGTTCCCAAAGCGACCCTCGAAAGAGGACGCAGTGTCTCGTTCCCATTCTCAGGGAACCATGGTTACATACGTAACCTGAGACGTTTTTCTCTATGGTTTTGTTGTTTTAACATTAAAGAATAAATTCGGTCATCTGTCTGTCGATTCTGTCATAGTGTTTTATATTAATACCATCATTTACTCACTCAAAATTAGTTTTAAACCTGAGTGAGTTTCTTTCTTCTGCTGAACATACATGCTATTTTGAAGAATGTGGAAAACCAAACAGTTGCTGGTCCCCAGTGAGTTCCATAGTATTTTTTTATATCCTACTATCAAGTGGACCAGCAACTGTTTGGTTACCCACATTCTTTGAAATATCTTCTTTTGTGTTCACCACAAGAAATAAATTAATACAGGTTTGGGACAACATGTCAGTGAGTAAATAATGACAGAAATAAAATTGTAGGGTGAACTATCCCTTTAATGACAGTCGGCTGCATGTTTAGTTTTGTCCCTTTAAGAGCTGCACGCATCTAATATACAGGCACGCTTCGGTTCCACTCACCGGTTTAATTTCATTTTAAACATAACCAACTGAGTCTATATGTAAACCTTGTGTGTTTTGACAGTATTGGCTCAAAAGATAACTTAGTTGAGTAATCAGGCGCTGTTAGACAGGCTTTTTATTTCGCGCGTTTCGGGTGCACGGGCTCAGAAAAAGCACACTTTAGACCAGCACGCGAATGAAAAGCTTAACCTGCTTTAGCTCCCGGTCACGTGGCACATGCTGTGCAGTAATTCTTGAACGTTTAGCAGAGAACTGTAGAGGTCGCACCACAGCAATTATTTGCACTCGCACAAATGCTCCCAAATATATTTTGGAGTCGCACAGATTACATTTTGGGAGCATATGCGACCAAAATGGTCGCAATTTCGAGCCCTGCGTACAGCTCAGTGGAAACGAGCCATTGGTGTGTTAAGTGTACGCCAGGTTAAAGAGATAGGTATTTAATCTAGATTTAAACTGACAGAGTGTGTCTGCCTCCCGAACAGTGTTAGATAGATTGTTCCAGAGTTTGGGCGCTAAATAGAAAAAGTATCTGAGACTGTTGAACGTACTGTTTCTAAGTTGCAAAATGTTTCCCCTGATGCCAATAATTTTATCATGGGGATTTTAACCATTGCTCCTTGAAATACACTTTGCAGAATTGTCAACAGTATGTCACCTGTGCAACACGATTTAACAAGACTTTGGATTTGTGTTATGGTTCTGTCAGAGGTGCATATAAGTCCCTTAGTAATCCACCATTGGGGCTGTCAGACCATAACACTGTGCTTTTAATTCCTGTGTATAAAACAGTTTAAAAAGTATAAGGCTGAAACCAAATCTATCAGGAAATGGTCTGAGGATTCATCTTTAGCATTGCAAGGATGTTTTGAATGCACAAATTGGGAGGTTTTTGAAAATTCATGTTCTGATATTGATGATTTAACAGATGTTGTAAGTAGTTACATACATTTTTGTGAGGATATGCTTATCCCTCAAGAAACTGTGCGAACGTTTGCTAATAAAAAGCCATAGATAAATAAATCTATAAAGTCCCTCATGATTGAAAGAAACAAGGCATTTCATGCAGGTGACTTGGAAAGGAAGCCATTGTTATGCCTGTACGGAAGACAAGTTATCCTTAGACTCTAAATGATTTTAGACTTGTTGCTCTGACATCATTGGTGATGAAATGTTTTGAGAAATTTGTCAGGGAGGAACTTTTATTGAAAACTCAAAGTCTTTTAGATCCATTGCAGTTTGCTTACCAGGCCAGAAGAGGAGTTGAGGGTGCCTCATCCACCCTGTTAAATATGATTATGAAACACTTGGAGGGAAGGAAAACCCATGTTAGATTGCTCTTTGTAGATTTTTTTTGTCAGATTTGAATACTATTCAGCCCCATGTTTTAGTAAATTAATTAATTTCTTAGTTTAAATGAGAATTTAACAGTGGGGTGGCTATTAGATTTTTAAAGTGATAGAATGCAGAGAGTAAGAGTAAACACTAAACAGTACCTTTTCAGATACCCTTATTACGTCCACATGTTCTCCCCAAGGATGTGTTCTCTCACCCTTGCTCTACATTTTTATAAAATAATGATTGTGTGAGTAGACACACAGATATGTTCATTTTAAAATTAGCTGATGATACTGTCATTGTTAGTTTGTTGACTGGGGATGAGAATAGTCATGGTCCAGTGGTGAATGATTTTTTGACATGGTGCGACAGTGCCTTGCAAGTAAACATAAAAAAGACCAAAGATATGGTAATTGATTTGGGATTTAGTCCTTCTTCTCCTCAACCAACTAGTGTAAAAGGTCAAATGGTGGAATGTTCCAGTAGTTATAAGTACCTTGTGCTTATCATTGTTAATAAATTACGTTTTGATATTCATGTTGAAGCAGTATGCAAAAAAGGCCAGCAACGGTTACACTGTCTTCAGAGGCTCTCTACTTTTAATATCAGTAGGACTCTTATGACCAAGTATTATAAATCGTATATTGAATCGGTGCTCTGCTTCTCTATATGCTGTTGGCATGGTAATGTAAATGTTAAACATTGAAATTCATTGAATGGCATTGTCAACAAAGGTAGAAAGATGATTGAGCAGATTGGGTTATCATATAGCTTTGATCAGTTTGTCTTACAGAAAGCTAAAATTATTGTTGCAGATTGTACTCATCCTCTGTTCCATGAATTTAAAATGCTTCCTTCTGGTATACGTTATAGTACTAAACTTAAAAGTAACAGGTATAGACATTCTTTTATTCCCACTGCTGAAAGGCTTTTATATTTGTATGATGTTAGTTTTGCTGTATGATTTGTTTTATTTGTGTGTTTTGTATGATATGTCAACAAACTTGATGCTGCACCAAAAATTGCCCTCTGGGCTTATAATAAACTTTTAACTTGAACTTGATCTTTTATGCCAAGTAAGTGTTTCTTATTTGTATTAGATAATGTGTTTTTGTGAAATAAACTTGAATGCGTCTCAGGTGTAAATGTGTAAATTAAGCTGTAAATAAGTGACCCATCGACAGACGTGTGTCCTTTCTTATCAGTCACGCAATTTATTATCAGCTATGCATGATCTGGTAATTGCTAACAACAGTTTTTCGTTTAGGACTGTGGCTGCATCAACGGCATCTTGCACAAGAAAGGTACTCGAGTGTCGTTCAGTTTTGAGTTCGCTGGAAAATTATACCGAGTAAGTATAAGAAGCCCACTTGATCATGGAAAACAGATACTGATGATGACATGTTCCACAGGCTCCAGGCTGCCCACACAGGAACCTGGACCACAGCTAAGACCGTGTGTGGCACACACTCCCCCGAGTCTCTTCAAAATGTTGTTCAAGTTTCCTGCCACTGTTTTGGATATTGCACCCATGACGTCTTGACTCTTGTGGTGTTGTTGTTTTTTTGTTGTTGTTCCTAAAAAACTGGACTCTCAACTGAATCTCAAGTTATTTTATGTGGTAGTTATATATATATTCTAAATAAACTACAAAAGAAAATAATATATAAATTCATTCTTTCTTGTAACAATTCCCTCTCTGTCACACATCTGACTAAATGGCTCATTGTGCAGCTCGTTATGTGGGCCTTTGTCGTCTCAGGTGAATCACAGCATTATGCATGAACATTTATGCCTCCTCACATATACCTTTTCTACACAAAAAGTGTCTTAGAAAATTTAAATCAATATATTGTTTTCTGTGAGCAAGTAAGCAAGATGATTTTCACATAATTTTGAAACAAAAACTCTAGACTTTAAGATCCAGTTATCAAAAGTCTTGTGAACAAATGTTTTGTATGTTTTATGGCCTTATTTCAGTGACTTTACATTTTAGTTTTTCACTAAGCACGAATAATCTTAATCATAATCTTAATCATATCTTAATATGCTTAAAGTTGTTTCAGATGAATAAATGTAATATGCACTTGGTATATTATAATATAAATATATTAAGTGTGTCCAAAAACAGCACAATTTAAGTATATTTCCTTTCCACCTGGGTTAACCTTGCAGTAGTACTCAAGACTGATTACTGTCAGGCTGTCAAAATCATTTATCACTTGAATTAAGATAATAATAATAACTATTATCATCTTAATATGTTTCCTCAGGTTCAACATTGAAAGCTTCGATGTTGCTAAAATTTCAATAGCAAATATTTAGCACTTAACTGTTATATTTGTGCCCTGATTTCTGAATGAAATTCTTTTTACATTTCCACCACTGGAACGCCAACTGTGGTGGCAACTCTCAGACAGGTTGTCGCCTAAAGTGGATTGATGTAACTAGCAGATGTAGTGTGCTGCAAATTTAAACAAGAGAACCAATTAAAAGCATCAGAATAGCACTGCTTTACTATACAGACTTTACATGGACGGAGGCATTGTGCACATTAAACCCCTTACGAATCCTGTAAAATTAGCCTAAAACGCCTAAAAAAGGCATACCCAAAGTAAATTGCATGCTGTTCTTGGACCATTTGGATGATATGCATGGTCTCCTTTGAAAGGTGACACTCTGAGGTTTGTTTCTCAATAGTCAGAATCCATTTAAGTCTTACAGTTATTGAGTAATAGCACTTTGAACACACTAAAAAAAGTAAAAGAAAATTGTAAATAGAAGCCTGCATATGACTATAGCTGGGAGGTATGAGCTGGAAAATACATTGGGATCACAGAATGAAGCCTTACCAAACCAAATTTACCATTTGATAAACAATATATTAGAAAATTAGTGTTTTACACGTTTATCTAATTTTATGTCTAGGCGCTTCCTAAAAAGCACACTTGGAGACTCCAAATGACCATTTGTAACCAACGACACATACAATGCTGTAATTCTTGAATGCTTTAATGTACAGTCATAATTTTGGGCTCTAATGAAAGGTTACACTTAGAGCTATTCAATTCCTCATCCACATTCACTGTCAATAATTGCTGACACATAGTAACTGAAGCATAAACACATTATAGTGACATTTATACATAGAATCCAAAATGTGTACACTTTTAAAATTACATATATATTTATAATTTATAATCTAATTACATTTTTTTTCCTATATTTCTATTTCTGTACATAGTAGGGATGGAATATAACACTAATAAAAGAAAAAAAAAACTGAAATAAAAAAATGTACTGTGTTATTCCTATGTATGTCTGTACTATCATGCATATCTGCATTGTTAACAAAAAGTGGTCTGACAAAGACACTGATTGTACATGCTGTGTTTATTGTCTCTTAAAATGGTTTACATAGTTGAAATCACAAGAATCTCAGCTTTCCGTGGATATATGACATGTTCAGCTTTGTTTTTGTTGAGTTTTTGTGTCTTTTTGTAACACTTTTTTTTTTCTCAGTAACATTTATTTTGTAATTAAATGATATAATTCCATTACATGTAACTAGTTACTCCCCAACACAGATTACAAATGCAAAGTTGTGTTCCCTTTCATTCGGTTACTCTAGACGTCACGTCAAATGAATTGGGAACCTCGCTTAGATAGATCAATCCCCTTAGAGTATACCTAAACAAGCCAAAGCACGATTGGCATGCGATATTTGCATCTGACACCATTCCCCGCTCTGCAGGTAAAAATAGGGAGCAGGTGCATTGCATCAGTAGCTTTTCGCTTTAGAGCCAAGCAGTTCATTTTGTACTGCTCTCTCTACAAAAGCAGTGTTTCTAAAGGAGCCAGTTCTTTAAGGAAGAAGCTTTTCTCGAATTGGTGCTTGTGTGATGGCGCTGCAGCGGTGGTCAAGTCCTCTCAGCAGTTGTGAGTACTAAAGTACCACCAGCTTCTGGGAGGAATTGCTGGCCCTTCTCGATAGAAATCCAGCATTTCATTCGGGGCCCCAGCTGAGGATCAGATGTCGATCGCTGCATCGGAGTGAGGGCTGTTATGCTCTGGAAGTGATGATGATGATGCTGAGCTTTCCACTTTATTGGTATGTGCTCATGCTGAATCGGATTCAGAGTTGACAGCCATGCTTCCCGGGTTTCTGCATGCTCTGTCTCATTCTGAGATTTCGTAGATGGTGTCTGGGGGCACAGTGCGGCATGCAAATCGCTTTGCCCCACCACCATGAATTTTTTTCCCAGACATGCATGGAAAACTTGTCAGTATGGTGCTATGTTGGTGCCAAAAATATGGCAAGCCAAAAGTACCAAAATCTGCATAAGTTTTCTCCTCTCTCACTACCCTTGATGTCAGCACAGTGCCACAGGCAGCCCTTACCCTGCATGCGAGGTCAAAGCCCTCTTAATGCACATGGGAAGTTCTGAGCTAGGGTTGAGCAGCACTCAATGAATTACCATGATTAAAGTAACAGCGCTGGACCCAGTCAGATGATGTTCACTTTGGGGGTTCAGAAGTTCCCAGTGCTTACCTTGTGAGGTGAGAGATGCCTTCAAAGTGTCTCAAAAGGTATCCTTTTCGGTGACACTGTCGAGGAACCCTTAAGACCCTGAGATGGACAAAGCTGCTCTTCCCCCGGAGGAGGGTAGGGCAGAGAATCTTTTGTTAAATCAAAATTCTGTTCCACCACTGGCATCACAGCCAGAGCCGCATCACTCTCACTCTCAGCAGCGGGTGTTCCGAGACCTTGTCAAACAAGGCATCTCACTGTCCAACCCCGGAACCAGGTAAGTGAGAAGAGCATGTAAGTGTTACGTGCACTCAGATCTCTCTTTGGGCCACCATAGAGCCCCAGTCAGGTCCCTGCATTCCACCTCACTGCGGTCCTTCTGAGGTTTCTGAGGTCCCTCTGAGCTGTTCATATCCTTGTCGTGCTCAACAGTGTAGCAGACAAGCTGTCATGACAAGCCCTTCCAGTAGAATGGCGACTCGACCCCCAGGTGGTCCAGCTGATTTGGAGACACTTTGGTGAATTCTCCATGGATAGCTCCTACTCGGAAGCACCGTGTCTTTCCTTGAGAGAGCTCTGTCAGGTGAGTCTATAAAAGCCACCCCCGAAACTTCCCGATGTATACACCCTCTGGGTGGTTCATATGTGTATTCGCCACAAACCTTCCTCGGTAAGTTACTGGCTTCTGCAGCATCCGCAATTTCCTTGAAAAAGGCACACTTTGCCAGTGTTATTTATCTGCTCAGCCCGGAGCCACGAGGGCATAGAGGGCTCCGGAGGCCAGTGCAGAGCTCTGGATGCATCAACAAGTTGTGGAGCTTTGGTAGGGATTCCCAATTTGTCGGTCACCGATGTGAAGTTGAGAGTAACCGACTGAAAGGGAACGTCTCGGTTATGTATGTAACCCTCATTCCCTGAAGGAGCAAACGGAGACATCATGTCCCATTGCCATCGCTGGGGTGGTCGAGCCACTGGCTTGGCTCCTCAGCAAAAAAATACTGATGCGATGCACCTGCTCCCTATTTATACCCACAGAGTGGGTCAAGATGTCAGATGCAAATATCGCATACCAATGGTGCATTAACTCATTTAGTTATGTCATTAAATTGGTGACATAAAAGGGAGAGAGAAAAAAACTTGATTAAAATGTAAATACACAAAAAAGATGCAGCCATTTTTTCAGCCTATGGCCTGGTTTCACAGACAGGGCTTAGTTTAAACCAAGACTAGGCCTTTGTTAAATTAGGATCTTTAAAGTAGTTTTTTTAAATACAAAAATGCCTTAGAAAAACACATTACCGGTGTGCTTTTCAGGCCATAGGCTAAGAAACACATGGGACAGATCACAGGGTGAACACACACACACACACCTACGGACAATACAGTCAGCATTTCACATGCGTCTTTGGATTATGCGTGAAACTGAAGCCCAATATTATGTTTAGAAAATATCACTGATTCATAAATTCTACATATCAGGATCAGCACACTCATGCTGACTCACAAGTGATCGGCGAGTAAAAGCAGTCATTTCACTGCACTCAGGATTATTTTCTTTGTTTTTTTCATGACTTTTACTACAAGTGCCGAGGAAGGTCAGGAACACAGGTATGAATACGATGCCATGGACAGACCCGAACAGAATGACTAAGAACATGATTTTGAAAAAGGTCCTGAAGATGTAGCTTTTGGCAGCTGCGAGCACCACCACACCGGCGATAGTGGACACGGCTCCCTGAATGATCGGATAGCCCAGTTTATGGATGGCATCCGTGGCCTTCTCATTTGCTAAGGACATTTCACTTGACACAAAAGCATAGGATATGTGAGCAGAGAAGTCCACAGAAAACCCGATACAGATAACAAGATTAATCATAGACACTGAGTCTAAACTAACATCCCATAATGCCATGAATCCAGCCACTCCCACAATGACAGATGCGATGGAAAACGTCACCCAGAGAGAGCAGAGAAGGTTTGGGATCAACAGGAGTGAAATTACTAACATCACACATGTAGCAACCACAATGTTTTGGACTGTATTACTGACAATGACGGCATATTGGTCAAAATATATGAATGCAGGGTGATATACAATAAGATCAACGGGTGTCTGCAACTTCCCACATTCTTCTGCGGTTTCTCTAAATGCATTCAGCAAGTTCTTTTCATCGATCGCTGTGCGGATGTTCACAGTCTGAATGAACATGCGTGACGCATGAATCTGATCGTTAGTGAAATTAACATCTTGACTAAAGCCATACTGATTAAGGAATAGACTTAAATTGTTTTTGAATTGCACTTTATCATTTAAATGTATACCTGCTTTCTGTCCAAACTGCCTGTATGCACTCAGCCAAGAAATAGTAGAAATGTCTGAATCTTTAGATGCCATTGTCAAAATTTGAAAACTTTCCAAACACAAGTCAAGACTCTCACGAGCAGTTGAGTTCCAGTACTGAAAGTTTTCATCCTTTATAACTAACATAACGTTAGGACCAAAGTCAGAGAAGAATTCATCTTCTTTGTCATAGTAATCGCCAACATATGAGCTGTCTGCTGCTAAATGTTTCAGATCTAGACCTTCCTTTATTTGGAAGCATCCATATATACTGACCGCCAAATACCCGGCGTAGATCAGACACACAAGCACCTTAACCCACACTCTTGTCAGAAAAGGGCCGTAATAATTCTTAAAGAATGAATCCACTGGCATTTCAAATTCCTTACGTGTGTTTTCATTGTACGCCCCACCGACACAACAAACATTACCATTTGTTTCTGGGACTTTCATGCAGGTCAGCCAGTGCCTGTTGCCTTTCTCTCGCCTTCCGTTGAGTGCGAGACATGCACCAAAGAAAGTGATGTTGAAGAAATAGCAGAACAGAAGAGCTGTGCTGGTATACATGCAGAAAGACTGAACCGAGCGGAAGGGCGTCATGAGACCGATGTAAAAGCCAGCACATCTGTCAGCGTGGTGATCGTGATCGACACACTGGCCTTTTTATACGTTTCAGCTAAACGAATCTCAACGTCTTTAATAACTTCAGTCTTTTGCCAGCAGGAGATCATAATAAACATGTCATCAACACCAACACCTGCAGGAAAGCAGAGACATCAGTGAAACATCAGTTCAACATCAGCTGTGAGATGCCTAAACAGCAAAAAGCACAGTGTTAAATCAACTCCCAAGAGTCTAACTGAGTCCACACTCAAGGGTTACGCCATTGTTGAGATTCTCAAGCTGATCCTTGATGCCTGTGTGTCTAAATTAAATTAAATTTTTTGAAGTGTTTTGATAAAAACAGTTTTTAAAGGGGTCATATGATGTGATTTCAAGTTTTCCTTTCTCTTTGGAGTGTTACAAGCTGATTTTGCATTGATGAGATCACTGAATTAAAAAGACTAAAGTCTCAAAACCAAAGAGATGTTCTTTATCAAAGTTAAGACTCTGCCACGCCCTCCTAAAACGGCTAATTTAAACACGCCCCACATGTCTATGTCACGCTGTGGAAATATTTGCGTAAGGCATGGTTTCAGTAACCACAGTATTGCTGAAGCAGACGTGTCAGGGAGAGGCTGTGAACAGCAACGCATTTTATGGACGAGCGATTCGTGAACCAATGAGAGGAAGTAATTCTGACTTTGAGATGACAATCTGGAGCTTCTGAATCAGCAACTGTGTGTTTTGTTATTAGTTTAAGTATTTGCTATTGACTGTTCAAATACGGAGTTTTGAGCATCGTGTGTGTGTGTATGTTAGTATGTGTGAGAGGGAGAGAGAGAGAGAGGGTCACAACGCAGCATCGTGTGTGTGATTGTGTGTGTGTGTGTGTGTGAGACAGACCGAGAGAAAGAGAGAGGGTCACAGAGCAGCACCGTGTGTGTGTGTGTGTGTGTGTGTGTGTGTGTGTGTGTGTGTGTGTATGGGTCACAGCGCAGCGTCGTGTGTGTGTGTGAGAGAGGGAGAGAGAGAGAGAGAGAGTCACGGCGCAGCATTGTGTGTGTGTGTATGTGTGTGAGAGAGAGAGAGGGTCACAGCGCAGCGTCGTGTGTGTGTGTGTGTGAGAGGGAGAGAGAGAGAGGGTCACGGTGCAGCATTGTGTGTGTGTGTGTGAGAGAGACAGAGAGAGTGTTTATTGTATTCCTTGATTATTACGCCATAATGAGAGTATAGTTCCTAGACATATCGGCCTAGAAAATCACAACTTTTTCATTTTCCATCAGTCTTAGTACACGATGTAACTACAGAACTCTTCTTTAAATAGGGAAAATATGGAAACTCTTTGGTCATTTTTGAGCGAGATGCTAACGGTCTAATCAGATTCAATGATCTATGCTAAGCTACGCTAAAAGTGCTCCCGCCAGACCCAGAGATCAGCTGAATGTATTCAAAAATTGTAAAACTCAAATCTTTAACTCTTGGGGAGTCGTAAAATAAGCCTGTTTTCAAATAAGTGTAGTGTTCCTTAAAGTACCCCTTAAAGCCCATTAAGTGTTGCATAAAGCCTCTTAACTGTCATTTTCCTAAGTATAACGTAAGGTATGGAAAATGACACCTTGGTTGCTACACAGCGAGCAGATTCAATCCTAAAGTCTTCTACAAGACACAATTGGCTCAAACGCGAGTGCGTCATGTGAGAACACATTTATATTCAATAATATTTTATTCCTGTATTTTCCAACATATTACCTGGGTGATGACTTGGAAAAACACATATAAAAATATATTTTTGCAATCATGTTTATTGTGTTTACATTTTATTCAGCTTAGCTGCAGCGATCGCTGCTGTATTCCATGATAAGATACTTCTATGAGTCTGGATTGGACTTTCAGCGTGACAGCTCACTCCGGCTTCGAGTATGAATGAAACATACACTGCATAGGAGTGTTTAGCGCTTCATAATGTTCACATCACCTCGTTTTGGATACGAATAAAATTACTGTCTCTTTGCATTTAATTATACATGTATTCATATTAGTCCCTAAAAATTTTATGCTTCTGTGAAAACGTATACTGATTTCTGCATTAACGAATAATGTGTCCATGGCAACAGTTGATTTTTTTAAACTGCAAAACCTGGGTCGCTGTCGTGAAATACTTAACGGTTTCCCTTAACTAACACACTAATGTCATTCCCTTATGTAAGGGGAAATAATGCCTTAAGTGTCATACTTAATGGAAAAACCTAAGGTGCTTTATGCAACCGGGAACAGGTCTTATATCAGGTCTCCAAACTTGGTCCTAGGCTTTGTCCAAATACCCACATTTTTAGCCACCTAAGAGTTGGAATAGTCCAAAGAATCGTTCGGTTTGTAATGCGTACCGAACCGTAAGCCTCGTACCAAAAGGTTCAATACGAATACGTGTATACATTGTATATTTTAGATATTAAAGAGTTAAAATTTCAAAATGAATTAGCTAATTACTTGCATACTGTACATCCTCTTTTTTTCAAGTCTAAAATGTCTAGTTAGTAATAATTTGGTACATTTATATAGCGCTTTTCTGGGTACTCAAAGCGCTTTACATAGAAGGGGGGAAATCTCCTCAACCACCACCAGTGTGCAGCATCCACCATCAGAGGCCAATGGGTAAATTTGTCCAGGATGCCCGGGTTACACCCCTACTCTTTTTCGAAGGACATCCTGGGATTTTTAATGATCACAGAGAGTCAGGACCTCGGTTTAACGTCTTATCTGAAGGACGGTGCTTTAAGTGTGCAAGACTGTCCCAGGTCATATAAACGGCAAAGTGCAGTGCCCTTAATGGATATTAAATCCAGAGCCGAGCTCCGTAGTGCTATTCGAGGCTTAGTGTATCCCATCATGCATCATGTTCTGGAAATAAATCGTGAGACCTTTTGCTGAGATCTCGCGAGAGGTCACGGAAACATTTCCAATGTAATTTAAATATGAATGATAATTAGATATTACAAACAATTTGGTAGAAAAACTGTTTTTATGTTTTATTGGTGCAAAGATGAGTAGTGGTGATGATATTTATTTTGTACAAGGTATGCTACTGCTTTTTATAACTTAATAAGCAGCACCACAAAATAAAATTATGTCATGTTATATAGGGACTACTGAACAGACATTTAGAAGTTGATTTTAAAATGCTAAGTATTTAAAATTAAAATAAAGCCGTGTAAATACTTGCATTATTACAACACTATAAGTGTGTCCCATCAGGTAATGAATAGTTCGACACACACTTGTGGTCTTCATCCTCACTTGAACACTTGGACTAAATACGAGATATACGTCATATAAGTAGTCAAGTGGTCAAATGTAAAGACTGGAAGTGTGGGTATTTGGACAAAGCCCTAGAGGGCCGCTGTCTTGCAGAGTTTAGCTGGTTCAGGTGTGTTTAATTGGAGTTAATCAAGATCTAACCAGGTATTCTAGAAACTTCCAGACAGGAGTGTTGGAGCTAAACTCTGCAGGACACCGGCCCTCCGGGACCGAGTTTAGAGACCCCTGTCTTACATTGTAGAATCACTGGTTTGATGTAACCAATAAAGTAAATCTAACTCCGTGATTAAGGTCACTATAATGATGACAAAACATAAACCAACACCACTAAGTTACAGCAGTCAACCAAAATCTCCAATCGTTTTTTTGCTGACGTAGAATGCGGCGAATGCGCCATGGCACTCTTCAGCAATGGTTGCTGTGAGGAGAAACACTGTTGAAGTGTCAAGTTTTTGTTTTCTTTGCGTGTTCTCGTAGCTTCATAATAATCGAATTGATGTCACATGGACCATTTTAACAGCGTCCTTACTATGTTTCTGCACGTTGATCGTGTTAGGACCCTTGTTGTCTATGGAGGGTTGGTGAGCTCTCGGATTTTATCAAAAATATCTTAATTTCTGTTCCGGAGATGAACGAAGGTCTTGCGGGTTTGGAACGACACGAGGGTGAGTAATTCATGACAGAATTTTCATTTTTGGGTGCACTATCCCTTTAACACTGGGCTTTTTGTTGTGTACAAAGTGAGGAAATTAATTACATTTACCAAGAATAAGAAAGGGGGCAGAGGCCACGGTCATGGCAAACGGCATCCCACTGAACAGAAGCAGTCCAAAGCTGGCCAACACGGCCAAACCAGCCGAGACGACGCCAAACGTGGCCACCCACACCTTCGTCCTAACACAGTCCAACCTGTGGAAGGAGACAAGGGATACATAACATAGCCAGTGACAGATACTTGTGCTAATGTGGTTCTTTTTGTCATTTTTTATACCTTGAACAAGACAGAATTGAAACCATAATGGTCAGGAAATATGTAACAGAGAAAAGGGGGATGACGGAGTCCAAGTTGGTCTTGAACTCATTCTGTCTTGATACTGATGTAAAGTAAGAAACATGGACCTGTAGAAAACAAACAAACAAACAAACAAACAAACAAACTGTTTGCTGTATATGTGACCCTATACCACAAAACCAGTCTTAAGTGTCAATCTTTCGAAATTGAGATCTATACATCATCTGAAAGCTGAATAAATAATATTTCAATTGATGTATGGTTTGTTATGATTGGACAATATTAGAAAATCTGGAATCTGAGGGTGCAAAAAAATCGAACTATTGAGAAAATCACCTTTAAAGTTGTTCAAATGAAGTTCTTAGCAATGCATATTACTAATAAAAAATTAAGTTGTTATATATTTACAGTAAGCAATTTACTAAATATCATCAAGGAACATGATCTTAATATCCTAATGATTTTTGTCATAAAAGAAACATTTATAATTTTGACCCATACAATGTAGGCTATTGTTGTACATTTCTACAAATATACCTGTGCTTCTTATGACTGCTTTTGTGCTGCAGGGACACAAATATGTTATTATTAAATGCAGACCTTGAGCCAAAAACTCATCACCAAACACCAATGACTTGTACATTCGTTATATGGACAAAAGTACTGGCACCCCTTCTTTAGAAGAGAAAAAGGCACTTCCAAACTGTGGCAACAAAGAAATTAATATACTTAATAATTGTATTTCCACCTCTGTTGCATCAGTTTTGAAGTGTATGAAATTACTGTACCCATATGTACAAGTCATTAGTGTTTGGTGATGAGTTTGTGGCTCATTTAAAGTCACACCAGAGGTGTTCAGCTGCTTTCTGCAGACCAGTCAAGTTCTTCCACATTGACTGAATCATCATTTCTCTTTGATTCTTGTCTTATACACAGAGACACGTTAGAATAGAAAAGGGTTCTGTCCAAACTGTTGCTATACAATTAGATCCCCTAGAATATCATTATATGCTTAAACATTAAGATTTGTACTCATGGAGATTACTAAAGTAGTCAAACATTTCATTAGAATGGGGTGCCAATACTTTTGGCAATATAGTGTATATCAGACATCATTGCGCAGTTACGACGCAAAAATGTCACATCATCAAATCTCAGCAAAAATTGTTTTATATATATTAGTTTAGATTTGTTTTTAAAATAATATAAATACATTATATAATATTAAAATATGAATAACTATTTTTAAATACAACATTGAATTATCGAACACACAGTTTTGAACCATTATATTTATAGATTTTTTTTATTAGCTAGTAAACTAGTAAAACTACACATTCTGAACAGTTATCGTTTTAAGCAGTGTATAAGTAGTTAGTTAGTGTGCTACATTCTAAGAAAAATCTGTAAATAGAGCACAATCTACTTTGTTAATATTAAGGAATTATCCGTATTGATTTTTCACTTTTTTTCTACATTGTATTTTGTTTTTGGGTTACAACAGATAATGTTCTGAAAAATTACTAGTTTTTTCTAGATACTGTTCTTACTGTGTACCAACAGATCAACAATCACAGGCACACGGTGTATCATAAACAAACAATTATTCAGTTATTATTATTATGAAATTGAACAATAACTTAATTCACATGATGTGTTTACTGCGAGGCATCTTTGGTTTCCTCATTTTGGGTAATTTAGATGTAAAATGCATGCCTTTTTATCGTTAGAGTCACTTATCAAAAGTTGCTAAAAATGCCAAATACATTTTAAAAATAGCTAAATTTGTTGTTAAGTGCTTTTGGAAGAAAAATCTAGTAGTGTGAGAAGTCACTAAATTTAGCAACGAAATTGCTAAATTTGGGTCAATTGCCAGGTTGGGGTCACAAATGTTTTAATATGTGACCCTGCAGCACAGAAGCAGTCATAAGCAGCACAGGTATATTTGTAGAAATTGACAACAATACATTGTATGGGTCAAAATTATTAATTTTTCTATTATGCCAAAAATCATTAGGATATTAAGATCATGTTCCATGAAGATATTTCCTACTGTAAATATATCAACTTAATTTTTGATTAGTAATATGCATTGCTAAGAACTTAATTTGAACAACTTTAAAGGTGATTTTCTCAATATTTAGATTTGTTTGTACCCTCAGATTTTCCTCCAGATTTTCAAATATTGTCCTATCATAACAAACCATACATCAATGGAAATATTATTTATTCAGCTTTCAGATGATTTTTGTGCTCCAGGGTCACATGTGTGTATTGTGGCGATTATGTGAGGTGATGCGTTTCACACAGAATCTGACAACTGGACAACCTTGGAATAAAATATTGATGTAATTATTGATATAACTAGATTTGGGCAATACAAGTTACGGGAGTTTCCCAGGAGAAATAATAACATGGGACGGGGGAGGGAGATGGGTGTGAAATACGGGAGTGTTGACAGGTATGGTTTCCGTGTTTACATGTTGTCGGCTTAAGCATAATCAGCTTACGAACGTGCATGTAAATGCACTCGTAATTATAACTAATTACTACAAATTACAAAAGGATATGGCAAGGCAGAAACGTATTGCATTCATTATCTTGTTATTATTTTAATAGCTATTGGCACTTATTAGAGTTCACGAGGTCACACTTACATATAATAAACTGAATAAATGGTTATGCGTATTTGGCGTGCTGTCCGAAGAGAGGGCTCCGAGCTCGGTAATCGTTCCCAAGCCCAAGGTACTCCCCGAGCCAGGGAAGAGGGGTCCGAGCTTGGCGCTTAGCCCGGACCCAGAAAGCACCCCCCCTCCCTTCCCCATGCTGGGGTGGAAGCGGGCTGGAGGTGAGGAGTTGGGGTGGTGGAGGGACGCTAAAAGACGAGAGATAATGGAGGTAAGGCTGCTTGATTATTTATAGGGGTTCTCTCTAGTGTTTATTGGATAAGTAGTGTGATTACTAGAGTTGAGCCGGATACTCGGCTGAAACGAGTATCCGGTACGGATAAAGCACTTTTGCCGAGTACGAGTATCATACGAGTAATACGAGTCAATATCTGTGCTCGGATTGAATAAAAATTCTCATTGGGTAGCTGACTGTGTCTGCGTTCTGTGATAGGCTAGTCACAGGCGCCCTCTCCTACACACATACAGGTTTAGGGGCGCTCACATATCGCCTTTTGCGCGCTCAAGTTCGTTATTTCAAATGTAGAAGCGCGGTATGCGCTCATAATGGAAGCAGCGGTGTGCGACGCGCTTCGTTTTTTCCAGGCGGCGTCGCGCTGCATCTCAACTTTCAGAATGCCGCAAGCGCACCGCACCTTCTTGTAACGGAGAGCGCAGCTGATGGTTGCTTAGCAACGACAAAGCGCCTCGGGCGCAACCGCCCGAGCGCTTTGGAAAAAAAGGAGAAAGCAGCCTAGCGTTTTCCATGCGTTTTAGGCGCGATATGTGACCCCTATTGTGTTGCTGTGTCGCTCTGCTCACTCACACACAGAACACTGAGAAGAGAAGAGAACAGCGCGCTCTCTCTCTCTGTCTCTCCCTCAGTCACTCAGGTTCGCAGGTTTTTTCCGTTAACGTTTAAGGTTTCTTCAGCTTCAGGTTTGTTTTTTACTTTGGTTTGTAGTACTTACTTATTAACCAGTAGAGTTTTGGTAAACGTGGGGTTTGTTCAGACGTGGTGCTTGGTAGAATGCGACTCGCGTCTCTGCCTGTCGGAGATTTTTTCTTTTTAAACCTTTTAAACCAAGAGAGTGTCTGACACTTTCTTGCTGTATTTCATAAAAAAGGAAGTAGTGGTATAAAACTATATAACAAATTAATTAGCTACACACACACACACACATACCTGGTGTAAAAAAAAAAAAAAAGAACCAAAAAAAAAAAATTCACACTGATCATAAAAAAATTACAAGTTAAAAAAAGAAAGTTATGTTGAGATGAAAACTCTTGTTCATTACATTTTACTTCATAATTGCAACCGCATGTGTTGTATTCATTGTTGCAAAACTTGTTCTGTATATAGTTCGTTTGTTATCGTGATCAAAACCATTGATCTGAAGCTTAATGCTGATGCTGTCATGTAAATAGTTTTCTAATCAGCAATAAATATAACAATTTCTGATCAACCCATATCAATTGCATGCTTAAAATAATATACGTTAAAGCCCCGCCCATTTCAAGACAACCCGACCCACTTCCAGGTTAAATCCGCCCACTTCCGGGTTAGGCCCCGCCCAGTCCGAGTACAGATACAGATACAGATAATTCATATGGTTAACAGATACAGATACAGATACAGATAATGCTGTACTCGCTCATCCCTAGTGATTACTGATGATGAATTGACCGTGTTAATTATCTGTGCGTGCTCCTCCCGAAATGTGTTAATAAAACATCACTTCACAAGTTCACACTTACATATATTAAACTGAATAAATGGTTATGTGTATTTGGCGTGCTGTCCGAGGAAAGGGCTCCGAGCTCGGTAATCGCTCCCTCGCCCGGGGAGAGGGGTCTGAGCTCGGCGTTTAGCCCGGACCCAGAAAGCTCCCCCAAAATGCTTTATCATAAGCCACCTTTGGGGATTCCTGTGGTGGCATGGTGCTTATGGGAAAAAGGAAAGGGGATGGGCCGTTCTTGGTGGATTGGGTGATGAAGAGGGGAGGTTTGCTATGGAAGGTCTGGGATGTATTTTCTTTAAGGGGGTTGGCCGATTAGGGTTTGGTTGGCTTCCTTGATGTGGGAGCGATCAGATCGGATATAGCTTTTGAAAGCTTCTGATGACCAGCGACCGAGTGCTTGTATCTGCTGCTGGGAGAGGCCTTTTTGGGCCGCTGTAGTGGCTGCGCCTATTCGGAATGAATGGCTGGAAAAAAATTTTTTGGCTGGGGTACCAGATAGGAGCAGGACGGACTTAAGGTGTTTTTGGAACCAGAAACGAGTGACAGGGCGGTTGGAATCGTCTGTAAAGAGGGGGTCGGATGGGAGTTTGGACTGATTTCCTGAGCTGGAGGAAGGCTGCGGCAGTGGGGAAATACAGATAGGGCTCCTGCGGGAGCAAACACTGCTCCGGCAGTGGGGAAATACAGATAGGACTCCTGCGGGAGCAGACACTGCTGCGGCAGTGGAGAAATACAGATAGGGCTCCTGCGGGAGCAGACACTGCTGCAGCAGTGGGGAAATATAGAAAAGGCTCCTGCGGGAGCAGGCACTGCTGCGGTAGTGGGGAAATACAGTTATGGCTCCTGCGGGAGCGGTCACTGTTGTGAAAGTGGAGAAATAAGGCTCCTGTTGGAGCAGGAGCTGCTGGGATGGTTGATGTGGAGATGAGCTGCTATGGGTGGATTTGTAGATTTTAAAAGGGGTGGCTATGGTGGGTCTGAAGATCGAGTGAACAGGGATAGACTGGCATTAAAAGGGGTTGGCTGATGAGGGTTTGTTTGGCCGGATGTGGTAGCTACGCCTGTGCGAAACAGAAGTTAGGCCCGGCTGCATACGGCGCTGCGGCCGGAAGAGCTGCGGTGAAAGGCCGAGCCGAAGCGGGAATCGAGTGATGCTTGCTGCGGTGAGAACTGGGGCGCGGCCCAGGCTCGTTGAAGGCTCGTTGACTAATAGATCGTACAGATCCGTTTGTTTATCCTCTGCGAGAACGGAGAGTCGGAATTAATCAGCGTTTGCCTCTGGCTTAAATACGGTCCACTTTCCGATCAGAGGAATTGTTGGCGTGGCCGAATGATACGAGGATGCCGGGGAAGTTGAAAGTTTCGGCGGTGGAAGCGAGGTTAAGCCCCGGTGTCTGGGAAATCTTGTGGCTGGTCGAGCGGAGCGGTGGCCGCGATGGAGCCTGGGGCTCAGCGGCGATGACTGGCGGAGAAGGAGTGATCCTGGGGCCGGTCGATTTGCTGCAGAGGATCCACATGTATATGTAGATATATATACTGTATATACAACGAGTATATGTCTCATTGTTTGGATGGAGAAAAAATGGGGTCTGTGATAATGGCAAAGGAGCAAACCGAACGCTGGAAGACGAGAGATAATGGAGGTAAGGCTGCTTGATTATTTATAGGGGTTCTCTCTAGTGTTTATTGGATAAGTGGTGTGATTATTGATGATGAATTGGCCATGTTAATTATCTACGCGTACTCCTCCTGAAATTTGTTATTAAAACATCACATGATGAGGTACATGCATTTACATGCACAATGATCATCAGATATCTGTATGTGTATAGATAAAACTCACCGTCTTCTGGTCTGTAGAGTTTGGCAGGAGTTTTAGAAAGCCATCAAGCCACTCAGAGTTTTCATTTGTCTTCTCCTCGTCTAGGAAATAAAAAAGTCTGATCGCTTTCGCAATGGATATCTCTGAGCTATTCAGCTTTAGTTCTACACCGCCGATGGTTGTTCCCAAAAATATCCCGTTATTCATTGGATACGTTATAGTTGAAGAAACTATTTTATTGCCGTTAGATTTTATCATGTCTAAAATTGTGTTTGACATGCAGCTTCCATTTGTTTTGGCACAGAGGTTTTCAAAAGTTTTTCCTACTTTTATACTCTTCACTTGTCTGTCTAACTCAATAATGTCGTTAAAAGTTGCTTCGGTTAATATATTTTCTCCATGCAAGCCTGTGATGATTAAAGAGGCATAAGTGCCTTCGGACACAAGCCGTAGGTGAGAAAATTCTTCAGATTGAGGAAATTTTCCACCACAATCGCCTCTCCAGTTTGGCTGGTCCATTGACGGGTGTGAACTGGTCTTCGATATCATTTGCCTTCATCTCCTGAAGAAATATGAAACCAGCTCCGAGAGTAGCCGCAACTAACATAGCTAATACAAGAAACACACATGGATGTCTACCGACAACAAGGCCAAGTTTTTCAAAGGCCAGAGACAGAGGCCTTTCAAAGCAGTCTGTTTTCCTCATCTTCATGATGACTAACTTGTGACTTTGTCAGACTTCAACACTGTTGGTAGAGGTGCAACCTCTGGATTGTTTAGTAAACCGGTGACTTCGATAAGCGAGTTGGGTCTCGTCTGTGAGCAGATGGGTTGCACATATATATGCAGGTGAAAGGGTATTGTGTGTGTGTGTGTTTGCGGTCTGAAACAGAGGGGAAATTGTGCAAATTAGATACAAATAATTGTGCAATCCTTCTGTGAAATTGCTGCAGATACTAAACATCTCTATACCGAACACAAACAAAACTACAATTGCCTGGAGTTTGCTGATGGTTCCACAATTATGATCTTAATATGACAGATCAGCATTGTAACAACACTCTATAAGCATGCGTCTGAGAAACTAGCTCACTAACTTTCTGACATAGATCAATGAATAACGTCATGTTAAGCAAATACAAACTTACAAGATTAGCACAACAGGGTGTCTACAGATCAAGGTTATTTTCGTAAACAAAAACTGAAACTAAGACTATTGGTCAAAACACATTTTCGTAAACTGAAATAAAATGACAATTTCTAAATAAATAAAAAACTAAAACTAAACAAAACTTAAAACAGTAACTGAAAAACTAACTAAAATAAAATAATAATTAGCAAAAATAAATAATCGTGTTCGTGATTTAATAAGCTCTCATTCTGTGGCAGAAAATCGGACCTGTGTGAGCAGAGACTCGCTAAAGTTTGTCCAAGAAGTCGCTAGATTTGTCACTAGTCGCTTTTTTGGAGAAATAAAAGTCGCTAGGGGGATCTGAAAAGTCACTAAGTTGGCAACACTGCGCGCATTTCTACTACTCATCTCTCTCACAGTCATACGCATTTTCAAACGTACACACACGTACAGGAATATCTGGACCACGGCCAATCAGAGGGGGGGGTCCGCCCTTCACTATCTCTGACTGGTTTAGACCACGATATGGGCCTAATGTGTGTCTGTTGTTGAACTACAGGGAGACTTTCAGAGTCGTGGAGACTTTTTTTTTTTCGAGAATGGCTGGTCACACCAGTGCGACCTCAGATTTATTTTAGTCGCACCATTGAGAAATTAGGTCGCACTCTAGAGCCCTGGTTAAATGAACACTGATGTTGACCTGTCTGCATTTTAGAGGGCTTAAATAGATCAACCTTAACAGCACATTTAGTTCACAAACAACTGACAGTTTTGACCTAAATATGATTTTCAGTTACAATAATTAATCCTAAAATTAGAAATTAGTAACTTACTTTTTGCAGCATCAGATGCACGCACGCGCGCGCTCACTACATTAGAGCTGCAGCTAACGGTTATTTTTATTGTCGACTAATCTATCAATTATTTTTCAATTAATCTATTTATTATTTTCTCATCAGTTGATGAATTCTTTAGTTAAACTAACAATAAATAATAACAGAAAATTCTGCTGTTAATCTTTTGTTTTATTCAAACATTTTCTCATAATTAATACTTAACAAAAATAAATAACAACAACAAATAAAGGAAAGAAACAAAATAACAATAAATAAAGATAATAACAGGAAAAGCGAGACAAAGAAACAATAGGGCAATTCCATGCAAAAGTCATCCTTACCATGAAAAAATAAAGTTTTTAGCAAAAGAATAAAACCCTGTTTAACTTGTGCATTTAGGTCTGTATTTTACTGCATTAATGTGCTTTAATAGAAATTTGAAGGAAATCGCTATTTATCCACCACATATGAGAGGTGCACCTAAAGTAAAATTACATTTTAATTCGACTGTATTTCATGTCTTCAAATGCGAGATCAAATACTTCCCTATTTTTATATTTATGTCAACTGTAAGTATTTTGTAGAAAGATGGAGGCATGTCTGAAAAGTAAATAAACTCACTTCATCTAAACAGCGATGATTTTTGGATTTATAAGGGCTAGATTTATGAGGTCTGGATGCTTCAGTGCTGTGTCACTTCCATAACATTTTAAAGATTACGTTTATATCTTATAGTAATTATTAATGCAGTTAAGTTGAAACTTTCTGTACAAAGCTAACTTATGGCCATGCTAATTATGAACAACAGTTCATCTCCATTCTTTGCTCTTATCCACCATACAAATGCGTTATGGACGTGACCGTTATGGACGTTACATATTAAATCATATGCATACTGGCACTCATGTTTACCTCGTTGCTGATGACTTATAGCCTGTGTATGGCTTTACTGCTGAGATCTGTTTCAGGCTTTCCATATTTCATTTTAGAAATGAATTCATTCTAACATGTAAGAAATTGTATTCTCAATGAGAACATTGTGGAGATATGAGCCTACTGGGCGGGCCAGAAATGCACAGGTGGACTGAAGTACAAATTGTCAAAACTTTTTAAAATGTCATATAATGTTCATTGTCAATATTATCTTATTTAAACATTCAATGTGTTTCAAATAACTTGTCTCGAGTCTATCTGCGCTGCATTCATGCAGAGAGCAAGATTTTGCGTGTTCGGCGCACGCATGCTGCTGAGTGTGACGCGCAAGAGACGTTCTGTGGGTTTACACACACACACACACACACACACACACACACACACACACACACACACACACACGCACACACACACACACACACACACACACACACACACACACACTTTCACACGCTCACGCACGCACACGCACACACACACACACACACACACACACACTTTCACATGCTCACGCACAAACACGCTCACGCACAAACACACTCGCACATGCACACACACACACACACACACACACGCACACACACACACACACACACAAACAAACACACGCACACTCACACGCACACACAAACACACACACTCGCACACGCACACACACACACAAACACATGCACACACACACACACACACACACACGCACACGCATCACACACACACACACACACAAACCGCACACACACACACACGCCGCACACGTATACACATACACACACAGCACTGATGGCAGCTCCGTTTTAAGATGAACGCAAATCATTTCAGACTTTGTTTAAAAACAGTGGCAACGAAAAGAGGCAACACAACTAACATAAAATCTCACTTAAAACATAACCATCCCACCCAGTTTTTCAATCTGGGAACAACAACCGCAGCTGGAGCTGGAGAGGGGTCTTCCAGACAGTTATCTGTTACAGATGCCTTTTCCCGACAGTGTAAATATAAACGTGACAGCGCGAAATGGCGCACACTCACAGATAGCATAACTAGCTATATAGCCAAAGAGATGCAGCCATTAAACACGGTCGAAAAACCAGCTTTTAAAAATATGCTGCAAACTTTTTATTCTTAAGAATAAAATGTTCTTTGAAAGAGTGCACTTGCATTATTATGCTATTATATTGTCATACTGTAATTATATAATCAGTGAAATAATATTGTCTTAAAATGACAATAATATCGTTTATCACAATTAATTTTGGTGCAATATATCACACAACAAAAAGTAGTTATTGTGACAGCCCTATGTGTGAGTGCGCTTAAGATGTGTATGCGTGCGCTAAGATGCGCGCGTGTGCGCTGCGCTGTAAGATGTGCGGCGCTCAGATGTGTGCGCTTCAGATGTGTGTGCGCGGCTTCAGATGTGTGTGTGCGTGCGCTTAAGATGTGTGTTGCGTGCGCTTAAGATGTGTGTGTGCGTGCGCTTAAGAAGAGTGTGTGCGTGCGCTTAAGATGTGTGTGCGTGCGCTTCAGAGGTGTGCGTGCGCTTCAGATGTGTGTGTGCGTGCGCTTCAGATGTGTGTGTGCGTAAGCTTCAGATGTGTGCGTGTGTGTGCTTCAAATGTGTGCGTGCGCTTTAGATGTGTTGTTTAGATGTGTGTTGCGTGCGCTTAAGATGCGTGTGCGTGCGCTTAAGATGTGTGTACGTGCGCTTAAGATGTGTGTGCGTGCGCTTCAGATGTGTGTGTGCGTGTGCTTCAAATGTGTGCGTGCGCTTTAGATGTGTGCGTGCGCTTCATGTGTGTTGTGTACGCTTCAGATGTGTATGTGCGCTTCAGATGTGTGTGTGCGCTTTAGATGTGTGCGTGCGCTTCAGATGTGTGTTGTGTACGCTTCAGATGTGTATGTGCGCTTCAGAGGTGTGCGTGCGCTTTAGATGTGTGCGTGCGCTTCAGATGTGTGTGTGCGTAAGCTTCAGATGTGTGCGTGCGTGTGCTTCAAATGTGTGCGTGCGCTTTAGATGTGTTGTGTTTAGATGTGTGTTGCGTGCGCTTAAGATGCGCGTGTGCGTAAGCTTCAGATGTGTGCGTGCGTGTGCTTCAAATGTGTGCGTGCGCTTTAGATGTGTTGTGTTTAGATGTGTGTTGCGTGCGCTTAAGATGCGTGTGTGCGTGCGCTTAAGATGTGTGTACGTGCGCTTAAGATGTGTGTGTGTGCGCTTCTGATGAGTGCGCGCGTGCGCTTCAGATGTGTGTGCGCGCTTCAGATGTGTGTGTGCGCTTCAGATGTGTGCGTGTGCTTCAGATGTGTGTGTGCTTGCGCTTAAGATGTGTGTTGCGTGCGCTTAAGATGTGTGTGTGCGTGCGCTTAAGATGTGTGTGTGTGCGCTTAAGATGTGTGTTGCGTGCGCTTCAGATGTGTGTGTGTGCGCTTGATGAGTGCGCGCGTGCGCTTCAGATGTGTGTGCGTGCGCTTAAGATGTGTGTGCGTGCACTTCTGATGAGTGCGCGCGTGCGCTTCAGATGTGTGCGTGCGCTTCAGATGTGTGTGTGCGCTTCAGATGTGTGCGTGTGCTTCAGATGTGTGTGCGTGTGCTTAAGATGTGTGTTGCATGCGCTTCAGATGTGTGTGTGCGTGTGCTTAAGATGTGTGTTGCGTGCGCTTCAGATGTGTGTGTGCATCCGCTTCAGATGTGTGTGTGCGCTTCAGATGTGTGTGTGCGTGCGCTTCAGATGTGTGTGCGCGTGCTTCAAATGTGTGCGTGCGCTTTAGATGTGTGTGTGCGTGTGCTTCATGTGTGTTGTGTACGCTTCAGATGTGTATGTGCGCTTCAGATGTGTGTGTGCGCATGCTTCAGATGTGTGTGTGCGTGCGCTTCAGATGTGTGTTGCGTGCACTTAAGATGTGTGTGCGTGCGCTTCAGAGGTGTGCGTGCGCTTTAGATGTGTGCGTGCGCTTCAGATGTGTGCGTGCGCTTCAGATGTGTGTGCGTGCGCTTCAGATGTGTGTGTGCGTGCGTTTCAGATGTGTGCGTGCGTGTGCTTCAAATGTGTGCGTGCGCTTTAGATGTGTGCGTGCGCTTCAGATGTGTGCGTGCGCTTTAGAATCGTGATGTCTATTTAAAACAAAATCAAGATTCTCCCTTCTCCATTTATCTAAAATTGTGCAGCTTTATTTGGTCATTTATCCACACGTAATGTAAACAAATAAATAACTTTAATTTCAGATAAAGCACCAAAGATGTGGTTAGCGAGGCTCAGTCTCCAAAATATGGCGGCCCATTTTCCCTTGTGGGGAAAAAATACTAAAATGTATTTGAAATACATTTATTTTGTGCTAAGTATTCTACAAATACATTTACATATTTATGTGCATAATAAGAAATGCCCTGCAATTGTACCTTTGGTATATATTAAACTGGTATAATTGAAGTCTGCTAAATTGGAACAACTAATTTTGTACTTAAGGCACTTTACTTGTACATAAGTGGTCCTGAAGTCTAACTAAAGATATACTCAAAGTAGATTTGATTGTGCTAAAGTGTAAAATCATCTTATACTTCAGGACACTTTAAATATCTTGCATTTAAACACAGAGATCATACAATCATTATTAACAGTGATAGTAAATCACATTTTAGGCATAATATTAGGAAATGTGCATTGTACAATATAGACATACTCCAAATAAAGTTTAATTATAATTTGATATCAGTAATTGATATGTCAAAAAATGTGTTAATGGCTTTGACATATACTTACTATGAATTAAATGTACTTTAAATAAATGATGGTTGGGGGGGCTGAGCCCCTTAGCAACACCCCTGTGTTACACCCCTAATATATATATATTAGTGCCTGTGTTATAAATATTGAATAAGAACAAGTCGTGGTATATATCAGAAATAGGCTCATCTTAACAAAAAAAGCAGTTGCAATTATTTTGTTAATGATTAATGAATAACGGAATGTACTTTACGTGGGTTTTGGAGCATTTTTGCAAGAGAGAAATGCATTTAGGAATTTAGGAAAGAAAACAGCTACAGTACGAAAATCGTGTATGCTAATTATTATTTATAACAAATCCATTATGCGACAAACTCCAGATTATTCGTCTGTTGTGTCTGACTTGCAGAAAAACCTAATTGAGTTTGAGCGTAATATATAATATAATATATAATCTCATCTCATGTCGAGGCATCATGGCGGTTATAGGACTTACCAAAAATGATATTTAAAAAACGAAACTGTTCTGCTCCGCGTTGATCTGAAATGGCGTCTCGTCTAAAGATGAGCTCTCAAACTTTAAGTTTCGGTTTCTTCAGCTTCTTCTTCTCTGCCAAAAAACAACAACAAAGCAGCTTTTTGCACTCTATCGCCGCCACATCTGCGCTGGATGTGAAGGGAATCGCGGGTGCTTTCTATTTAAATTATTGTTGTTATTATTATTATTATTATTATTATTATAGGGTACAACGGGGCTAAAGGCGCCTTTGATATGATTTTCAGTTTTGTTTAAAATAATTAAAGCATCAGTTTTTAAATAACAAAAGAATATGCAAAAGTATGGTGTTTGGGGTAAAAAGCGCCTCTGCTGTTGAGGCTAAAGGTACAGTTATTAACATGATAATTATTAGATCACTGACTTTTCCATTTGTTGGTTACAGTCAGATGATAAATATCATTTTATTAGAGACAATCACCATATTTAGAATGAAACCATCATATTTAAATCATATTAATCATATCATAAAATATTATTTGTTGTTACTATTGTAAATATATATTCAATACTTTCAGAATTTGTACTTATTTAAATAATTGTATTTCTGTATTATAAATATGTTTTACATTAACATATAACATATGAGCAAAAATTAATTATTGTATTTTTCAAAATGAGCAGAAAATAGTACAAACTTTTCTAAAGTGATTGTTTTGAACAAATATTAGCTTAGACAATATATAAGTATTTGTATCAATACCATGTGTGCCGCGTCATACATTTATAATATTTTTAAACAAAATAAACATCGTTTACATAAAATCTGTTGCTCCATTAATGTTCAATACAACATATATTTATTTCTGCAATTATACATTTTAGGTGCAGTGAATAGTCATTTTGTCTTAAGATGCGCCTGTAGCCTCGTTGTACCAAATAACCAAGTAACAAATAATAACAAACAACAAAATACAAAGAAAAAACCTGTATGTTTTCTGTGTAAAACACCAAAGGAAGCAGGAGAAGACGTCGAATAGTAAATCTGTTCATGTCACTGATTAAACCCACTGCCTCTCACTCAATAAAACAATCACATTTCTGTGTGTTTAATGAAAGATTTGATTCTGTTGGTTTAATAATTAACATCTTTCCTAGTATGACTCTGTGAATTAGCAGAACTTGAACAACTATTTAGTCTTTATATTTATATATATATATATATATATATATATAGCCTGTCACGAATTCAGCCTCTGTGGCTCCCTCCGATCGTTACCAGAGGGAACCGTCACCTGAGTATTAACAGTCACGAACTCCAATTCCCATAATACCCGTGCCTGTGGCTGATTACCTGCCTCAAGTCTTGTCTTGGGACTGTTTATTGGACTCTGATTCTCTGCCCTGCCTACTCTGATTTACCTTGCCTTGTTATTTGATTATCCTGAGTGTTTACCACCAGCACTGATCCTCTGCCCGAACTCTGACATTGATTCTGCCCTGTCTACATTGTGTTTGAAGCTGGTGATTGAATTCTGCCTGTTTGACTTGCATTCTGCTTTAATAAAGCTGCACATAGTTTCTAACGCCACTTACTCCATGTTACAGTGCCTCGCTTTATTATGTTTTTTCTCCACAGTCAGAAGCGCTGCATGTGCGTGATGTGATATGATATGATCATGTGAATCCTCATGCTCTGTTGTTTGCTGCTTTTTGCGCATGTAAAATTAATCCCGGTACACAAATGTTAGTATTTCTAACGGGTCACAGACACTTATTCTTTCTAATTTATTTCAGTTGTAATTTATAATAATGTTGTCTGTTAATGGTTAATAATCGGTTAAGGAGCGTCGTTTGTCGGTTAGGAAAAATAACCGAAATGAACATCCCTAGTAAAGAATCAAATATAATAAACAGTGATTTTCAGGTTTCAAGTCTATAGCATTAGTTTTTAGGTACATAAATTTAATAAAGTAATCAAATGTAAATAAATGAAAGATTAATCAATCAAATTAAATCACTTTTATTGTCACAACAAGCAAATGTAGGGCCTATACACGATGAAAGAAGGCAGAGCTATTATTCTGGCTGTAGTGTTGTCCTGGATATGTTGTGTTTCGTTGTGAATGAGAAACTACTTTGTATGGGCTTCCAAAAGAGGACACACCTAGAAATCAGTGGTTCAGTTGTATTAACAACACTGTTACAGAAAAATTCAACACAAATATTGGAGTGTGTGCAGAGCATTTTACAGAGGACTGTGTTCTGAAGCTGGAAGGGTAGCCTACAATGCTGCCTTGCTCAAAGACTGTTTCTATAAAGTGGAGCAATTCCAGCTTTGCAAGAACAGTCTGACGCTTCTGACTCACAGCCAGGGCTGTACGCAGGCTTTTATAAATACATCGGTCCCAAAGTGGAGATTACTAAAGGGGGGTTCGGGGAAATTTTGATTTTCCTGACCTACATGTGTGCATTTTCAGATGTTTTGAGGCTCTGATCTGTGAGCCCACAGTCCATGCTACATTAGCCAAAGGTAAAGTGCACACTCGCTGTTTCCCTGGTGCTCGTGTTCTGGATGTTTCTGCGCAGATACCCGCGATCCTGAAGGATGATGAGAGCGTTGCAGCTGTTGTGATTCATGCAGGGGCTAACGACACCAAGCTGCGGCAGACGGAGACCTGAAGAGGGACTTCAGGAGCCCGATGGAGACAGTACGCAGCACATCGCCCGCGGCGACGATCATCATGTCAGGACCTTTTCCCACGTATCGACGAGGACACGAACGGTTCAGTAGACTGTTTGCTTTAAATAAATGGTTGTTTTCATGGTGTAAAGAACAGAAAATTATCTTTGTCAATAATTGGAATCTTTTCTGGGAGCGTCCTAGGCTTTTCCGTGCTGATGGCCTTCACCCCAGCAGAGTCGGTGCGGAACTCCTGTCGAACAACATCACCAGAACGCTGCTACGCTCCATCTGACTAGTAAGCAAATTCACAAAAAACTGCTATGATGACTTTTGTTCTACCCACTTAAATGATAAAGGTACTTGCAGTGTCCAATCTATACAGACTGTGTCTGTTCCCCGAATAGCGAGATCAAAATATAAATTTAATGCAGGATCTAGAACAAATCTGATCGTGATTAAACCAGAAAAATGCAAAATAAATGAACAAAAACTATTTTTAAAGCTTGGGCTCCTAAACATCCGGTCACTCACACCCAAAGCAGTTATTGTAAACGAAATTATCACAGATAATAGTTTTGATGTACTCTGTCTGACTGAAACCTGGCTTAAAACAAATGATTATTTTGGTCTAAATGAATCTACTCCACCAAGCTACTGTTATAAGCATGAGCCTCGTCAGACTGGTCGTGGCGGAGGTGTCGCAACAATATATAGGGATATTCTCAATGTTACTCAGAAAACAGGATACAGGTATGACTCAATCGAAATACTTATGCTTAATGTTAAACTGTCAGATAAGCAAAATAAATATGTCCTATTTCTTGCTCTGGCTACTGTGTATAGACCGCCAGGGCCATATACAGATTTTCTAAAAGAATTTGCAGACTTCCTCTCAGACCTATTGGTTAATGTTGATAAAGCGCTAATTGTAGGAGATTTTAACATTCACATTGATAATACAAATGATGCGTTAGGACTTACGTTTACTGACCTAATAAACTCTTTTGGTGTCAAGCAAAATGTCACCGGGCCAACACATCGTTTAAATCATACGCTAGATTTAATAATATCGCATGGAATTGATCTTACTGATATAGATATCGTACCTCAAATTGATGATGTTACTGACCATTTCCTTGTATCGTGCATGCTGCATATTACTGATAGGAACTATATGGCTCAGCGTTATCGCCCAGGCAGAACTTATTGTTCCAGCCACTAAAGACAGATTCACCAATAACCTGCCTGATTTATCTCAACTGCTCTGTGTACCCATAAATACAGATGAACTAGACACAATTACTAGCAACATGGGAACTATCTTCTAATACGTTAGAAACTGTTGCACCCATCAAATTAAAAAAGGTTAGAGAAAGACGTGCTGCGCCATGGTACAACAGTTATACCCATTCTCTCAAGAAAGAAACTCGTATTCTTGAGCGCAAATGGAGAAAAACTAACTTGGAAGTCTTTAGAATTGCGTGGAAAAACAGTATGTCCAGCTATAGACAGGCTCTAAAAGCTGCAAGGACCGAGTATATCCGCAAACTCATAGATAATCACCAAAACAATCCAAGGTTTTTATTTAGCACTGTGGCTAGATTAACAAATAAACAGATGTCACCCGATCTAAATATTCCCTCACAGTTTAATAGTAATGACTTTATGAATTTCTTTACTGATAAAATAGATAATATCAGAAATACAATAACAAATGTAGATTCTACAGCGTCTATGACTTCAGCTTCATTTATCGCACCTAAAGAAAAGCATAATTGCTTTACAACTATAGGACAGGATGAGCTAATTAAACTTATAACTGCATCTAAACCAACAACATGTTTATTAGATCCTGTACCCACTAAATTATTGAAAGAGTTGCTACATGTGGCAGAAGAACCACTTCTCAATATTATTAAATCCTCGTTATCTATAGGTCATGTCCCAAAACCATTTAAGCTGGCGGTTATTAAGCCTCTTATTAAGAAACCAAAACTAGATCCTTGTGAACTAGCAAATTACAGACCCATTTCAAATCTTCCGTTTATGTCAAAAATATTAGAAAAAGTAGTGTCTGCTCAATTGTGCTCCTTTTGCAAAAATGATATCTATGAAGAATTTCAGTCAGGTTTTAGGCCCCGTCATAGCACAGAAACTACACTTGTTAAAATTACAAATGACTTGCTTCTTGCGTCAGACAAAGGCTGCATCTCGTTGCTAGTTTTACTTGATCTTAGTGCTGCGTTCGACACTATAGATCATGACATACTGATAGATCGATTACAAAATTATACAGGTATTCAAGAGCAGGCTCTAAGATGGTTTAGATCCTTCTTGTCCGATCGCTACCACTTTGTTTATTTAAACGAGGAGGCATCTCACTTATCACCAGTAAAGTATGGAGTACCACAAGGATCTGTCCTATGTCCTCTGCTATTTTCATTATACATGTTGCCCCTTGGTAATATTATTAGAAAATACGGGATTAGTTTCCATTGTTATGCTGATGACACTCAACTATATATCTCAACAAGACCAGATGAAACTTCTAAACTATCTAAGCTAACAGAGTGTGTTAAAAATATAAAAGATTGGATGACCAATAATTTTCTCCTATTAAATTCAGATAAGACAGAGATATTACTTATTGGACCTAAAACAGTACACAGAATCTCTTGGATTACAATTTGCAACTAGACGGATGTACTGTTACTTCCTCTACAGTCAAAAATCTGGGTGTTATATTAGACAGCAACCTATCTTTTGAAAATCATATTTCCAATGTTACAAAAACAGCATTCTTCCATCTTAGAAACATTGCCAAGCTACGGAACATGTTAACTGTTTCTGATGCAGAAAAGTTAGTTCATGCATTCATGACCTCTAGACTGGACTGTAATGCACTGCTAGGTGGTTGTCCTGCATCTTCAATAAACAAGCTACAGATAATACAAAATGCTGCGGCAAGAGTCCTTACCAGGTCAAGAAAATATGATCATATTACTCCAATTTTACAGTCACTGCACTGGCTACCTATTAAGTTTCGTATCAGTTACAAAATATTATTACTTGCCTATAAGGCCCTAAATTATTTAGCTCCTGCGTACCTAACTAATCTTCTATCACGCTACAATCCAACCCGCTCCCTAAGATCGCAAAACTCTGGACTCTTGGTAGTACCTAGGATAGCAAAGTCCACTAAAGGAGGTAGAACTTTTTCATATTTGGCTCCCAAACTCTGGAATAGCCTTCCTGATAACGTTCGGGGTTCAGACACACTCTCTCTATTTCAATCTAGATTAAAGACACATCTCTTTAGCAAAGCATTCATTTAATGCATCTCACAATCTTGTACTGTCAGTATATCTGATCAAATGCACATTATTATGCTTTAGCTTGGGTTAAACTGATAATTTCATCCAGGGTTATTCCCGGATGGAACAACTGCTACTATGTTAATTGTCTTTATTGTTTCTATGTTTCTGCCACGGGATCAACATCCCTTGGTAGCCAGGAATTACACAAGCTTCAGTCTGGATCCAACCCTTAAATGATCTGAGATGACCGAACACCTGAGAAGAGACGATGACAACCCCTCGGAGGACCTCAGAGGAAGCCAATCATCAGCGATTATACTGAAATACAAATTTTGCAAATTTTGCAAAAAGTGGTGGATCAGCACCTAGAATTAACCTATACAGCCCTGAACGTCAGATGAATCTAGGACACATGGAGGCCCAGAGATAGATCTCCAGTGAGGAACTCGTCACCTAGACATCCATCGGGGAAAGACCACTGGAACCAGTGGACCACTTAAAATTTGACTTTGATGCAGTTGGAACAAACTATTGGTTGGTCTGGCCAGTTGGGAACTGGCCCCCCGACTGAGCCTGGTTTCTCCCAAGGTTTTTTTCTCCATTCTGTCACCGATGGAGTTTAGGTTCCTCTGGATTGCTTAGTTGGGGAATCTTCATTTCCAGCAAAATCATCGACTTGATTGCACAGATATTATTTAAACTGAACTGAGCTGGACGATGCCATCACTAAATTCAATAATGAAATGCATTGAGCTGAAAATTGAGTGTTAAATCCTGTCATTTTACATTATTGACACAATTTTCCTATCTGATATTGTGCAGTGCTTTGTTACAATTTGTATTGTTAAAAGCGCTATATAAATAAAGGTGACTTGACTTGACTTACCTTGCTGTCTGGTTCCTGACCTTCTGCTTGTTGCCTGGATTTCTCTCTGCCTTGCCCTCTGGATATCGTTCGCTATATCGTAGACCACGCCCGTTTACCTGAGTACTCTTCTGCCTTGCCCCTCTATATACCTGTCTGCCATTTGTTCGACCCAGCCTGTGTTTTGACCATGTCTACTAATAAAAGCTTGCAGATGAATCCGCATGCCTCTCGTCTTGTCGGCCCTGTTACAATAGACCACAGACAGGCCTGGTTCTACGGGGGTGCTTGAGAAATCAAAAGCACCATTAGTTAAAGCTGTAATAATGGCATTTTATTGCAGATTTGGAAAACTATCGAACGCATTGGTTTGCGCCTAGAGATCAGTTTCTTTTTCAACGTGTTTTTGCAGTTTTTAACATTGTATCCAATCTCTGACATATCTGTTGGTTTCTTGAGCCTAACAGTAAGTCTGAGGCGTTTAAGATAAAATCCACTTACCGCTTAAATTGCTGGAGTTTTTGTTCAGGTGTTCAGGCGTACAAATAACCTAATTACGTGTAGACGCGATGTAAATAAGAGATTCACTGTGCAGCTGTAGAGAACTTCATTAATTATAACGTAAGTTTGTGAGATCATGATGAACTAAGATGAATGACAGCCTTTTAGTGATTAGAAAGGGAGCCGTGCTGGCAAATGAGTCGGTAATGAGCAATATTTCCGAAATTTATTTCTTTTTATTTTCACATTCTCCATTAAAATACCTTCAAAGTTATGTATGATTTGTTGGAATCTGAAGAAAAATTACCAAGCAAATTATGAGTTTGAAGGCGATAGCAGAGTTGATTCTGAGAAATATCGAGTTTAAGTTTTCTGAAGATTCCAAAGCAAAATCATCAAGCAACGGTGCATAGTTTTCTCCAATTATTTTATTTAAACAAATTACTATTTAATTGTTAATATGGCTATTTTTTATTTTATGGTTTTTATTTAAAAAATAACAAAAATGCAAATAAAAAGGAATTTAATCAAGAACAAAAAGTGATTCCAAGTTGTGAAGTATGGATAACATCCATTGTAGTCACACCTCTCACCAGCAAGCTTTTTAAGTCACTTGAAGAGTCGAAGGGTTAAAGGATCCATAAACAAGAGATCAGGTATTATTAGTTTGTGTTTTACAAGTGTGATATGCCATGAATATACTGGCGCATGTGTTTGTTTATTTTATTAAAATGTATTAAATATGCTGTTTCTCCTTCTTCGCATAACTGTGTTACATTGTCAAAAGGAAGGAGACATGCTGTCAGAGAACTGCTGAGGGGATCAGGTCTGAGGAGATCGGGCAGTTATATATGACAGTCATACTTGCTACAAAGAACATGTTGGACAACTTTGATGGCTGCCGTCAGAAAGCGGAGATGCGCCTGGAGGCAAGCTGCCATCCGCCATGTTTGGAGGAGCAGGGAACGACTCAGACTGCCGCTGCTCTGACCGGAGGCACAGGCAGTTAGTAGATACTGGAAGAAGGATGAACTGGAACCGCAAATTCAGTGAGAACTTCTCCAGTGTGCTACCTCGGCCAAAGCCCCCACACAGTTTGATTAACATGAAACAACTGAATATATATAAAAAACGTTATTGCAACTTTTTATCTCAAAATTCTGACTTTTTTAACAGAATTGTGAGATATAACACAGGAATTCCTTTTTTCACAGGAATTGTGTTCCTGTGGCTCAGTGGTTAGAGCATTGCGAAGCGCAAGGTTAGAGCATTAGCAGCGCAAAGGTTGTGGGTTCGATTCCCAGGGAACACACATATTGACAATACAAATGTATAGCCTGAATGCACTGTAAGTCGCTTTGGATAAAATCACAATTGGTAGTTATAAAATCAGAATTGCGAGAGAAAAAACGAGCAATTCAAAAAAAAATTATCTCAGAATTACGACATTATGTCTCACAATTGCTAGTTTATGTCACGCAATTATGAGAAAAGTCAGAATTGAGATAAAAAGGCGCAATAACCATTAAAACGCGTAATAACCATTAAAAGGCAATAACCATTAAAAGGCGTAATAACAATTTATAATTTTTTATTCAGTGGTGGAAACGGGCTTCCATACTATTAAGACCTCATGCACGGATTAAATATAATGTTACACATCAGACTTTCTCCAAACCATTAACGAAACGTTCATGTAAGAGCAACATTATGCATGTGTGAATCTTGCCAAGCCATATTTCGCAATAATAGGGAGATCGCGCACTCTCGGAAAGGCACGTCTTATGTGCATGCGCATTGCGAATGTCAGTCAGAGGTGCGATCCTTTTGTTTTCATCAGCATGGGTTTAAAAATCACATTTCACTGGTTTGGACTCATGTCAAGGAGAATTCAATATAAATATTCACAAAGCTGGAATACTGTGGCAACAATAAACAAAAGCAGCAGTCATATGAAGTGAACGCAGAGAAAAAGGTACTGAAAATAAAGTATTTTAAATGTTTAATTATTTAGCATTGTGATCGCTAAAGGGGTTTAATTAACTCAATTTTAGAAAATCATCATTTTTCGATTTTTTTTTTTTTTTTGTTTAGGTTCAAGGTTTCTTTTTTTAAATTGTTTTCACATAATATAATTAAATTTAAGTATAATCAGAAGTGAAATGTATGTAGTTCAAAATTAGACCACAGATTCCAACCTCTTTGCATAGTACAGGTTTATATATGAGGCCTATGTACATATATATAGACACAATATATATATATATTAGGGGGGCAATAGATTAATTTTTTTTTAATTAGACCCATCTTGAATTAATCTAGATTAATCTAGATTAAATGGTTCATTTGAATTTCTGCCGAAGGCATTCAGGATATGTGTGCTACCCAAATAATGGCTGTAAGTCTTTGAGAACGGTTCTGACAGCCAGGTGGAGCATTAGACCAGGGCTTATACTCCTGTTTCAAAATGCATCACAAACCCCAGCTTGAGAAAGCTTCCTTTCTACTATGATAATGTGGAGGTTGAAAAAAACTATGTTCAATAAGATGTACTTGTGTTTACTAACTGTTTATTCAGTTAAACATGAATTTTGAAAATGTAGGCCTACATAAGAGGTCGTGATGAACTGTTGATAACCAGTTATCTCTGTGGGAAGCATCCTCAATTTTCTGGCCAGCAAACCCGTCTCGCTTCATAGTTGCATCCATGTTGCCACGCCTGAGGTAATTTCACAGTAACATACACACAGGTTCGCAGACTGTGTGAAAGTCCTGGAGTGAATTCTCAAGTTCACATGAGACCTAAAGCCCATCCTGTTTGAAAGATGCTAACGTTTCATTGTTATGTCTGAGTGCACAACAACAGAGTCTTTACAGAGAGATGTATTAGGCTACTTTTATCTGTAACCAAAACCGAGATTTTAGAGCAAGTGAGCACCCAGACTGTCCTGTGAGCAAACGTGCTCCACACAAACACTTCAATAGCATATTCTCTTTCAGAGCATCATATTGAGCCCATGTAAAGTTGTTACTACATACATCTTTCAGATGAAAAGCCATATTTGAGGTTGATGAATGATAGTGAGCCGCTGAGTCCTGCCCATCTATTGACTCCACTAGACCAGCCAGGTAGTATTATATCTCATCACGGATGAGCCCAACCAAGAACTGCAGACCTATGATGATTTGTTCTGTGCAATTACTGCCTTACTATACATCCTCGAGGTAATATATCAGGGTGAAAGTCATCATAGCTGCGTAGTATAGACCCAGCTCCCAACTTTCTGAATAGATTATGAGTCGGATATTTTTATCGAGAGTTCTCCACTCCAGACGCAGCAGGTAACGCCGATAACCTCACCAATATATATATACTGTGTGTGTGTGTGTAGTGTGTGTGTGTGTGTGTGTGTATGTGAGAGCTTCCCTCCTAATTTAAAAGCACCCTCAGTGATTTGATTCTGGAGCTTGATCACAGACATAAAATATATAGCATAAAAGCCTTCAATGACTACTTTTACAAAATAAATCATTGAAAACAAAAGCAAAACGTTTTCATTATAATCATAAGTGATGCACTTTTTTCATGAGCGCTGAGTTTCCTCTCATTCTGAGAGGAGACGCCAAGTCAGATCATCATCTTCATCTTTACCACTGACACAGAAAACACTAGTATATTAGTAAAATAAATAAAATATCTCCTGCTGACATTTCCGGACACATTCATGGTAATCACTTTTGCTGAGTGGTGTTGCAGCTTTAGTTCATGCGCATGCTTGAGGAATGAGTTCTCCATCAGAGCTCTGACTCTAATGACCAGTGCCGCCTCTCATGAGACTACTGTTGTTTCCACCAGAGCAGCAATTTTGTTTTCATCACTTATTGATGGATGTCTAAAATATAAAAAGAAGGAGAATGGTGAAAACAGGCCAGAGGCTCAGCCCGCAGAACAATGTGATAGGTCGAAAATTGTGCCAGCCTAGAGGGTAAAAGTCACTCTCATCTATCTGAGTATAGGAATTCCATCCATTTGTATGCATTCTTTTCACTGTTATAAACAAAGTCCAGTGTGTTGTTCTCTGTTGCAAAGTTCACATGTTGGTAGAACTTTCTAAAAACTGTCTTTAAGTTAGCATGGTTGAAGAAGAAGAAGAAGAAGAAGAAAAGAAGAGGAAGATTTTTATTTTGTCACATATACAGAATATAAATTAAAACAAAGTTCAGGAGGAGTACATCAGATACTTAGCCTAATTAGAGAAGTTCAATTTAATTGCCTATAATACACACTGGAATTACTTAAACTTTCCGAATTTTTCACCAGCATTTCTTACCAGTATTTAATTTACACATAGCATTCCTTAAATGATAGATAAGATGGATCAGATACATTTTTGTTTTATGGATACATTTTTGATCACAGTGGACCAACAGTAAATGATTAACAATCATAGAAAAAAAGGCTAAATGGCAACACAGCAGGCTCCCTAGACATTCCAGCATGTCCCGCTAAACGTCACAAACCATTTTTCCGTGACCTAGAGCAAAAGGAGCAATATACAATAAATAATTGACTTTATGGAGCTCAAACTCAAAACATCCACTGATCAGAACAAAGTAATCAAAAGCAATTGCTGGTCTGACACAGTGAGCCTTGATCTCCTGTCGGACATCGGCGAGAGCCTCCCAGCCAGACAAACGTACCTTTTCCGTCCGTCCGCTCGCACCACAATATTGAACCCCCGTCGAATGCTACATACCCGGTCGGCCAAGCAACCTTAGCTTTCAGTCCACCTACCGGCGAGGCTTAACCATCCGACTCGTGAGTATTGATCTCCCGTCGGATGTCGCAAGAGCCTCCCAGCCAGACAACCTTACCTTTTCCTTCTACGTCAGCGAGGCTAACCCATCAAACAGGTGAGCATGTCCACCAGTTGGATGATGGCAAAGTGTCCCGACCAAACTTTACCTTCCGTCTTTTCCGCCGGCGAGAGCACTCCTGGCCAGACAACCTTACCTTTTCAAGTCCCACGCTTGGTAATAGTGTTGTCAAAAATATCGATATTTCGATAAATATCGATACTGAATTATCTGAACGGTACCAATACTAATTTCCCGAAGTATCGATACTTCGATCCTAGCCGAGCTGTCACTTTCACTTCTCTCCAAAGGCGCGTTGACAAACACCACACGTGACCGCAGTGCCTGTCACGTGTCTCGCTCATTAGCAAAAGTGAAGTGAATATAAAGATAGCGGTGGCTCCTCCGCAACCGGCTTTGATTGATAAAGAACACAGCAGATGGACTGAGATGCAGCAATAACTACTTGGACAGATTTATTTAAAAATCAAATTCACTCTCTGCCAGCAGGAGACGCTTAAAAGCGGGAGAAATAATGTTAACGTTAGAGGTTTGCGCCTGGGAACGGCTGTAAACTGAATTTACAAACGCTGCTTTATCAGACATATAACATTCAAGATGAAATGAAAATGATATCAAACATTTTCTAAAGACAGTGTTCCTTCAGAAATACAGTGGTATAAAAACACCCGCGCCTCATTTTGATTTCTAAACGTGCATTATGTGCTCGTGTTTATTCAACAAAGCCTTTTGGAAAAGTTTTGATATTCTGGTGGGTCGCCACAAATAAATGTATGTATGTGAAACACATCCCACAACACAACAACCTGAGCCCAACTTCAGTCTACTCGTCACTTTAACTGTGTTTGTAGCCGGCGCCACTAACCAGCCCGATATACAAACACAGACCGGAAGTTAACCGGTCCGGGCGTGCACGATCAAACCGCAAAGCACCTGAAAGACAGACACCGGATCTATATAAAGAATTTCGAGAGGTTGGTAACTATTCTTATTTTAACATTACTCAAACATTAACCAAGATGGCCTAGTATTGTTGCTGATATGAGTGTTGTCTCGTTTTTTCACCGTAATTATTAAAGTTAATATAATCTGACTGAGGAATCTTTAAATACTTTAACTGTGGTCAAATGTAAATTAACTTGTGTTCATTTAACTTCATTAAAAAAAATATTACTTAAATTCTGCAATTTGTCTTCATGTCGATCCAGTGAGCATTGTTTTCGTGTGTGATGCACGCACGCTATGCGTGTGGATCGGTGATATGTGAATCCGGCATTAAAATCTGTTCATCAAATAATGTTATGTCTTAACCAGCATTTATGAACGATGAGCAATGCATTTGCTACAGTATATTTTAATCTTTGATAACAGTAGGTAATAAAAATACAACAGATCATGTTCGCTCTGGTCCAATGAAAAAAAAAAAAAGATGGATTTTAATTAGTACATGTATTAGTAAATGTTAGTTTAAATTAACTTTTAACTAAGATTAATAAATGTTTTGGAAGTATTTTTCATTGTTTATTCATGTTAACTAATGTTAACAAATATCTATTACCATTAACTTATGTTCTAAGATTAGTTAGTTCAGTTCATTTTAAAAGTGTGGTCTAAAAAAAATATATAATGTTTATTAAAGTTTGGCATTTTCTTGTAGCACCAGAAAGAATATGAGACTCGACCTACAACAAAAAACAACACACTCACAACCTACACTAGACACTACACCTTGAACAAGTGCACTACCTCAAGACATTTTTGTTCATGTAAAATATACCTCATTGTCATGTTCTAGACTTGTTATATTTATCTTTAAATAAAATACAAAAAATTACCCCCTTAATGCTATGGCAGTTTTTTTCTCCGTGGTATCGAAAATGGTATCGAATATCGATATTTTTCAAGGTATCGTATCGAAGTTAGTAATTCCAGTATCGTGACAACACTACTTGGTAATGCTTACCCGTCCGACACAGTGAGTATGGTGATCCCGTCGGGCGTCGGCAAGAGCCTCCTTGTCGGATGTCCCAAACTCTTTGTTATCTACCATGCCGATAGGACCTAGAGTCTAGTTTACCTTTCACTTGTTTGAAGGCAAAACATATCGATCCATATTTCTGCATTTTGGAAACATCTGGCTTTCTGCCTGTAAATAGCTCCTATGGTGTTTTCTTTGTATGTTTACAGTAGCACCTGTTTCTCATGTAAGCTAATGTTGGCATTGTGTAGTTCCTCAACTCATCTGGTAACTCGCTCTCAATCAGCAAGCACCTGCTCATATCATAGAGTGTTCTCCAACCTCTCTCTGCTGTGCCATTCTGGTGAGGCGAATAAGGTGCAGACGTTTCATGTCTTATCTTATTCTTTGTTAACAGGACCTGAAAGTCTCGACTCATAAACTCAGTGCCATTATCTGAACGGATGCACTTGCACTTGAAGGTGCTATGTCTGCCAATAACTTTTCTGTGGCTTGTACTGTGTCTGCCTTAGACTTTAGAAAATACACTAGCATAGTATAGTCGTCTGTAAAAGACTGTGCATACCTGAATAGTCGTCTGTAAAAGACTGTGCATACCTGTACCCTTCTTTGCTATGTGTTGGCATAGGGCCGGCCAAATCAGTGTGAATTATTTCTAGAGGTTTCTCTGCCTTTCTGTCTGGCTCTCTGTTTCTTGTCTGAGTGAATTTTCCCTTCTTATACACTTCACATAACCGATTTTGTCTAACCGTGTCTCTTTTTATCTCCATGCCTCTAACCACACCTTGTAACTTTTGTACATATTCGTAGTTACAATGACCCAAAATATAATGCCATGTTTCTAAATCATGACATACTTTGCACTGGTCAACACTTTCTTCAATAGTTGGCAAATAATACAAATTTCACTTTCGTGGATGTCAAACTTTCTGGCGTCTTTGGTAACCATCTGACTGTCACCCTTTTTAAAGGTAATCGTTGCGCCTCCATTTGTTGCCCTTGTTACTGAGAAAATGTAATGTGGGTATGAAGGCATGTACAGTGCATCCCTTAGCTGTGCTCTGTGATGTTGTCAAGTGTTGTCAAGGAAGTAAATCACTGCTGTTCCTCTTCGTTGTGCCATTTCGTTGCACTTTGTTCCATCGGCTAGTTCCACTTAATGAGTCTCAGGTTGAAAACAGCAGTCAAAGTTTTTGAACTTTCTGATGTCATTCACTATGTGAGATGTCACTCCGGCATCTACCATGATGCCTTTCTTCTTTACTTTGTCTGGTGGTCTTTCATACTCTGTGTGTTCGGCTTTGAAGAGGTGGTCTTGATCACTGTCTTGTTCATCTGCAATCTTTCTTGCACCATCTTGGACACCCTTTTTCTTGCACAAAAATTCTGCATGTGTACTATTTTTTACAATGGTTGCACCACACCCTCTTGTAACACTTTCTTGATTTATGTCCTTTTATTCCACATTTGTAACAAGTCACATCTTCATCTTTTCTACCCTTAGTGTGTGACTTGGAAAAGCCTCATCCTTGTCTCGTATGTGTCTTCATCACGTTATCTGTAGTTTCTGTTCCTTTCATTTTCTCCGCCGCCTCATAAATCCGCAGTCTTCTTTTGAATTCTGTAAACGTGACTTTGTACTCATTTTGCGTAATATGGACGGCTAGCGGTTTGAAAGAATCTGGTAGCCCACGGAGAATCATAGCAATGGTTAGCATGTCGCTCATGGTTTCTCCTGCATCTCTTAGGGCTGAGATGATGTTCTCTGCTCTAATTAAGTAATCGGTAACACTCTCGTTGTCAGTCATGGGTATCTGGGTTAAAGATGTGTACATATTTATTATCCGTGGCTTACTTTTCCCTGAATAATGCTCCATTATTTTCAGAGATTTCCTGCCATCGTCAGCAGCTTCATGTCTTATCAGTGATAGGCTCTTATCATATATCAGTCTTATCAGTTCAGCCTCGCAATCAGCATTTTTTCGTCTGTCTTTGGCTGGCTGTTCAATGTTGGCATCAGGATTCAAAATAGTCTCTTTTAGCTTTAGAGTATGCAGATAGCCTAGGAATATTGTTTCCCAAAGATCATATTTATCTTCCAATCCATCAAATAAAATCAGCAGTACCTGGAATCCTGCTGCTCTACTCGTTATTTTTTGGAGTCGCCGTCATTTGAGCTGTTTTTTCATTTTTATAACGCGTAATATGTTGCTTATAACTTGCTCAAAAGAAAATGCTTGCTTATTTCCCTGACTGGGCCCATAACCTTTTGAGCTTGAGTGCGCAGTTCACCATCACTCGTTCATGAAAACAAAAGGAAAACATTTCCCAGGGTTTATTCACCTATTGAACATGCTCTTTTATTCAGCATCAACTTTTTCACAATAGATTCATATCAGCTCTTGTACAACATAGAGCTGTAAACACATAACAACATACGTCATCACTTCTGTACCTTCATACCTTGTGGCAGGGTGGAAGGATCACGCAATAAGGATAGCTCAATTTAAGTCCCCAGAGGGTGGATTTTATTAGTGAGGGTGAGAAGTGTCTGTGCTCTCGCTTGCTGTGGTGCTCTCAGTTGTGTCCAGGTGCGGGTGAGTCCGTGCGGTGCTCGTGGTGGTGCTGGTCATTCACGTGCTGCTGTCTGGAAGGGAACAGAGAGAATGTTAGTCTACTGTCTCATGGAGAGGTTTCTCTCTGTTTGTCTGTGAGCACGCTGCTTATGTGCAGACGGGTTGATAAGCCGCAGGTGTGGCCGATCAGCCTGTGATGACTGGTGAGCAGGTGCTCCTCGTTGATTTGGACTCGGGACGCTCGTCACAACCTTCAAATAAAACAATAGGTAATTTGTTTGATACCGTAATGCAATGTATAAGAGTGCAATACTTAAAAAACACATTATTAACATGGCAGATAATGACATTTACATCACACAATGAACACTAAAAATCCACAAATGTATTAGGAGACAGTAACATGAGAAGTGATGCAGTATCATGATATAATTGCTCATTAAACTAAACAAACATTGTAACATAATGCATGTATGAGAACATTTTTAGAGATATATGAAACTGTTGTTGTTGCTGCTGCTAATATAGTTAATCATAAGAAATAGTGGAATAGCCGGTTAAACTCTATAGGTCAAAAAAGAAGCCATATCTAAACATGATCCAGAAGCGGAGGCGTTTTCTCTGGGCCAAGGCTCATTTAAAATGGACTGTGGCAAAGTGGAAAACTGTTCTGTGGTCAGACGAATCAAAATTTGAAGTTCTTTTTGGAAAACTGGGACGCCATGTCATCCGGACTAAAGAGGACAAGGACAACCCAAGTTGTTATCAGCGCTCAGTTCAGAAGCCTGCATCTCTGATGGTATGGGGTTGCATGATTGCGTGTGGCATGGGCAGCTTACACATCTGGAAAGGCACCATCAATGCTGAAAGGTATATCCAAGTTCTAGAACAACATATGCTCCCATCCAGACGTCGTCTCTTTCAGGGAAGACCTTGCATTTTCCAACATGACAATGCCAGACCACATACTGCATCAATTACAACATCATGGCTGCGTAGAAGGATCCGGGGGTGGACAGAACAATCCATGATGCGGTTAACCATCGCACTGCTGCATACAATGCTGGTCTTCTGTCGGGAAACATGACCGAGAACAAAGCATCGTGCTATGCTCTCCGACGTGCAGTTAGAGCTGCTGAACTCCGATACAGGGAGAGAATTGAGTCAGATTTTCAGCTCAATGACTCTCGACGCATGTGGCAGGGACTGAAGACCATCTGTTCCTCTGGAAATAAATCCTCCGCAGAGGTGAGAGCAGATCCGTTGCTGGCCGAAGAGTTAGCCGAAGAGTTAAACACCTTCTACGGCCACTTTGAATGCAATGGCGGCAGCGCGTCTCTGCCGATCAGCGCGTCAGGAAACAGCAGACAGAGCAGCGATGTTCATGTTATCACTGTGTCGGAGGACGTGGTTCAGAGGGAACTAAGGAGAGTGAACGTCAGGAAAGCAGCCGGACCTGATGGGATTACTGGCCGTGTTCTGAGGTCCTGCGCTGATCACCTTGCTGGTTTGTTTACTTCCATCTTTAATGAGTCCCTTGCTACCTCTGTGGTCCCCACCTCCTTTAAAAATCTGTCATCATCCTTGTGCCTAAGAACAGTAAACCCTTTTGCCTGAATGACTATCGTCCAGTTGCCCTCACATCAATAGTCATGAAGGTTTTTGAGAGACTTTTAAAACACACACGACTGCGTGTCCTCTCACAGCTCCACTTCTATTGTTACATTTGCTGATGATACTGTGGTTCTGGGCCTCATTTCCAACAATGATGAGACCGCATACTTGGATGAGGTAGAGAGACTTACATCATGGTGCCAGGACAACTGTCTCTCTGAACGTGAGCAAAACTAAAGAGCTGATTGTGGACTTCAGGAAGAGACAGCAGCAGCCCTACACTCCTCTTATGATCACTGGGACCCCTGTGGAGAAGGTGAGCAGCTTCAAGTACCTCGGTGTAAACATCTCCGAGGACCTGACTTGGACTGCACACATCCAAACACAGGTTAAGAAAGCCAGGCAAAGACTGTATCATCTGCGACAGTTGAGGAAATTCAGGGTCTCACCAACAATCCTGAAAACGTTCTATTCAGGGGCCATACAATGTGTACTGACTCAGTGCATCTCAGTGTGGTATGGTAATTCCTCAAACCAGGACTGCAAAGCTCTACAGAGAGTCGTGCGCTTAGCTGAGCGCACGCATCTCAGGGTCTACTCTCCCCTCTCTGCAGGACATCTACCTCAAACGCTGTAAAAGCAGGGCTGCTAAAATCATCAAAAACTCAACTCACCCCGGTAACAATCTTTTCCGCTTACTGCCATCTGGCAAGCGCTTCAGGAGCATGATGGAAAAAACTGAGAGACTGAGGAGGAGCTTCTTCCCTCAGGCCATCAGGCTCCTTAACACAAACTCTGTTTCATAAACATTTACAAAATTCATTTATTAACTGTACAAAAAAAAACATTCATATTCTCATCATCTGTATTGCTGCTATGTGTACATACCCAGTACAACCCGTTTGCACATCCCTCTTATTCATATTACTATTTATTAAGTCCCATATACTGTTTTTGCACATCTTACTTGTTTTGCACTTTTCTTTATTCTATTGCACATTTTACTCTTTATTTCTCTTTTTTACCTATATATATGCTCTTGTGTTGTGTTACTTTTATATAATTTGTATTATTTTGCACTGTCCACTGAGCGGACCTGATTTGATCTACATTTCACTTCTGATTATACCTGTATAATTTATTATGTGACAAATAAAGAAACCTTGAACCTAGCTGAGGTGAGATAAAGTGATAAACTGCCTGCCATCAGTACACTCGGCTCACATCTTCAGTGAAAACACTGGGAATCTAAGTTAATGCACTTGTACTTGCGCTTTCATTGTCTTTCGTGTTGTTTTCTGACCGAATGTGTCATGTTACCTCTACCAGATTTAGTTTGAAAACTAATGCACAGATGAGAAGAAAAGCTCTAAAATTTGAAATAATTCACTGGGATCTTGTTTTCTGGTGTGTACGTGTAGCTACTAAGTGCATTAAGTCTAGTATTTAAACAGAATGTGTGAATTGTGGTTCTATTGTTGATTTTAGTTTTCAGCTGTAAAGTAGTTGTGCATTTTGTCACATGATTGGCTATAGCATTTACAATTCAAATATAGAATGCAAACCTTTGTGAATAATGACCATAAGAATCTTAACATTGTCTAAAGGTCACAATGAGGGATTAAAAAGAAATTAGCTAAACCCCAAAACACACCTCATATAGAGAGATGAGAAAATGTAGATTTGATTAATATAGTATATATATATATATTAGGTAACTATATGTTACACTATGGGGTTTGGATTCATGCACTTAAATGAATGATTATGGAACAAATACCTGCTGTTTTGGAAAATTCTGTGAAGTATCTGGTTTTATTTTCTAGTTGGAAATGGATTTAACACGCTAGCAGTTTATAACACCTTAATTTACTTGTACCTCGATAAAAATAATTTTCCTATTGTAATATATTCATGCATCTGCCTTTGCTTTGCAATTTGTTTGCTTGCTTCATTTGCACCTAGTTATGCCATGTCCCTTAACTGTTTTTTGTTTTGTTTTTGTTGAGTTTTTTTAAGCTAAAAATCGGTCATGCCATGCAATAATTTCAGCAGTCTTGTAAAAGTGTATATTGTGAAGTTGCTATATGCTGTTTCTAGTTAACATTATGATTTATAGGCTACTCCTTTTAATGCTTGGGAGCTCTAGGTTGAGAAATGGACCGCTTTCATGTGACCATTCGAACTTCTGCATCTCCGCTGTCAGGAACGTATGGCAGTGTTTGGATCTCTTTGATTGGTTCTCTGAGTGAGAGTCCTCCAGTCAGAGTGGAGCACTTGCTCTTGCCAGGCTCAGTAAGACAATCACCTATTTTGAGAAGACCTCACATGACTCTGAACACAGAATAAATGGCGTCATTTAACAGTTTTTACAGGTTTAACAGTTTACAAATAAATTCCAGTCATAAGAACAGAAGCCCATACACAACTTTTTATTAAGGAACAATATTTGTCTCCTACTTTGTGAAGGAATATTTTTGAACCACATTAAAAAGCTCCCTTTCACCTATTTGAGTCAAACTAATAAATATAAAATATGAAAGTACAATTTTAGCCAAAATAATGCACAAGATATAACCCGAACATGAAACTTTTCACCACTATTCAATAGATTTATAAGGAACTAAGATTTGTTTTAAATAAAAACGATAACTATATAAAATACTATTTTCTTTTTTTGGTGAAAAGTTCAAAAGAGCAGCATTTATTTGAAATGGAAACATTTTGTAACATAATAAATGCCTGTAACACTTTACTTGAAGGGGTGTGCATAAGACTGACATTATAACATCTGACATCTTCATAATCATGACATGAGGATTTATGCATGTAACGCAGTTGATATATACGGGAAGAAGGAGGCGGGAACCGGTGAACATTTAACACATTTAATAATAAAATAAACAAACACAAATGAAAAGCGGCAGCCCCTCACGGACGACTGCCGCACACAAAACACAAACTAAAATCCAGGCCTGGTCCTCTCTCCTCTTCCACTGTTGTCACTCCTCATTTAACCCTTCCGAAGCTCCTCCGTGGGACTCGAGACCGGTGAGCGGTGCAGGTGTCGTTCATTACCAATTACTCCACCGGCCTCGCTCCGTTCCCACGGCTCTCGGCCCCGCCCCACTCGCCACAATGCATTTTTATGACATGTAATGTGAGTCTTATGCACACCCATTCAAGTAAAGTGTCTTTACTTTCACTTCTGATCTGAATTTAATGTGTCCTTAAAGTGTTTTGTCAAAACATATTACAGTTGAACAGTAGTGCACTTTACATAGACATGTGTCACAATGTTCAGCGAGCACTTAACAACATTAAACCAATGCAATTATACCCACACACACAGAGAGAGAGAGAGGAGAAAACTTGATTTGAATCACTGCACTTCTCTTCATTCACAGCATACAGCCTCTAAGAGCTACAGGACACTACAGTGCTTAATGAGGCACTTTAACCCATTCTAAACCTGCCTAGGATATAATATATCTGTTGACTGTTAGATGACAGAAAAACTGAGTAGTCACTATGGCAGGATTCTTATTGACCATAACCCCATCTTGCAGTTACACATGCAAATGTGCTGTTTTTATTTTTGGGACAGGCCTATACAGTTGTCATCAAGCCTAAAGAGGAAGTTGGTATAGTAGTTCTGTTAAGACTCCGTCTTGAGGCTCGGCCTAGCTTTCCGGATCTGGATTGGCACTGTCAGGATCTGCAAGTGAGACGGAGTTCTGAAGATCCTGAGGTGGAGGTTTTTCCTTGTCATAAATGGATCCAGACTGCAGATGGTTGTGTCGAGCTTCAGAATGAGAAAGGTGAAATGTTATTGTTTTACCGTTCCTTCACACTTGTTAATTACGTAATAATATCCTTATTTCCTGGATTTAACAACAGTTCATGATGATTCCCTTCTCTAGCATGTCTGGAAAAAAAAGGAAACATCAGAGATCTTAATCACAGAGAGAGGGATCTCCAACATAAACGACAGTTTATCAGGTTGTAACGGTGGCACACCCAAAAAATAGGAATTTTAACTAAGATTAAATTCGTATAATTTCAGATACTGATTCGGGTGCCAGGTAGTTCCCTTTCAGGGAACTCCGCTAAGGCCAGCTTTACGCTCGAACGCTTATGCGTGATAAGTCTTGAAGCACATGTGAAATCAATCCAAGGTGTAATTGGGACGTCAGAGCGGGTGACGCCACGAACCAGGAGGCTATAAAGCCTACCCAAACAAAGCTGTCACTAGCTTTTTGTGTCTTCACAAGCGCCTATGTGAATCTGTCTGTCTATTTGGTGTTGTCTGTCTATTTCAGTTAGTAAGAAAGAAATAAGATAGAAAGAAAGAAAGTAGTTATGGCGAGCAAGCAAAAGCAAGTTTTTAAGATGTGTGTTCATCCCTGCCCGCGTTATTTAACGGGTGGGGATACACACACACTTTGTGTTGCTTGTTTGGAGAGGAACACGCACAGTCAGCGCCGAGAGCGCTGGCTGTGAACACTGCGAGGTGTTTCACGGACGCCTCCGATCCCGCCTGGCGCTCTTTCGCGACGCCAGGGCGCGCCCCCAGGGTTTGGTCCCGCTGCTGCCGAGGCACAGCCAAGGCTGCGGTCCTGGGGTTCGCAAATGGATCTGTCAGCGGAGGTAGAGACGGCACCGCCTTATCTCTGCCTTCACCTGACAGGTTCAGTGCTTCATCAGGGTTGGGAAGCACGCTGCGTTTCTTCCGCCCGATCGAAGAAACATACACTGCAGCTATCTGATTCTGAGGAATTAGACGCTGCCAATGCAAGAGATACTGAGGATTCGCCACCTCAGTCTCGTGCTTATGAGGAGCTGGTTGAGGTTGTGACGAGAGCGGTTGAAAAATTAAATATTGATTGGCCAGCAGAAAGGGAGGACGTTCGCTCAAGAGGCAAACTTGACGAACGCTTTTACCTTCTCGCACAGCCTCAACGCTGGGATTACCATTTTTCCTGATCTCCACACCGAGGTGTCGAGATCATGGGAAAACCGGTTTCTTATAGAGTGTATAGTACACAAACATCACACTATTCCTCTATATTAAATAAAAAGCAAACACGGTTATGGAGAGATGCCTATGGAAGAGACGCCGCGAGCTATCTCTCCCTGAATCATCCTCATCCATTAAATCGACACTACCCACTAAACCAGTGAGAATCACATCAGCACTGGTTGGCAAGGCTTATTCAGCTGCTGGTCAGGCAGCAGCTTGTTTACACACTATGTCGCTGTTACAAGCCTACCAGGCTGAATTATTAATAGAGCTTGATGAGGGCTTAGGGTTTTAATCCCAGCTCAGTTTGCGAACTGCGCCGGCTACAGATTTGTCTCTCAGAGCGCCAAGGAGACGGCTAAGTCAATCGGCCGGTCTATGGCAGCCCTGGTAGCCACTGAGAGACACTTATGGTTAAACCTGAGTAACATAAAAGGAAAGGATAAGAACTCCTTATGGATGCTCCAATTTCTCCTCTGGCCTCTTTTTGGCGGTGCCGTGAATTCGGTTGTGGAGAGATTTCAGGAATCAGCTAAGCAAGCGGCTGCATTCCAGAAACTCCTCCCCGTATTCATATCTCCGCTGCTGAGCGGAGCAGCCCCAAACATCTAAAGCCAGCTCCTCCCACCGTGCCACACAAAAAACAGTGTGGCTTATCGCGCCCCCACATAAAGGCTGGGGACACGGTAAACACACTCCAACCGCAGCCTTCAAAGGGCAGAACGGATCTGAGGACCGTTATTAACTCTAAGAAGGCTGTGGGAAAGAGGTCCTGATGCCCGAGGGCTCAGGCCAGTGAGGACTTACCCCTCAGAGCAGAGGTTAACACCTCATTTTACGGTGCCCGCCTCCTTCGATGTCCTCTGGAGACCGGTCTGCCAACCCTGCCACCTCGTGTGCTTCAGGGCGCAGCGGTCTCCAGCGAAGCGATATCCCAAGGTCCACCCGGAAACGTAGGTGGCCTCGGGATGCCCGCCTCTGAGGAGGGTTTCGAACAGCGCGAGACGCCTCCTGCCAGTTCACCGCTTCAGGACGCGTCGTTCTGACTGCACACAAATAGATACAAATCCAGAAACCAGTCTCAGAGGCTGGTACCGCTAGTAGAATTTTTGACAGCGTGGAAACTTCTGCCAAATATATCTCATTGGGTCCTGCAGACTATAAGAAAAGGGTATCAGATACAGTTTGGGTCTCGCTCACCAGGTTCATGGGGGTTTTGTCCACCGAGGTGGCCCCCCAGCAGGTTCTGGCAATGGAACAAGAAATAAAAGCTCTGTTAGAGAAAGAGGCCATAGAATATGTACCTCACTCCAACAGGGAAACCGGGTTTTACAGCCGGTATTTCATAGTTCCAAAGAAGGATGGAGGGTTGCGTCCCATTTTAGACCTTCGAGTTCTGAACGTTTCTGTCTTGAAACTCAAGTTCAAAATGTTAACTTTGAGACAAATCGTGTCACAGATCAGATCCGAGGACTGGTTTGTCACGATAGATCTCAAGGACGACATTTCACATATCCATCCTTCCGTATCACAGGAAGTTCCTGAGGGTTCGCTTTGGGGCAAAGCATACCAGTATCGGGTTCTTCCATTCGGCCTAGCATTATCACCCCGCACTTTCACGAAATGCGTAGATGCAGCCCTGGTGCCTCTTCGCCTTCAGGGTATTCGCATTATGAACTACATCGACGATTGGTTGATTCTAGCTCAGTCGCATCAGTTGGCAGTTCGGCATCGAGATGTCGCTCTTGCCCACATGGAAAAATTGGGTTACGCTAAACGCCAAGAAATGTGTGCTTTCTCCATTACAGAGGACCACTTTCCTGGGCGTGATATGGGACTCAACGCCGATGCAGGCACGCCTGTCACCGGCATCGATAGAGTCCATCCTATCGGCTGTGAAAAGAATAAGGCTAGGCCAGTCACCACTGTCAGACAGTTTCAGAGACTGTTGGGTCTTATGGCAGCAGCATCCAACGTGATACCTGTTGGACTGTTGCACATGAGACCCTCCAGTGGTGGCTCAGGACCAAAGGGTTTTCCCCGAGGGCAACCCCTTTCAAGATGATCAAGGTCACGCGGCATGCCTTCGCCTTGGTAATGTGGAAGAAACCTTGGTTCCTGTCCCAGGGTCCCATGTTGGGAGCTTCATGTCCGCAAGACGCTAACGACAGATGCTTCTCTCACGGGCTGGGGAGCGATCTTAGAGGGACGCCAGGTCAAGGTCTGTGGAAGGACCATCATCTCTCATGGCACATCAACCGCCTGGAGATGTTGGCTGTGTTTCTTGCTCTCAAGAATTTCCTAGCAGATCCAGGGGCCACCATGCTTGTCCGCTCAGACAACACATCGGTGGTCTCCCTACATAAATCACCAGGGGGTTTATGGTCACGTCCACTGTGCAAACTGGCGTTGGGTTAAGAATCCTCCTGTGGTCCCAAGGGGAAGTTGTTGTCTCTATGAGCAACTTACATCCCTGGGGTCCACAATATAGAGCAGACATCCTGTCGAGACAGGCTGAGGCCGGGGAATGGAGGCTTCACCCCGAGGTGGAGCTGGAAGAAGTTCGCCAGGCACAAGTGGATCTGTTTGCGCCTCGAGAGACGCCTCACTGCCCACTCTGAGTTCTCCTCACGCATCCAGCTCCTCTCGACTGGATGCGCGGCGACACAGACGCGGGCCGAGGCTTCGCCTGTATGCATTTCCCGATTGCTCTGCTCCCAGGAGTACTGGAGAGAGTTCGCCGGACCGGTCCCATCATTTTTATTGCTCTTGGTGGCCGGGCAGAGAGTATGGTTCCCAAATCTATTCTCCTTCTCGACGGGCCTCCTCTGAGCTCCCACAGAGGGACCTTCTGTCCCAAGCCGGGGGCTCTATATTTCACCCCCATCCAGAACTATGGAAACTGTGGGCTTGGCCTCTGAGGGGCCCAGCTCATAAACTAGGTCTCTCAACCGAGGTTGTTGAGACCATTCTCCACCCCAGAGCTCCATCCACGAGGAAACTTATGCCCTGAAGTGGAAGATTTTCGCTTGGTGTAGTGACCATCAGCTGGACCCAGTTAACTGCCCTGTTGGTACAGTGCTGGAGTTTCTGCAAGATCGGTTCACTGCAGGGCTAGCCCCGTCCACTCTGAAGGTTTATGTGGCGGCCATAAGTGCTTACCACATTCCTTTGGGTGGTACGCCCATGGGGAATGAGCCCCTGGTATCTTTCCTCCGTGGTACGATGAGGCTGAGGCCTGCAGCTCGCACCAGGGTGCCAACATGGGACTTGGCCATTGTCCTGCAAGGCCTTTCCTGGCTCCCTTTGAGCCTTTAGAGGAGTTTTTGACCTTGAAAGCGTTGTTCCTCCTGGCTATATCATCTCTTAAAAGGATAGGAGATTTACAAGCACTCGGTTGCACCTCGTGCCTGAATTTGCACCTGGCATGGTTAAAGCATTTCTTCATCCTAAGCCAGGTTACATTCCTAAAGTCCCCGCTAATGTGGCGAGGTCGATTATGCTGCAAGCCTTCTGTCCTCCCCTTTTCAAGATGCGGACCAGGAAAGGCACAATTTGCTTTGCCCAGTACGGGCATTAGATGCCCACAGGGCTGCCCTGTGGCGCAAGAATGAACAGCTGTTCATATGCTTTGGACCTCCTAACCAGGGGTCCCCTGCATCTAAGCAAAGAATGAGCAAGTGGGTGGTCGAGGCCATCTCACTTGCTTATGAGTCAGCCGGGCAACCTTCTCCTATGGCTGTCCGGTCCCACTCGACTAGGAGTATGGCTGCCTCAAGGCACTGATATCAGGAGTTACTCCAAGAGGTTTGTGATGCGGCAGGCTGGTCCTCACCGCACACATTCGTCAGATTTTATTCTTTGGACCTGGACTCTACCCCAGGTTCCCAAGTGCTCTCGCCCCAGTGCTGCTCGTTAGATTCACACAGGACAGGCACTCGCCGCTATGGTGATGTTGTACAACGCCCCGGCGTAAAGCTGACGCAACGGAGTTCCCTGAAAGGGAACGCTCGTTACGACTGTAACCTCGGTTCCCTGAAGGGGAACGAACGCGCCCCGCCATATCTCCTTCGTGCCTGTAAGCGACTTGCTCAGACTTTTAAGCTAGTGACAGCTTTGTTTGGGTAGGCTTTATAGCCTCCTGGTTCGTGACGTCACCCGCTCTGACGTCCCAATTACACCTTGGATTGATTTCACATGTGTGCTTCAAGACTTATCACGCAAAGCGTTCCCGAAGCGTAAAGCTGACGCAACGTTCGTTCCCCTTCAGGGAACCGAGGTTACAGTCGTAACCGAACGATTTCAATCTACCAATTAGAATTAAGAATTTGGGTTTAATTTACAACCAGGATAACTCAAACCACCAATTACACAAAAAATGTCAATACAAAAACAAAATAATAATGCATCAAAAAAGGTTGCTGTGGAAACGTAATTGATATATTGTTCAATGCTCATAAGAACAGTACAATTTACACAATTAATCTCAAGGTTCACACTGTAAACAGAGTCATTTGAAGACGTGTCAACCCAATACTTCATGTCAAACAATAGTCTATGAAAAGAAAAATCAATTCCCAACAAAAACAACTTCCAGGAAGCACAGCCGTATTGGACTTTGTTTCAATGCTCACAGTATTCAAAGATCATCAGTTCAAAATCATCAGTTCTCAAAAAACTCATCAACAAAAATCATCAACAACGACACACTTAAGTTCGTGTAAATGTATGTTTGCTCCTTGATCGCGTGTGGGTGTGTCTGTATCTGTGTGTGTGTGTGTGTGTGTGTAAACACTGCATAGGGAGACTTGTGGGAAGTCGAAGAGGACGTGGTTTAGAGAGTACCTGAGTCGTCGTCGCTTTTAAAATCAGCACGTGGTGAGAGCAGAGCTGAAAGTGCAACGGATACTCCGTCTTTGTCCAGTGAACAAGGAACACGCCTTGGGTTGGGAAACCCGCATGAGATCCGGCAATGCGCTGCAGGTGGCATTGGCATCGGAGACGCGAGTCAGACCCAGCCCGGCAGACAAACCATTCGTCCGTACCAGGAACAGGCAATACTCCGTTCAACGACCAGGCCACGCTCTGCAGTCCGTATCAGGATGAATTCGATAGTGCGGCAAGCATTCCTTTGTTTGGCATTATTAATCCTCTCGTGCATCTGATTCACAACGTGTCTCGCTCAGTGGCAGCGGCGGTAAGCAACACTCCACCACTCACTCTTTTAACCACACCTCTTTACGTAACTCCCTTTTTGCATAACCCCCATTTCTCTTTCCTCTTCCTCTTTTATTCACAGAGCTACATATACGATTCTGTGACGTCAGCTTTTGTCTCTTTTAGGGATTGGAAAAATAGTTCATTGAGGTGCGGTTCGTTGCGAAACGAACTCGTCACAAGGTAAAACATTTTGTACACTAAATTATTTATTTTGTATGTATATAAACTTGATATGTGTTATAACAAGCATGACCTGAGGACACGAGTGGTTTTGGCACAGTGCCACCTGCTGGTCAAAATATATAAATAATTGACATTTCTGCTTAACTTCTGAGCACTTGGGCCAAAAATTGTCAAATTATATCTGGAACGGCATACTGAATCGATTGATACTTGATTTTTATGTGTCGGTCATTTCAAATTGGTAGTAAAATGCTGTATCAACAAGTGTCTTTAGCAATGGTCTCCCATATTGGGCCCATAGGCTACCATATTGCACAGTTCAGCTTCAGGCCTAATCACATAGAGCTGAAATAGCTAATCAAGGTGTTCAGGGCTACTTGATTACCGACAGGTGTGTTGAAGCAGGGTTGGGATTTAAGTCTGCAGGAAGGTAGCCCTCAAGGAGCATGGTTGGAGGACCCTTGTCTTTACCCAGTAATAAAAGATGGCTTCTTAGCTCTCCATTTTACCTCTGTTGTGCTTGACCCATTAATTGCTTACCATATTTTTTCAACAGTTATTTTTTTTTTTCTATAGGTGGGGCACATTTGTTGAAGGTGGTCCTCACTGTGTAGACATGACCAGTGTTACAGCTCTTGGACCAAACTTGAGTTACACCCGTGAACGGTAGTGATTTAGCTTTTCTAAACTTCCATGACAAACTAAATGTATTATTTCATATGGAATGAATTTGACAATGACATTTTGTCACTCTTGTCTTTTAGCCCAGTTCAAAATGTGCACTACATAAAGGGTTTACTTGAAAGAAGAACATCTTGGAACAGCCTAGAGGACCTTGTGAAATTCTTCCTTTTCTTTGGAAGGGAGAACACTATTTCCAGTATGATAGACAAACACAATTTAATTTACTATAAATGATCATGTAATATTTTAATAGTGTTTTTTTCTTATAGAATATGTTCAGGCTCATTGTCGGTGTACATCCACTAAAATAAATCAAACCAACTCATGAATTAAATGTGATCTGTCTGTTAACTCTGCCTCAGTCCTTAGACTGTTAATTCATGGGCAAAGTTAATTTGACCTTCATATATAAATTAGGACAAAACCATGCAAACACATTATAATGTAAAGGAAACTGCGCTGTGGTTCGCTTGGTGTCGAACGTCATATCACTAGTAGTTTGCAGAATCTTTTATTTTCTTAGGAAACATCTCTAAAAAAAATCTGTTCATTTGACCTTTTTATGGCAAGGCTAGTTCAGGTTTTAAAATGTCATGTGGCGTGACACCCTAATAATATAACCAATTATACCTTCAAGTATATTTAAAAAAATGTATATTTAAGGTGTAAGGAAGGTATTTCTCACATGTATGGTGTGTAAGGAAATGTTTTACGTCATGGTTATACCACAGTTTTAGAGTCATTACATTTAAGTTTATTCCAAGAAAATGCGTTTTCATTGACCCTTGAACATGTCATTGACCTGTGCAATTTCTCTCAACTATTTGCTTTATTCTTCATGAAGAAATAAAATGCTTTCTTTTCATATCATTTTCTCAGGTATGTCCAGTTAATAATTTTGACTGCTGTGCTTGTAAATAGCATATTATATTGGCTTGTCTCGTGCAAATTCACTAAACTCATCTCCATATTTAGCTGGATTTTAACCTTTGGATACTGAATGGTCCAGCGGCCAGGTCACGTCCTCCTCCTCAGACCAAAGACTCTGTGTCTGAGGAGGATATTATCTCCTCCTTTCCTGAAGTGAACTCCTCTTGCCGTGTCCTTTCTCTACTGTCAGAGCCAGCCATTGACTTTGTAAGTGATGACACAATCTCCAGAGTAATGCTGCATGGACTTTACACTGAATATTTACTATTGGATTGTAAATATCAATAGTATTTACACATCACATCACTATTTACAGATGTGATGTTCATCTAGCCATTGCTTTTCTCATCAGGTGCCCTTGTGCCATTATAATGAGTGGTACTTCAGCAGTGGTGCGATCGTCAAGCTTGTGGAGGAGGTTCAGAGAGAGCTGAAAATGATAGCAAAAGACATCGCAGACAGGAACGGCACGCTGGAGTTGCCCTATCCTTACCTGTCTCTAGACCGGATTGAGAACAGTGTGACTATTTGAGTTCAATGCCGAATTGAATCCTTAAGAAAAATAAAATCTAAATTGCATTTGAAAAGTAACAATCGTAGTTTATGCAATTATTTATTTTTTTCCTTCTTACCAGAAAGTTTATATCTTACTCAAATGTGCGCATAAGATGTTTTTTTTTTAATGCAATGTTCTAAAATGTGTATGAAAAAAATGGATGGAAACGCATCTACTGTCTTGCAATAGCCGGGTTTCCATCTAAAGTTGCAAATTTACATTTAGTCATTTTGCAGACTCTTTTTTCCAAAGCAACTTACAATTTGGGAATAATAAAGCGATTAATCTTGAAGAGGCAAACAGACAGAGGAAGTGCTCGTAACACCAAGTCTCATTCATTGTTCAATTAAGTACAAGCTAGCAAGGGAAGGAGAGAAAGATGAAGATATAAAAAAAAAAATGTTTTACCTCTCTGTGATGGTACCACGAGGCGTCGCTCACTAGCAGATCTCAGACTTCTGGAGGGGATGTAGATTCGTAATAGTGAGTGGAAGTAGGTGGGTGCGGAGCCTGTGGTTGTTCTATATGCAAGCATCAGTGTCTTGAACTGGATGCGAGCTGGAACTGGTAGCCAGTGCAATGAGACAAAGAGAGGTGTAACATGGGCTCTTTTGGGCTCGTTGAAGACCAGTCGTGCCTCTGCATTCTGAAACCTTTGTAGAGGTTTGATTGTGTTTGACGGAAGTCCAGCCAGAAGATCATTGCGGTAGTCCAGCCTGGAAATGACAAGGGCCTGGACAAGAGATTGTGCAGCATGCTCTGTCAGAAAGGGTCTTTGTAATGTTCTCTTTGAAGGTCAGTTGCTCATCAAAGATTACACCAAGATTTCTGACCGAAGCTGATGGGGTAATTGTTGATGAACCTAACTGAATCGTGAAGTCATGCGGTAGATTGCTGAAGTTGGAATATACACAAATACAACAAAAACTAAATGTTCAAAAGTAGCACTTATTTTTAAAAGCCTACCTTTAACTATTTCCTCAATTTGATAAGGATGTGGACTGAAATGTTTGGCAAAAAGAGTCCGAGACAGGTTTATATATTCTCATGTATTATGTAATTGACCATTTATGAATATAAGTGAACAGCAAACGTTTTTTTCTATTTTTAAATTAGGGCAAGCTAATTGAAGTCTTACCCAATTACCCAATAAGTGCTGCCTTTGCTGTGTGCGTCTTTCCTGCCTTACTCTCATCTGGGTCGTACCACTGAGAAAGACTGAACCTGTCATTTGGTATCTGAACGGCACAGTTCTCTCCATGAAGCAGCACTCACCAGAAGTTTAAGCCCCTCACTTAAAACAGATGAGATCACACACAATGTATATACAGTTTAGGCCTGAATCATAGCATGAACACATACTGAACCACTGTGAACGGATAACAATTACCTCCAGGAAAGTGGCATCCAATGCCAACAATAGCGATTTCTGCATCATCATCCACCATGTTTCATGTGCAAATACCTTTGATTTTACAATCTACAGACAGCAAAATTGAACAAACATTTTTTTCAGGGACAGGAACCTCTGGTTGAATAGGCACATTATGTGAACCAACAAAATTATTACTAGCCAACCAGAAAAACATTGTTTTGTGTAATGTAGAGATACTCTTCAAATCTGATAAAACATGGAATCTAATTTAAAGTAAAGAAACTTTTTGAAAGTAGCTATAGATTTCACTGTATAAGAAATTATTTTAAGTTTTTGACATTCATTGTTTAAAGAATATGCATAATATATTGAAAAGCAGAAGATGCAAAACTCTATTTATTTATTTATTATTTCTAATCTTGTGCTCAATGTGCTCAGAGAACGAGAAAATATACAAAGAATATGAAATGAATCATATTGACTTATCTAGACACTCAAGATAAATCTTGTCTTGTTGATGCTTAGATGAGGCCTGTAACACGGAGTCAGAGGCGTGAGGATCCATGTGCAGCTTTAATAATACAAAATGCAAGTCAGACAGGCAGAGTTCAAACACAAGCTTCAAACACAACGTAGGCAAGGCAGAATCAGAGTCAGGGTTCAGGCTTATGATCGGGGCTGGCGGCAAACACTCGGGGTAATCAGTAAACAAGGCAGATATGATTAAAGTAGGCAGGCGGCGGAGATTCAGAGTCCAGTAAACAGTCCAGGTCATACACGGGGAATCATACACGGAAGAAACGCTCAGAAATGGTTATATAGCAAAACAAGACTTCGCAAGGAGGTTAATGAGAGAGCAGCTTAAATAGGCTAGAGTCAATGAGAGACACCTGTGCCAGTAATCAGTCGGTAATATGGGAAATGAAGTCCGTGTGGGAGTTAATACTCAGGTAAAGGTTCCCTCTGGTGGTGATCGGAGGGAGCCACAGCGGCTGAGTTCGTGACAAGGCCGAGTCACCATGATATTTATTTAGTTAAAGGAGAAGTAAATGTTCATGCTTTTAACATGACTTCTTGTTAGCTCATGAAACAATTTCTTAGGAAAATCCAATCAGCTTTATATTTGCCTCAGTTGAAAAAAAAAATGCCAAGTTAGCAGAATGTATTAGTCATATATTTTCCTTCTCATTTCTAACTAAACAGATGTGTTAGTTCCCATATTTACATTTATGCATTTAGCAGACGCTTTTATCCAAAGCGACTTACATTGCATTCAAGTTACAGTTTCTACATTTTATCAGCTCTTGCTTTCCCTGGGAATTGAACCCATGATCTTGGCGTTGCTAGCGCCATGCTCTACCAGTTGAGCTACAGGAAAGCTTATGAAAGTCAATTGAGGTTTTACTACACAGTTAGACTTTACCAGTAATTTTTACAGAAATATATTGGCAACACTGTTACCAGCTGGTTACTGTAGGTCAAACATCTACACTAAAACCATGCATTGTAAATTAATAGTAACTGATAATTATGTAATTTACTGTAGTCTAGTTTACAATAGGTTTTTACTGTAAAGATACCATGGATTAAATTAAAACTCTTTAAATTTAAATTTTCCAGCTGCCAATTCAGTTTATAAACTAATATTTTTAACATGAACATATTAATACTTTGAACATATTTCACTTGAGTCTACTTAGAAATAATATATCCTAAGATAAAATAACTGAATGAAACACAACCATTAAAATAGCAAAATTAAACTTTTGGAACATAATAGCTGGTTAACTTAATCACCCATGCATGTGCAATTGTCAGAGGTGGAAAGTTAGGGTTAGGGTTAGGGTAAGAAATTAAGGACAGACAAATATAAAAGAGGCAAAACGTAATTTTATTAAAGTACAAATACTAGAAAACAAAGAAGATCCTAAATCTCTGTGGAAGGTGTTGAATAGATTCCAATCAATTGGTAAATCAAAATGTTCTGTATCAAAAGGTAGGTTTAGATATTGACGGCAAGATAGAATTTGATAAAAATAAAGTTGCTAATCAATTTAATTAATTCTTTTCATTAATTGCTAATAGTCTAGTTGATACGCTTCCTCTGTCTAACGGCTGTTATGGGATTGATTTGGTTAAGAGACTTTATTCAAACAGTTTTTTTCTTTGCTAAAGTTAGTGTAAATCAAATTACTAAAATGCTTGAAGAGCTTCAAGTGTCTAAGTCAACTGGGCTGGACGATATTCCAGCTAGATTCTTAAGAGATGCTGCAGATATTATAGCTCCAACTGTTACATTTATTGTTAATCTTTCCTTGGAAACTGGTATATTTCCATCTGATATGAAGATAGCTAAAATCATTCCGTTATTCAAAAAGGTAACCGATGTGATCCTGGAAACTATCGTCCAATCTCCATTCTGAGTGTGGCCTCAAAAATTTTAGAAAGAATTGTGTATAATCAGATGAATGAGTATTTAACTAAGAGTAGTTTAATTTATATGTTTCAGTCAGGTTTTAGGAAATCTCATTCGACTGATAAAGTGATAGCCTGGTTTAATTCTTATTTATCTGAGAGGGTTCAGAGGGTAAAAATTTATGGGGTTCTTTCTGAGGAAACTTTGGTTAAAAACGGAGTCCCTCAGGGAAGTGTTTTAGGCCCTCTTTTGTTTCTTCTATACATAAATGACATGCAAGCAGTTTGTGATTGTAATTTGTTTTTATATGCTGATGATTCTGCTTTATTAATTTCAGATAAGGATGTTGGTAGGATACAAGTGAATTTAGCTAAGGAGCTTTGTAAGGTAAGAGACTGGCTCTCTGAAAACAAACTGATGTTGCATTTAGGTAAAACGGAATCTATTTTATTTGGGTCTAAACAAAATTTGAATAAGGTTTCTAAGTTGTCTGTTAGGGTGGGGGATTGTTTAATATCAAACCGAACTTCTGTTAATTATCTTGGATGCATCCTTGACAATGACTTAAGTGGTGTAAGTATGGCTATTAAAGTCCTGGGTAAGGTCAATGCTAGAACCAAATTTCTTGCCAGACATGTTAGTTTTCTTGATAAACAGCTTATGAAATTACTTGCATCATGTTTAGTGTCATGTCATTTCGATTATGCATGTATTTCTTAGATGTCTGATTTGTCTCATGGTTGGTTGGATAAGTTACAAAAATCTCAGAATAAATTGATAAGGTTAGTGTCAGGGTTTAGTCGATTTACACATGTGGAGGTTTCAAATTTTAGGTGTCTTGATTGGTTACCTATCGAAAGTAGACTAGAATATATTAAATAAAAAATGGTACATAAAATGATCAATAATAGAGCTCCTTCCTATTTTAATGTACTTTTTTCTAGGGTAAATGAGCAGCATTGTTATAGAACTAGGCAAAGTCTTATGGATATTACATTATGTCGTTTTAAAACTATGTATGGTTGTAGGTCTTTTAGATACTCTGGGGCACTGTTGTGGAATAAACTACCTCTGGATATTAAAGATATTTCAAGTATGGTCAGTTTTAGTTTAAAAACTAAAAGTTGGCTTTTAAGTAGGTTGTTTTGTTGATGAATTTATATTATGTATACGGTTATCCGTGACTGTAAAGTTTTGTAAATGTGGAATTGTATTGTAATTTTTGTATTTAAATGCAGTGTCAGTGTATCTGTTACCGGGAGTGGAGATTGTGCTTTACATCAGGGACCACAATGGAAATAAGTTTATTCTAAACTTTATTGTGTTATCCTTGACGAATTAAGTGTATTCACTACATTGTTTTTTTGTCAAATAAAAAGAAAGTAAGAAAGAAAGAAAGATGTTCTGGCGCAATATGGCTGCCGTCGCATCATCCAGGTGGATGCTGCACACTGGTGGAGGATGAGGAGATCGCCCCCCTTTTATGTAAAGCGCTTTGAGTGCCTAGAAAAGCATTATAGAAATGTAACAAATTATTATAAATTATTATAACAATCAACATCACTGAAGAAAAGAGAAACACAAAAACTACAACTGGAAGAAAAAATTAAAATAAAAAACATTGCCACCATAATTGTGGTCAGTGTTTGCTTTAGTTGGGCTCTTGAGCCTTTTAGAAACTTTAAAACAAATGTTTTTAAGAATTTGCAATATTGTTTCATGGAAAACATGAAACATTGCATTTGTCAAAATACACAAATATATATTCATCTTGTCGAGACTGATTACTGATGACATATTTAACCTCTGTAAATATATACAATTTAAATGCGCGTCTCGCACACTTCAATGCACTTTGCATGGAACATATTTTCGCTTTGACCTAGATTCATGGTGGAATATCCTGTGATGTCCACTTCGCAGGCTACTTGCGTTCAAATAGAACAAGTGTCTGAAGCGATAAGAGATACATAAAAAATGTGCATGATTTTTCATTTTTCTGAACTCATACACTCTGTTGAGGTAAAAGAGCATATCAGAATCAGAATTAGAATTAACTTTATTCGCCAAGTGTGCGCAAACACACAAGGAATTTGTTGTGTTTTTTAAGAAGCTCTTGGTAAATGCACGCATACATACATACCTATCTTACATAAAAACAGAAACATTTAAAGAGGCTTAACAATAAATAATAATAATAATGTGTATGAAACTGGAACAGAATATTTATGTACAGACTTGTGCATTATTTACTCTATATATACAGCTGTATAGAAAATATGCATAGGTATTTACATAGTACTTGAGAGAGAGGCAATTATGTAATGAATTACAGGCATGAATTACAGAACACAGGTAATAATAATTCCTGTGTTAGCTGTTTAGGCTGGAGATGGCATGGGGGGAAAAAACTGTTTTTATTCCTAGATGTTCTAGTGCACAGAGATCTGTAGCGTCTGCCTGAGGGGAGAAGTTCAAACAGGTTGTGTCCGGGGTGAGAGGGGTCTGTGATGATGTTACCTGCCCGTTTCTTCACTCTGGAATTGTACAAGTCCTGAAGGCTGGGCAGGTGGACACCAATTATCCTTTCTGCTGTCTTAATAGTCCGCTGCAGTCTTCTTATCTGATTTGCTGGCTGACCCAAACCAGACAGTTATAGAGGAGCACAGAACTGACTCAATAACAGCAGAGTAAAACTGTGTCATATGCGCCGGTGGCAGGTTGAACTTTTTCAGTTGATGAAGGAAGAACAACCTATGCTGAGCCTTTTTCACGATGGAGTCAATGTGATTGTCCCACTTTGGGTCCTGAGAGATGTTGGTTCCCAGGAACCTGAATGACTCCACTGCCGTCACAGTGCTGTTCATGATAGTGAGTGGGGGGAGTGCAGGGGGGTTTCACCTGAAGTCCACTATCATTTCTACAGTTTTGAGCGTGTTCAGCTCCAGGTTGTTGTGACTGCACCAGAAAGCCAGCTGCTCAACCTCTTGTCTGTAAGCAGACTCGCCTCCATCCTGGATGAGACCGATGACTGTGGTGTCATCTGCGAACTTCAGGAGTTTGGCAGAGGGGTCAGTAGAGGTGCAGTCATTTGTGTAGAGTGAGAATAGAAGTGGTATGTCTGGTACGACATTGCACTGTCCTTTCCTATATCTCACAGTGAAATGAAAACCTTGCAGTCTTATGGTCCATCGTATGAGGCGTGAGGAGGGTTTTGAATGTTGAAATGCCCAGGTCAAGGCTGCATGATCTGTTGCAACACAGGTGGACACCAATGATCCTTTCTGCTGTCCTAATAGTTGACTGCAGTCTTCTTATATCTGATTTGCTGGCTGACCCAAACCAGACAGTTATAGAGGAGCACAGAACCGACTCAATAACAGCAGAAACTGTGTCATATGCGCCAGTGGCAGGTTGAACTTTTTCAGTTGACGAAGGAAGAACAACCTCTGCTGAGCCTTTTTCACGAGTCAATGTGATTGTCCCACTTCAGGTCCTGAGAGATGGTGGTTCCCAGGAACCTGAATAACTCCACTGCAGTCACAGTGCTGTTCATGATAGTGAGAGGTGCAGTCATTTGTGTAGAGAGAGAGAATAGAAGTGGGGAGAGAACACAGCCCTGAGGAGCTCCAGTGCTGATGGTGCGGGTGTTGGATGTGAGTTATCTCAGCCTCACTAGCTGCTGCCTGTCTGTCAGGAAGCTGGGGATCCACTAACAGATGGAGGTGGGTACAGAGAGCTGTGTCAGTTTATTCTGAATGGTATCCGGGATGATGGTTTTAAAAGCAGAGCTGAAGTCCACAAACAGGATCCTTGCATAAGTCCCTGTTTTGCCTAGATGTTGGAGGATGTATTGCAATCCCATATTAACTGCATCATCCACAGACCTGTTTGCTCGGCAAAACTGCCGGGGTCCAGTACTGTCCTTCAGGTGGGCCAACACGAGCCACTTACATTTCTTCATCGCCACAGGCGTTAAAGCAACAGGTCTGTAGTCATTAAGTCCTGGGATTTTTTGGTTTTTGGTACAGGGATAATGGTGGAGCGTTTGAAGCAGGAGGGGACTTCACACAGCTTCAGTGATTTGTTGAAGATCAATGTTGTAACCACCCAGAGTTTGGTTATCATTTTTTGTTGTTGTTTTTGTATGTCATACTACTCTTGTGCTCTAGGGGAACTATGTAGCCTGCTCCTCTATATTTAGCTAGGTAAAAGGGGAGGAGTTGGTATGGTTTGGTGAAGGGAAGCATGGTTTTTCTCTCATGGTTCACCCAAGATACACAGAGTCCAGATTGAGAAATTGTGGTTTTAAGCTCAATCAAAAGGACTTTTTTTATATGTGCACAATCTTCAACTTTGTGGATTCTATGCTGCTGTTGTGCCTGGACCCTGTTGGTTCAGTATCCAGAGGACAGCGGTATCAAGGCCTCAAATTGTTTGGCGGTTGGGATTCTTTTTGATGAACTGTTTCTTTGGATTACTTCAACTACTGGACACTTAATCACTGAACAGGACAATTAACTAATTAATAACTCATAGAGATCACTCCACAAACTACATGACAACGGTCATATAAGGTTTGATTTCCTTTCATCGGCATTGCTGAACGTCAGTGCTAGGATTGTGGTAGTTTGTATTTTTCCTTTTGTTTCCTATTTTGGATTTTTAAATGTGTTTCATTTAAGTAATTATATTTTTCCTGATATTTCAAATTTGGTGTTTGATTCATTTGTTTAAATGCAAGTTTGGTCGGTGGGTCCCTCCCTCTAATTATCTTGTAGTTAGCCTCTCTAAGGTGTTCTTAGTGAGACCGTTACAATGTGAAGATGGATGATAGCTGGACAGCACAGGCTTTGAGGCATGCCGGAGAGACACCGTCTGGGCCTTTGGCTTTCCTTATCTTCTGTCTCCTCTTGTAGTTCGCCTCTCTAAGGTGTTCTTAGGGAGACCGTTACAGATTGGTGCCCGAACAGGGACCATCAGGCCAGAACATTTTTAACTTGAGTTTTTTTTTCTTCTCCCAGTTTCTTTGTCATTTAGAGCCCTATCATCATAATCTGCAATGGATGGGGAAGTTTTACCTCTGAGTCTTTCACTGCCAGAAGAGAACCAATGGGAGATTTGATAAACACCTTCAGTGACTTGTATATTGACTTTGATGAGGAAAGCGAAAGATCTATGGATAATGTTCCTGAGGATGACTCTTTTTTTCCTCCTCCACCACCACCAACACTGGAAACAAATGGAGAAACAGAACCCAACCCATGCTTTTCAACAGCCATGAATGACAGAATAACAGCTTTGGAAAAGCAGATGGCAGACATATGTCAGAAGGTGAGTGAGCAAGTTTCTGGTGACAAGTTTGTTAAGCAATGTAAAAATATTGAAGATAGGATGTCATATCATGTTCAACGTGAGTGTGAAAGGGTTAAACAACAGATGGATATGTTAGTCAAGGACCTGGGTTAATCTATGTTAGATTGCTTGAAAAGAAGAGATCGGCAACTAGAGCAAAAATTTAGGGGTATGTCTGAGAAGGAAGTGGTACAATCCATTTTGAGAAGCTGCAATCCGCGACTCGCCAGTTTATTATGAGGAACTGTCAAGGATATGGGAGAGATAGTCAGGATTGGAACACAAATTGAAAGAGATTTTCAAGGTTCAAGGTTTTTTTATTCGTCACATACTCAATTATACAGGATATAATTGGTAATGAAATGTAAGTCAGGTCAGGTCCGCTCAATGGACAGTGCAAAATATGTAATGCAACACAAGAGTATATATAAGTATAGGTAAAAAATACAAATAATAAGAAAAAATAAAGAGTGAAATGTGCAATACAATGAAATGTGCAATACAGTATACTGTGGACTTAATAAATAATAATATAGGCAGGGGTGTGCAAGAAGAATGTGCAAACAGGTTGTACAGGGTATATACATAGCAGCAGTATGGATGGTGGAGAATAATTACTGTCTTACTGTTTATTAAATTGAGTCTTGTAAATGTTATTAGACCGAGTTTGAGTTTTGGAGCCTGATGGCCTATCTAACTGTTCCAGTTATTCTAGGAATTAACTTTCTGTTGGAGTCCAGGGTGGTGTTGGATTTCCACAAAGCCGAGTACAGAATGCCTGCAATACCAGAACCAAAAACTTTCCTTTTCAAGAGCATGATATTCAACCCTTTACCTATTTCTATCTTGCACTACCTGTGTCTACTTGTAATGGCGAAACTCTCCAACAGATTAACAAGTTAGCCCAAGCAGCAGATGCAGGTCTCACCACTCAGAAGGAATTAAAGGATCTTATGGTACATTGGTCTACTGTGTGCACTCAGCAGATTGGTCGAACAAATTACATCAAGCACAGCATCATAACTGTCGGTGAAATTCCCGTAAGAAAACGTGCTTACAAGGTCTCTGTGGAGAAGCAGAAATCCATCGATTCACAAGTATAAGAACTTTTAGACAAAGGAATCATCCAACCATCTACTTCGCCATGGGCCTCGCCGGTGGTTATCGTTCAGAAAAAGGATGGAGGTTCCAGATTCTGTATAGATTATCGAGGCCTTAACTCCAAAACACATCTGGACGCTTACCCCATGCCTCAAATACAGGATATCCTAGAGAGTCTCCATGAATCCACCATCTTCAGTACACTAGATTTAAGAAGTGGCTACTGGCAACTAGAAATGTATAAGAACAGCATAAAAATAAAATGCTTTTGTCACATCCGCAGGGTTGTATGAATTCCTGTGCATACCGTTCGGACTTAAAAACGCTGCAGCATCCTTCCAGCGGTTGATGGAACAGGTATTACGTGGAGTACAAGGAAAATGTTGCATGGTATACAATTATGATATCATTGTTTATTCAAGAACCATTCCAGAACATCTTCAGCATCTCCAACAAGTTTTTAAATGTCTCCATAAAGCAGGTCTCACCCTCAATCTGAAAAAAAATTCAGCAGTTGAATCATTTCCCATACCCAAAACCATCAAATATGTGCAAAGGTTCCTAGGTTTAGCAGGATGGTATCATCATTTCATTCCCCAATTCTCAGAAAAAACAGCCCCGTTACATGCCCTGAAACAGAAGAATGCCTCACGGGAATGGACAGAGCAATGTCAACAAGCTTTTAACACAATTAAACAAGATCTAGTACAAGCTCCAGTTTTAATCACCCCTGACTTCTCTAAATCTTTCAGAGTACAAACCGATGCCAGTGATATTGGTGTTGGAGCTGTTCTCACCCAGGAAGTGGATGGAGAAGAGCACGTAAACACCTATGCGTCTCGTTTGCTGAGAGGAGCAGAGAAAGCTTATTCGGTATCAGAAAAAGAGTGTCTGGCAGTAGTGTGGGCCGTCGAGAAATGGAGACAGTATCTGGAAGGACGGATATTTGAAGTAATAACAGATCATGCAGCATTGACCTGGGCATTTCAATATCCAAAACCCTCCTCACGCCTCATACGATGGACCATAAGACTGCAAGGTTTTCATTTCACGGTGAGATATAGGAAAGGCCAGTGCAATGCAGTACCAGACGTGCTATCAAGAAGTCTCAACACTCCTCAAGACACGTTACTCATTGCTACTGCAACCAAAACCATTTTACCGCCATGTGACCTGCCAGCCAACCTCTCACAAATTGCCACCGCTCAACAGCATGATGATGAAGTTCAAGACTTAGTCACCAAGACAGGCAAACAGACTCTTGATGTGGCCAGAGTACACTATGTTCTTGAAAATGGCTTGCTATTTCTCAGTGTACTTGATGGTAAAAAAGGTCAAAAACTTCAACTACTCATTCCCTCTGCCCTAAAACAACCATTCTTATAATATGCTCACGACAATCCACTCATTTGGGAAAGCTCAAAACATTATTTAGGCTCCTTGAGACAGTTTTTGGCCTAGCATCAGAGCAGATGTGTGGAAATGTTATAAAGAGTGTGAAACCTGCCAAAAACACAAGCCGTCTATGACTAAAACATCAGGTCTCCTACAAAGCACTCCTGTAGTTGAACCTGGATTCATGTTGGGAGTAGATCTCATGGGTCCCTTCCCAAAGAGCATCAAGCAACATGAATATATTTTAGTTGTTGTTGATTATTTCACCAAATGGGTGAAGTTGTTCCCTTTGAGGACTGCAAAAGCACCTCACATTGCAAAGATTTTAATAGAAAGCTTTACCAGATGGGGAACTCCAGCTCATCTTGTGTCGGATAGAGGGACACATTTTACCTCTCATCTTATTGACCAAGAATGCAAACAATGGGGAGTAGTTCAAAAATTAACAACCGCATACCACCCTCAGACAAATCTAACAGAACGAGTCAACAGAAACTCGAAAACAATGATTGCGTCCTTTGTGAGGATAAACACAGACACTGGGATAAGTGGTTGGCTGAATTCAGGTATGCCATTTACTCTGTCTGGTATGAAAGCACGGATTTACACCTACAGAAGTAGCATTAGGACGTAAATTGAAAGGACCGATGTAAAGAGCCCTTCAACAGTTGCCTGTCACCGACAGCCCAGCCTACCCTATATTGGAAAGGCATAAGGAACTTGTCAGCTTGGTGAGGGAGAATGTAGAACGAGCTCAAACTAAACAGAATAAATACTACGACCAATGTCACAAACCAGCTCAATTCCAAGTTGGAGACGTGGTATGGGTAAGAACTCATCCCCTGTCCAGAGCAGATGATGGTTTTATGGCAAAACTGTCCCCTAGGGGGAACGTTCCCGCCAAGATTGTAAATAAATTTGGCCCAGTTAATTATCAAGTCTCTCTTGTGTCTAATCCAGATACTTTTGATACATATCATGTTCAACACCTGAAGCTTTGTCGTGGGTATGTCAAATTTTCCACTGAAGGAGGAGGTATGTAACCACCCAGAGTTTGGTTATCATGTTTTGTTGTTGTTTTTGTATGTCATACTACTCCTGTGCTCTAGGGGTACTAGGTAGACTGCTCCTCTATATTTAGCCAGGTAAGAGGGGAGAAGTTGGTATGGTTTGGTGAAGGGAAGCATGGTTTGTCTCTCATGGTTCACCCAAGATACACAGAGTCCAGATTTAGAAACTGTTGTTTTAAGCTCAATCAAAAGGACTTTTTTTATATATGCATGATCTTCAATTCATAAACTTTGTGGATTCTATGCTGCTGTTGTGCCTGGACCCTGTGAGTTCAGTATCCAGAGGACAGCGGTATCAAGGCCTCAATTTATAGTTTGGCAGTTGGGATTCTTTTTGATGAACTGTTTCTTTGGATTACTTCACTTACTGGACACTTCATCACTGCACGGGACAATTGACTCTAATCAATAACTCATAGAGATTACTCCACAAACTCCATGACAATGGTCATATAAGGTTGGATTTCCTTTCATCGGCATTGCTGAACGTCAGTGCTAGGATTGTGGTAGTTTGTATTTTTCCTTTTGTTTCCTATTTTGATTTCTTTAGATGTGTTTTGTTTAAGTAAACATATTTTTCCTGATATTTCAAATTTGGTCTTTGATTAGTTTGTTTAAATGCAAGTTTGGTCGGAGGCTCCCTCCCTCTAATTATCTTGTAATTTGCCTCTCTAAGGTTTTCTTAGGGAGACCGTTACAATGTGAAGATTGATGATAGCTGGACAGCACAGGCTTTGAGGCAGGCTGAAGAGACACCATCTGGGCCTTTGGCTTTCCTTATCTTCTGTCTCCTGAAGACTTTGCTTACATCATCTTCACAGATCTTGAGTACAGGCTGAAAAACAGTAGAGGGGAGGGAGGGGGAGAGTGATGATGGCTGTGTTGTGAGATGGTCAGGGTGGGTGTGGGGTGTCAGACCAGGCTTTTGCTTTTCAAACCGGCAGTAGAACTTGTTCAGGTCTTCAGCCAGTTGTTGATTGGCCTCTGTGCTGGGGGTCTTGTAGCTGGTGAAGGCTTTCAGGCCTTTCCACACTGATGTAGGATCCTTGCTTGAAAGCATATTTTTTTAGCTTTCCGGGGAAGTTTTTCTTTGCCACTCTTATCTCCCTATTCAGTGTGTATTTGGCCTGTTTGTACAAGGCTTTGTCCCCACTCCTGTGGGCGTCCTCTTTAGCCTGCCGAAGCTGTTTGTATTTTGTACTGAACCAAGATTTGTCATTGTTAAATGTTAAATAAGTCCTGGTGGGTACACACATGTCCTCACAGAAACTAATGTAGGACGTCACGGCGTCAGTGAGCTTATCCAGAGCAGTAGCTGCTGCCTCAAAAACACTCCAATCAGTAAGTTCAAAGCAAGCCTGTAAATCTGCTCTGCTCTGCTTTAACAGACCATCTCTTTACAGTTCTTATGACAGGCTTAGCAGATTTAAGTTTCTGCCTGTAGACTGGTAGAAGATGAACCAAACAGTGATCAGAGAGTCCCAGCGCTGCACGGGGGACAGAGTGCTATGCATCCTTTAAAACAGTGTAACAATGGTCCAGTATATTGCTGTCTCTGGTGGGGCATGTGATGAGCTATCTATATTTAGGCAGTTCATGGGTAGGATTAGCTTTATTAAAATCACCAAGAATGATAATGAAAGAGTCTGGGTAACGCTGCTCTGTGTGTGTGATTTGGTCGGCCAACAGTTCTAGCGCTGCGCTCACACGCGTCAGGAGGAATGTACACACTCACCAGAATAAACAAGGAAAACTCCCGCTGTGAATAAAAAGGCTTACAGTTAATAAAGAGAGCTTCCAAGTTTGGGCAGCACGTCTTCTTTAAAACTGTCACGTATGTACACCAGCCTTCATTGATAAAAAAACATAATCCACCGCCTCTCGTTTTCCTCTGTGACTCGGTCTGTTCTGAACAGCTGGAAGCCTTAAGATAAAGCGCTGTCCGGGATGGCTCCGTTCAACCAGGTTTCCATGAAGCAAAGCGCAGCAGAGTTTAAAAAGTCCTTGTTTGTGCGGGTGAGGAGTGCTGCATGGGGAAAAATCATGGAATGAAATGAAGTCATGTTCTGTTCTGCACATTTGCTCTGCACACATTTTGAAAGCTGTCGGACAGGCAATCTCTAGGCAAATAAATGACAAAGTACTGAGAGACTTTGCCACATATACCTTCCAAAGATTCCAAAATGCCTTCAACATTACTAAATAATGGAGTTTCATGCATTATGTGCCCTTCTCACAACCCCACAAAACACAAATCTTGTCAAAGAAAGTCTGTACATTTTGGAGAGAGTAATTTCAAGATACAAAGAGGATACCCTGGAATAAAATACCCAATCTAAAGACTGGGGAATATGACAGAAGACATGCATTTATCATTGGCAGATCATTATCTAATATAATGGCGCTTTTCCACTGCATGGTACGGCACGGTACGGTTCGGTACGGTTCACTTTTGGGGGGTTTTCCACTGGGTACTGTACCTGGTACCTGGTACTTTTTTAGTACCACCTCAGCCGAGGTTCCAAGCGATCCGTACTGTTACCAAAACGTGACGTGTAAACTCTGCTGATCACTGATTGGCCAGAGAAAATAGTCATTACTGCATCACTGAACTTGCAACATGAGACCCAACATAAACCCGCTAGATTTAAATCAGCACAGCCAGCGAAGGAGCGGACGCAGCTTTTGTTTCAACAAACGCACCTTTTTGCATCAACCACAAAATAGCAGTGTCGTTGTCTGTTGAGGAAGTACAGACGTTCCTCTCATTGATCGCCGAGGAGTGGATCCAGCGAGAGCTTGATGGCGTGACGCCGAAGGAAAAAGCCTTATGTATATACTTTTGAACTTGCTATATTTTCAGAGTATGTCCTCTGTTTATATTTTTTTTACCTTTGTATATGTGTTTTGCTTCAATTAAAAACAATCTGATCGAATACGTGTACCTCCAGACTATATTAAATATGCATTATTGTATGAGCACGTAATGAACCTCTTGAAAAAGACAAATGATTAATGCCACGATTATAAAAACCATCACATAAATAAAAAAACAAGGGATACATTGTAAATTTTGAAATATTAAAAAGTTTATTGATAATTAACTTTACAGAACACGCTGCATGAATAGTTAACTAATCAAGTAAGTTAACGCAGCACACCTGCACGAACATCCCTGCTCTCCTCATCTACAGCCCGTGGCACTGCACCACAGTCTCTGCTGCTGGGGGTGAATCTCAAGCATTCTCACAGACCTCTCCATTGTTTTTAAAAACATCCACATGCCGAGAATGAAGAACACTATTCCGTCTCCTTTCTTTGTGGCGCGTTTAAGATGATGTCACGGCAGTTGAGGGCGGCACAATTATAACGATGCGTGCATAATCCCGCCCACTCTATAGCGGTAGTAAACTGCAGTGGAAACGCAAACCGACCCGAACTGAGTCGTACCGTACCGAGCCGTGCCAAACCGTACCGTACCATGCAGTGGAAAAGCGCCATAAGAGAGGACGAATTGCATAAACTTGTTAAATCAGCTAAACCAACAACATGTACAGTATGTTAGACCCTATTACATCTAAACTACTACAAGTGGTGCTTCCAGAAGTCATAGAACCTCTTTTGGCTATTATTAATTCCTCATTGTCATTAGGATATATACCCAAAACCTTCAAATTGGCTGTTATTATGCCTCTCATTAAAAAAACACAACTTGACCAAATAGATCTAGTTAATTACAGACGATCTCGAATCTCCCCTTTCTGTCAAAGATACTAGAAAAGGTAGTATCGTCACAACTATATTTCTTCTTAGATAAAAAATATATCTGTGAGGATTTCCAGTCAGGATTTAGACCATCCCATAATATTGAGACTGCTCTCATTAGAGTGACAAATGACCTGCTCTTATCATCCGATGGTGGTTGTATCTCTCTATTAGTGCTCCAGGATCTTAGCGCTGCGTTCGACACTATCAATCACAACATTCTTTTGAATAGACTTGAAAACTCTGTTGTCATTAGTGGAAGTGCACTAGCATAGTTCAAATCGTACTTATCTGACCGCCATCAATTTGTAGCAGTTAATGAAGAGGTATCATATCGATCACAAGTGCAGTATGGACTACCTAAAGGCTCAGTACTAGGGCCATTACTTTTCATGCTTTACATGTTGCCTTTTGGATATATCATCAGGAAACACAGTGTTAGCTTTCACTGTTATGCTGATTGTACTCAGCTCTATAGTTTTTTTGTGGCCTGGTGAAACACATCAAATTGAGAAACTAATAGAATGCATAGTCTGGATGGTGAGTAATTTTTTTACTATAAAACTATAAAGCTCAACTTGAACTTGATTTAAAACAAGAACATTCATTCATCAAAAGCATAAACTAAACTGCTAATTAAAGGTTTAACTTAGCATTGCACAACTGTTTTCCGTGAAACAATATTGCAAATTCTTATAAACATATATTTTTTTAGTTTCTAAAAGGCTCAAGAGCCCAACTAAAGCAAACACTGACCACAATTGTGGTGGCAATGTTTTTTTATTCCAGTTGATTTCATCCAAGGCAGTGGCTGAAGTCAGTTGTAGTTCTTGTGTTTCTCTTTTGTTCAGTGATGTTGATTGTTATAATAATTAATAATAATTTGTTACATTTATATAATGCTTTTCTAGGCACTCAAAGTGCTTTACATAGAAGGGGGGGATCTCCTCAACCACCACCAGTGTGCAACATCCACCTGGATGATGCGACGGCAGCCATATTGAAGCAGAACGATCAACACAAACCAACTTATTGGTGGAGAGCAGACACAGCGATGAAGCCAATCACTGTATGGGGACGATTAGGAAGCCATGATGGTCAGAGGCCAATGGACAAATTTGGCCGGGATGCTGGGGGTTACACCCCTACTCTTTTATGAAGGACATTCTGGGATTTTTAATGACCATCCAGATACTGACCAGCTCAACCCTGCTTAGCTTCAGTTGGCAAGTCTTGGGCTGCAGGGTGATATGGCTGCTGTTAACATCAGGTGTTTATTACTAATGCTAAATAATAATTGAATTAGTCAATTATATAATTAACTTTAACTCTTTGAGGACTTGGGATTTGACTTGAGACTTGCTTGTGACTTGAAAGGAATGACTGGGTTCCTCCTTTGGTTAAATCAGCTGCTGAGTTCATGGGTAGAACAAAAATATGGCAGGACTTTTACTATTTGGCCCCTTGACTTTCCACCTCTGACAATTGCACATGCATAGGTGCTTAAGTTAACTAGCTATTATGTTCAAAAATTTTAATTTTGCTATTTTAATGGTTGTGTTTCATTCAGCTATTTTATCTTAGGATATATTATTTCTAAGTAGACTCAAGTGAAATATGTTCAAAGTATTAATATGTTCATGTTAAAAGTATTAGTTTATAAACTGAATTGGCAGCTGGAAAATTTAAGGAAGTCGGTTTTTAGAAATGAAGAGTTTAAATTTAATCCATGGTATCTTTACAGTAAAAACCTACTGTAAACTAGACTACAGTAAATTACATAATTATCAGTTACCATTAATGTAAAATGCAAGGTTTTAGTGTAGATGTTTGACCTACAGTAACCAGCTGCTAACAGTTTTGCCAATATATTTCTGTAAAAATGACTGGTAAGGTCTAACTGTGTAGTAAAACCACAATTGACTTTCATATGGGAACTAACACATCTGTTTAGTTAGAAATGAGAAGGAAAATATATTACTAATACATTCTGCTAACTTGGCTTTTTTTTTTCAACTGAGGCAAATATAAAGCTGATTGGATTTTCCTAAGAAATTGTTTCATGAGCTAACAAGAAGTCATGTAAAAAGCCTGAACATTTACTTCTCCTTTAACTAAATAAATATCATGGTGACTCGGCCTCATCTAAGCAATCAACAAGACAAGATTTATCATGAGTGTCTAGGTAAGTCAATATGATTCATTTCATATTCTTTGTATATTTTCTCGTTCTCTGAGCACAAGATTAGAAAAAATATTAAATAATTTATAGAGTTCTGCATCTTCTGCTTATTATTATTTTATGCATATTCTTTAAACAATAAATGTCAAAAACTTAAAATAATTATTTCTTATACAGTGAAATCTATAGCTACTTTCAAAAAGTTTCTTTATTTTAAATTAGATTCTGTGTTTTATCAGATTTGAAGAGTGTCTCTACATTACACAAAAATTTTTTTGGGTTGGCTAGTAATAATTGTCCATTCTGTGCTTATTCAACCAGAGGTTCCTGTCCCTGAATAAATTACCCTCCAATTATTTTATTTTATATTTTTTCTACTGAAAGAAATGCATATAGGTTATAAGAATGCCAAAATATTAAATTAATATTTTGTTAACTGCCTCATTGTTTATTTTTGCTGTCTATAGATTGTAAAATCAAAGGTATATGCACATGAAACATGGTGGATGATGATGCAGAAATCGCTATTGTTGGCATTGGATGCAACTTTCCTGGAGGTAATTGTTATCCGTTTACAGTGGTTCAGTATGTGTTCATGCTATGATTCGGGCCTGAATTGTATATACATTGTGTGTGATCTCATCTGTTTTAGGTGAGGGGCTTGAAAACTTCTGGCGAGTGCTGCTTCATGGAGAGAACTGTGCCGTTCAGATACCAAATGACAGGTTCAGTCTCTCTCAGTGGTACGACCCAGATGAGAGTAAGGCAGGAAAGACGCACACAGCAAAGGCAGCACTTATTGATGGGTAAGACTTAAATTAGCTTTCCCTAATTTAAAAAAAGAGAAAAAAACGTTTGATGTTCACTTATATTCATAAATGATCAATTACATAATACATGAGAATATATAAACCTGTCTCAGTGTCTCGGACTCTTTTTGCCAAACATTTCAGTCCACATTCTTATCAAATTGAGGAAATAGTTAAAGGTTAGATATATTTTGCTCAGTTTTGCAAAAATGCAGTGTGGAGGAATATTTATTCTTGGGTGGCGATTTTAAATGTGCGGTATCAAATTTGGACAGGAATAATGTTGAACTTGATTTAGATAATTTGCTTATCTAGCTTGTTTAGACACTACTTATGTGACATTTGGAGACAGTTACACAAGAAACTAAGGCTGCTTTTTCTAAGGCCTTTACACTGCAGGTCTTGATGACCAATTTTAACTATATCCGAATTTTGAAATACATGCATATATTTATTTTCAAATGGACCCCTATCCGATGTGTGCATTTTACACTGCACTTGGTGAAACAAACCAGAAATAGCATATATGACATCAAATTAATTTCAATAGTACATTGAGTTTAATTTATTGACTTGGAAATCATATACAAATATTTTTAATGCAATAGTTACATCTATACATTAAAACAATTATGCCAATAGAACACATTCTACATTATAGTGATGTACGCAGCTGAGCTAAAAGCTTGCAAGTGGAATAATATTCATGGGGTAGATGTTTAAGCATGTCACAGCTTCTGGGTTATTTTACTCATTAAAACCAAATACTTTCATTAGTATTTGTATATCAAGGGCAGAGACATGTTTGTGTGCATTTTATTTTGTGGTTTCAATGAAGGAATGGGGAGAGTCTCCACAATGGGACTGAGCACTCAGCGTATTTTTTTTTCAAAAGCAACACATTTCAGCATCAGAATGCCTTTTATTTAACACAAAAAAATTAAAATACTCTTAAAAATCCTCTCTTTTCAATGACATAGGAGTCGCATTTAGTCACAAGAGTAAACACACAAAGTCAGCCCAGGGAGCTGATAAGTTTCATCAGATCACGTAAATCAGTAGAAAATGAATAGAAATTATGATTTTGTCTGAAGAAATATAAAGTAAACATGACTAAATATTAGTGGTGGGCTGTTATCGGCGTTAACGTGCTGCGTTAACGTGAGACTCTTATCGGGCGATACAAAAAATATCGCCGTTAATCTATTCTCAAATTTGGGTTGGGAGCTGGGTCTATACTACGCAAGCTATGATGACTTTCACCCTGATATTTTAGCGCGGATGTATACCTAGCCGAATTGCACTGTAGGGGGCGAGAACGAGTCTTCGAACTAGAGGCTGTCATTTTTTCGGGGATCCCGCGGGATGGGAAACAAAATCGCTACGAATTACGTGATTAGGACGGGAGAGGAAAATATTTAATCGGGAGTGGGCGGGACCGGGAATAGTAATGATACCCAACTTTACACACAAATATACCTTTTATATAAATAAACTATAAACTGTATATTTCTGAACTCAATTCTAGTTGCCCTGTCTCTTTATGCTCTCCTCCTGTTTGCTTTGGTGTGGCTGGTTAAGTGAATGACGCAGTCCGTGATGGACAGATTGTTAACGGCTGGTCTATGTGGTAATACACTCGGGCAGGACATCCAAACGCTCACCTATCATTCATCAACCTCAAATATGGCTTTTCCTCTGAAAGATGTATGTAGTAGCAACTTTACATGGCCGCTCAATATGATGTTAACCTAGAGAAATGTGCGCTATTGAAGTGTTTGTGTGTTGTGTGGAAGCGCGTTTGCTGCAGGACAGGCTCCGGTGCGCTCACTTGCTCTTAAAATCTCTGTCATTTTTGGTCATACAGATAAAAGTAGCCTAATACATCTTTCGAATCTGTAAAGACTCTACGTTTATTTGTGTGCACTCAGAATAACAACGAAAACGTTGCGCTTTAAGCAAAACAGGATGTGACCTGAGCGAGAAACTTCGAAACTCCGTCTTTGAAAAATATATCTATAGAGAGTGAAATGTCTAAAAAATAAAAATAGAAGACGTGTGTGTTAGCATGGATGATTTACATGCAATTTAATCTGTGCAACACTGTGCATAAGATGGCTTTCAGTTCAATATAATAACAAGAAACGACATTTTGGGTTTTTATTCAACTAATAAGGTGGGCACGCTGTGATCTGTACTATATTTTTACTGTAATTGACAGTCAAAAAAAAATAAAATAAAAATAAAAACACCCCGGGAGTGGGAGGGAATGGGAGTCATTCTTCTGGGAGTGGAACGGGACGGGATTTTCCCCCAGTTTTTTCGTGGGATTGGGACGGGAAGAGATTAAAGTTTGTGATGCATTTTGGAAACAGGAGATGAGCCCCTGGTCTAATGCGCCACCTGGCTTGAGAAACCCGTTCTCAAAGACTTACTTTTAGCCATTATTTGGGAAGCACACATATTCTGAATGCCTTCGGCAGATTTCAAATGAGCCATTTTAATCTAAATTAATCTAGATTAATTCCAAGATTACAGTGAGATTAATCTAGATTAAAAATAATCTATGCCCACCACTACTAAATATATACATATATCTCAGTGTATATGCATTTTTGGCCTATAAGCCCTTGCAGGCAGATGTATTATTTTGCATTCCTGACATAAATTACTGTCACTGCAACAATGTTTTATCAAAACAGTAGTCAAATATCGAATCTAAAGTCTTAAATCTTTCTACTGATGCACAGTTTGTCCAGATCAAGTAAGAGTGTAATATTTTAATGTGCTGTTAAGTTGAAACATCATTAATCTAGGGCTGTCACTGATCTTTGACAGCTAAGGGGTTAATTACCCCACTGAATTTATCTGATCACATTATGGTGCAGTGTTCTGTATTTCTAAATTCCATTAAACCAAGAAATAAACACGGGCAGCTAAATAACAATTTGTTAGTTGACAAATATTTTAAGAATATGTTTTTATTGTTTTGGGATGAGTTCAGAACCACAAAAGGAACTTTAAAATATTTACCACAGTGGTGACATTTTGGGAAAGCCCAAGTAAAACAAATTAGTTTACAATTTACTCAAAATGTCAATAGAGAGATAACTTGAACAGCTTGAAGACTGACATTTGTAAGAGAGTGAAAGTAAAAGAGTAATCATCATCAATGAGTAATCAATATCATCTGATCACAGTTTTTTATCACAACCTTTTGCTATAACAAATGTGCTTTAGAAACGCTCAGTTGCAGCAGTCAGAGTAAAATTAATAGTGAATAGTCAAGGATCAAGAGCCCAGTTAAAGCAAACACATATCTCCACAATGGTGACTTCTTCATTATTTTCAATAAAACATAAACATCTAAACCTCAGTTAATTCTCAATAAGAAGTTTAGTATGACATAAATAAAGTCAGACTGGATTGTAATAAGTGAGAGAGATATCTGCTGGTGTTTAATGTTTTGTTGATGCCAGTCATGTGACATTTTATTTATATTTCTAAGTGTTTTTGTACAGTGGTTACCATTGTGCTGAAGAGTAGAGCTGTCAATTGTAATTTTCACTTTGCTGCAATTTGAAATATATAGTAACTTAATTTATCATTGAACTAAAATTCACTAAACAATATGGAGCAGGTGTGCGTGTTTTGAATGTGTTTTTCTGTGTTTCATTGGAAATTGTATGTTGGGTTAACGTAATGGATTCCCCACCAGCAGGTTTCTGGTGCCCAGAAGGCATCCTTGATTACATTGAGGGTGCGCCAGAGCGAGGTGAATTCTAGGGGTGTAAATCGGATGGTTCGTCACGATTCGATATCGATTCTTATACCCAGTGATATGATATTTGCCGATACCTCAAACAATGATACGATTCGATTCGATACAGGAGTATATCGATTGATATTATCATATTATATACCTATTTTAAACAACCATCTACATTTTTATTAACTCACAAATGCAACCAAAAATATATAACTTGAACATAAATCTAAAAATGCTACCATGGGCTCAGTGCAAAACATATTTTCTACAGATAACCAAATTACAAGCAATAGCAGAAAATAAATACAATATAAGAAAGACACAAGTTCAATAAACAGTGCTTTTCAGGTTTTTCAGCTCAGTCTAAAATACATTTTCAGGTACGCTAAAGAAATGTAATAATCAAATGTAAAATAACTGCATAGTCTTCACTGTATAAATTAAATAGCCTATAATTGAATAGTTTTTTTTATGTTAAAAAGGTTATTTAGTCAGGAGCAGTGAGCACTTGGATTTTTCTTTGACAGCATTAGATTTTCAATTTTTTGTTTTCTTTCTCTTTAAGAATGAAAGCACAGATTTAATATACTGATACACATGCCTTTTTTCTCCACGGTTTACATTAAGACATGTGCTTTTCTTAACCTACTGTTTACAAGGATATTAGCCAAAACATGCATTTTGATGTAGTTTTGTCAGTATTTATTCATCCATTCTCAAAAAAGCGGAGGAGAGCTCAGTATTCGCGCAGAGTTGACACGTCTATCTGTGTGCGTGCGCTTTAGATGTGTGCGCGGGAAACTTCTCACACAGTGCGCGACTGTTCCGCCAACAATCCCGAGCATCTTTTATGCTCGCCTCATCGAGTCCTGGTATGTGAGATTGAACGAGAATGCACGCGTTGGTGGTAATGCATAGATGGACATTGTGTGAAAATGTGGACAGTGCCAAAATAAAGGTGCCTTTTTATACTACTGATATCGATATTTTGCGCGTGGCATCAATGCATCGTATTGTCATACATTGTATCGATATATCGATCCATATCGATGAATTGTTACACCCCTAGTGAATTCCTGTGCTGTCAAGTCCTTAAATCTCCAGACCACTCCGAGGAAGGCGTGCTGGTACCCTATCTGGGCCTCACCCACTGGTAGACACGGGAAATACCAGGGCCGGTGTTTGCCAACAGGTCCCATGCAGCGCCGCAGTCCCAGAGCAGGTGGTGGACGGTCTCTGGGAAATTATATCCGGACCATGGACAGACGGGATTTTTGGCCATGCCTCTGGAGTCCATAACCGCCCTGACCGGGAGGATCTCATGAGCCTCCATCCACGCTAAGTCCCTGTGCCTGTTCTGGAGAGCGGGGTGAGACGCGTTCTTCCACACTTGTTTGGCCTCACATAATTTGAGTCCTGGAACTGGACTCACCGGTTCCCGGTCCTGCATAAGAGATACAGGACGCTTGTGATTAGCTAAAATGGTGACATCTTGATTTTCTAAAACATGCTTCTTTATAAAACAGTATTCCTTAGGCAAATTAAAAGACACTGGGATTTGATTTTCAAATCAAATCTTTAGTGTTCTTTGATAAGACCCCATCCAGAATAGGGTCATGGCCGCTATCTTGTTTTCACTGGATGGGGTGACTGCGTATTGGCTGTGGAGTGCGGTAAAATGGCTGCCTAAAAGCAGGTTGTGGGTCTGAGAGGCCTGTTCAACCATTCTCCGGCTTCTTCTTCACTACCTCGCTCTTTAGGCTCTCCCACAGGGGTAAAATAACGCCCTCTCCAACTTTACCAGGAATTTACGTGGGGGGGCTAATAACAGAAGCAACATTTAAAATCACAGATTTAAATATTAAAACCTTGCCTTCAAACGTCATCTGTATTACTCCTTAAAACCCCAGTAGTTGCCTAACTTTTCCTAAATTGTCCATCGAGTTTCCACGTCCTCCAACCTCTTTGCCAAATTTCACTCCTAAAATGTTAAAATCGCTGTCTTTAAAAGCCAAATCAAGTCCACCTGTGTCCCCGTCTCCCCACGGCCCGAAGAGCTGGGCCTCTGATTTTTTTCTGTTAAGATTAGTGCCCGAGGCCCGACCGTACCAGTCAGTCAAGTTCATTGCTCTTCATATAGATAAAATGTCCGTGGCTTAAAGAGTTATGTCGTCCATGTATAAAACACAGGTCACCGTCAGTCCTCCCGTCCCAGGCAAGTCCAGTCCTGTAATCCATTTGTCACTTCTCATGTCTTTTGGATGAGACGTTAAACCAAGGTCCTGACTCTCTGTGGTCAATACAAATCCCATGGCACTTCTTGTAAAGAGTAAGGGTGTAACCCTGGTGTCCTGGCCAAATTCCCACCATTGGCCCTTGTCAATCATGGCCTCCTAATAATCCCCATCCACTTGATTGGCTCTATGACTCTCTCTCCTGTAGCTGGTGTGTGGTGAGCGCATTCACTTGATTGGCTCTATGACTCTCTCTCCTCTCCACCTGTAGCTGGTGTGTGGTGAGGGCACTGGCGCCGTTGTCCTGTGGCAGCCGTCGCATTATCCAAGTGGATGCTGCACACTGGTGGTGGTTGAAGAGAGACACCCCCCCCCATCCCATGATTTATAAGTGCTTTGGGTGTACAGCAATACACAATAAAGCGCTATATAAATGCATTATTCATTCATTCAGAAAATAAACTTAATTTGGAGATTCAGTAGCCCATATACGGTCTAGATGCGATGCGATGCTGATGCGGTCCCTTTAGCCTTTTCTCCTCTGTTTCAAACAGAGACGATGTCACAGTCCTTTTCTGCTCTTGAGCATTTGGGATTGAACAATCAGTTTCACTCCCACAAGTCGACATGCTCACCTCAAAGATGGTTTTGAGGGAAGAAGCCGTTTCCTTCTCTCCATTTTCCATGTTAACTTCGTTCTCTTGTTGTTCGGGAGTGGCTTCCTCCCTCTGTGTTGGTAACTCCACCCCTATTGCCGCCCCATTTCCTTTTTCTTGCCCAATCCCTAAATGAAACCTCAGGGCCCACCTCCTTTCTTTGGTTGATTGTTTGCTCCTCTGGTGGGGCAGCCATTTTGTTACCTTTCAGTTTGTTGGGAAAACTCTTGGGGCAATATCTGTAGAGATGATTTGTATCACCACAAAGACTACACCATCTGCCAATAGTACATTCTTCAAAGACATTACCAATTTCTCTGCACTTCCCACATATTAGCTCCTGGCATGCCTCGGCTAAATATCCCACTTCCCCACACTTCCTACATAGTTTTGCCATCCCTTGGTACTGAATGTAGCCGCTGTTCTCACCCAACATGGGAATTCGCCTGGAGCAATTCCAGATGCCATCTTCATCTACCACTTTGACTGGTTGACCCCGAACAGTGCAATGTCATCCCCACTCACTGTTTCATTAAACACTCTGACAATAACAGTTTTAAGTAAATTGTCCAGAAGTTTTTCCACAATGAACATAGAGAACTGGGACTTAAATGCATCACACCTATGCCAGAATTCATATAACAGAGAAGCGGTTTTAAAACTGACGTCAAATCCTTTGTTCCGAGGAAGTGTCAATATACAAATCTACTCTTCTGATCTAAAATTTAGGGTTTTCTGGATCAGCTTCCTGGAGAAGTCAAGATGTGACATCCCCACGAGCTTACCATCCACCTCTTTTTTTTAAAAGCACACCCTGTGGTGCCTCTGCACGCCAGCACGAGTAGCTGACATGGTACAGGCAACAACAGCACTTAAAAGCCAATCTAAAACTTAACAATAGATAAATATATATATAAATAAATAAATAAATAACTTACCTTTAAAACCAACAGATTCCTCGGAAACCAAGTCGTCCAGATAAAAATAGGTGCTACCAATGTACCTCCTGAAAGTTTGTGACTCAAGCCACTGAAGGACTTAAGCCAAGAAACCTCCAAGAGGCGATCATAACTCAACCACGTGACCAGAAACGTGGTGTTAGCCAGAAGGCAGAGAAGCGATGTACAGCAACTACACAGCTTTTTTATTTTGAACAGTTTTATTGTCACCATTTTCATATTCATTTCTATTTTATCACACACATTTTTTCATTTTCAAGTACACATTTTAAAACAAGCAAGAATAAATGTAATAGATGCACATGGTTTAAAAGAAAAATACAATCTTTGCTAAAACACAAACAATTAAAACCATTGTGTTTTTCTTGTTTTAAACATCAGTATATTTGATGTGGTTTAAAAGCTATGAGTGTTTCAAAAGTAAAATACACATTTTAAATATACAAGCATCGTGTTTTGTGCAATAAAACCAAATTCTGGTTAATAAAACAATACATATTCTAATTGAAAATCTTTAAAAGTCTAAAGTTCTAAAACAGCAAAATATTGGGCTAAAAGCTCGTTTGACTATTGACTCTTTTGACAATACAATTTTAATCTTCTTCAATGGTATTTTTGTGTAATTCTTTAAAACTATACAGCTCTTGATAAAAAAAATTCCACACCCTTTAAAATCTCTTCTGTTGTCGCAACTTCCCTTCTTTTCTCTTTTAAACGGTTTATAGTCCCCTTGTACACTTTTCAAATCATCCCCTACCCTCTTCCTATCTTTTTTTTATAAAACACAGTTAAAATCCCCTGCCACCACTAGAGGACTACACATTTAGAATATTAAAATCCCTCCCTAAAAAGTCAGGTTTGCCAAAAGTGCCCGCCCGTCCCTCACCACAGTGCTGCCCTTCACCAATATATTAGGATTGTTTATTAAAATGGCCACACCGTAATTTTTGTTAAAATTGGACCCACTACAGATGGAAAGCTCCTCCGATTCCCTATAATTAAAAAAAGGCAAACCACATTCTTGTAATAAAAACAAATCTGACTTTGCATCTCCTTTGGCGACGATGTTCTTAGCTTAATGTGCAAAAACGAAATTAGTGTTGGAGTTCAATTTTGCTGGACAGTCGATCGCCAGGAGCAGGTGATGTGTGCAGGTGATGTGTGCATCAAGCTGATGTGCTGCCTTAGCTTTCTTCTCCTCTGTTTCAAGCAGAGGAGATCCCGCAGGTCTTTTTTGTACCTTAGCATTTTGGAGTGAACACTCAGTTTCACTCCCACTAGATTTCTCAACCACCTCTGAAACCGTTTCTAAGGAGGAATTTGTTTCTTCCTCACTCTCCTCTCCTTCCGTGACTTTTTCTGTTTCTGATTCTACCACATTTCTGACATAACTTAGGCATACCCTGGTAATGCATGTAGCCTCTGTTCTCTCCAAGCACAATTATAGAGGGCGGATGTCTCAGGCCCTGGTAGCCCCCAGCGTCCCCCCATTGTTTTATGGGGATTCGCCAAGAGCACGTCCAGATACCATCTTCATCTAGCACCTTGACCAGCTGGCCTCAAACAGTGCAAAATCTAACAGCCACACTGAACATTCTGACAATTATGGTTTTAAGTGTGTTATCAAGGCAAGGCAAGGCAAGTTTATTTATATAGCACATCTCATACACAGTGGTAATTCAAAGTGCTTTACATAAAAGGAAGTGAAATAGACATTAGAAATTATAATAAAAACAAGGAATAAAAAAAGAAAAAGAAAACAATCAAATCAAATCAACAAAATGATATAAATTGATATAAAATTGCTTTTAAATGAATTTAAAACAGTTAATCGAAAATTATTATACATTGTGTAATCAGTTCAGACGTAGCACAGTGCTAATTCAACAAATGCACAGCTAAACAGATGAGTTTTGAGTCTGGATTTAAATGTGGCTAATATTTTAGCATATCTGATCTCTTGTAGAAGCTGATTCCAACTGCGGATGGAAAAATAGCTAAAAGCGGACTCCCCTTATTTTGTGTGAACCCTTGGTATTTCTAACTTACTCGATCCTACTGATCTGAGTGGTCTGTTAGGTTTATATTCAGTGAGCATATCTGCAATATATTTAGGTCCTAGGCCATTAAGTGATTTATAAATGAGTAAAAGTACTTTAAAATCAATCCTAACTGTAACTGGAAGCCAGTGTAAGGACCTGAGTACTTGTGTGATATGCTCAGATTTTCTGGTTCTAGTCAGTATCCTGGCAGCAGTGTTCTGGATGAGCTGCAGCTGTCTAATGGTCTTCTTTGGAAAGCCGGTGAGGAGACCATTACAATGATCCACCCTGCTGGTGATAAAGAAGGCATGAACCAGTTTCTCCAAATCTTGACTGGAAACAAAACTTCTAATTCTTGCAATGTTTTTGAGATGATAGTATGCTGATTTAGTTACTGCTTTGACATGACTACTAAAACTATGGTCTGTCTCCAGAATCACCCCAAGATTTTTGACTTGATTTTTAGTTGTTTGACCCCTAGATTCAAGGTATGCATTCAATTCAATTCAAGATTACTTGTATAGCGCTTTTTACGATACAATCGTTGCAAAGCAACTTCACAGGAAATTAAGTTTCTAAAATAGATTTATATTGTATAAACTCAATATAACCTTATTGGTCTCATTCACCTTGAGAACTTCATCTTTGTTTCCAAATCCAATGGATCCAATGACTTTCCTTGTTCAACTGAAGAAAGGTCTGGTACATCCAACTGTTAATTTCATCAATGCATTGGCAGAGGGAGTCACTGGCCTATAGTCATTTGGAGATAAGTGCTAGGTATATCTGGGTATCATCAGCAGAGCTGTGATAGGTGATTTGGTTATTTCTCATTATTTGACTTAGTGGGAGCATATACAGGCTAAACAAGAGCGGTGCAAGAATTGAGCCTTAAGGGACTCCGCATGTCATGGTCGTCCACTGAGACTTATGCTCTCCTATACTCACATAATAACCTCTTGCTTCTAAGTATGACCTGAACCATTTATGTACCATCCCAGAAAGCCCAACCCAGTTTTTCAGTCGCTGTAGAAGTATGTTACTATCAACAGTGTCAAACACATCACTAAGATCTAGAAGTACCAAAGCTGATATTTTGCCAGTATCATAATTAAGGCGAATATCAGTTATTATCTTAATAAGCACTGTCTCTGTGCTGTGATGCGCTCAGAAACCAGATTGAAAATTGTCCAGGTATCCATTTTAATTTGAGTATTTGTTCAGCTGATTACATTTACATTTATGCATTTAGCAGACGCTTTTATCCAAAGCGACTTACATTGCATTCAAGTTACAGTTTCTACATTTTTAGAAGCTCTTGCCTCCCCTGGGAATCGAACCCATGATCTTAGCGTTGCTAATGCCATGCTCTACCAGTTGAGCTACAGGAAAGCTATTAAAAGGATTAAAAACTAGCAATTCAATAATCTTACCTATGTAAGGAAGATTTGATATTGGTCTATAGTTGCTTAACATTGTGTTATCAAGATTGCACTTTTTCAGAAGGGGCTTAACAACTGCAGTTTTCAGAGTTTGAAAAAGTCCCAGAAAGAAGTGAGGCATTCACCACTTCTAAGAGATCTGCTTCTAGGCAGTTAAGCACCCTTTTGAAAAAGATGTGGGAAGTTTGTCAAGAGAGCAGGTTGACGATTTAAGTTGCAGTCCTATGTCTTCCAAAATCTTGCTATAAATTTCTTCAAAAACAGGCATAGTTACTTATTTTTGAAATTGCGGTCGAAACTGTGTGGCCGCTGCATAGCTAGAAGATATGCCAATCTCCTTTCTGATATTATTGATCTTCTCAGAAAAGAAGGAAGCAAACTTGTTGCATTTGCTGTCGGGAATCTGACTTGGGGGGTTTGTCAGTCTCTCAACAGTAGCAAAAAGAGTGCGAGTGTTATTTAAGTTACTGTTTATAAGGTTTGAGAAGAAGGTCTGTCTAGCGGTGGCTAGTTCTACATTGAATGCGTGAAGGCTGTCTTTATAGATGCTATAGTGAATTTCGAGTTTCGTCTTCCACCAATATCCGCTCAGCCTTTCTGCATTGTCTTTTCATACTCTTTTCATGTTGATTTCTTTCTGCCATTCTTCTTGCAGACTTTCACGGGGGAAATATCATCAATAACATTCTCAACTTTTGAGTTAAATTAATCAAGGAGAATATCAACAGAGTATGCAGAAATGCTTGGTATTAAAGATATAGCCTTCATAAATAGCGCACTAGTGTTCTTGTTAATGCATCTCTGCATCTCGGTGTTCCTGTGGCTCAGTGGTGTTCCTGTGGTTCAGTGGTAGAGCATTGCGTTAGCAGCGCAAAGGTTGTGGGTTTGATTCCCAGGGAACACATACTGACAAAAAATGTATAACCTGAATGGCACTGTAAGTCGCTTTAGATAAAAGCGTCTGCTAAATGCATAAATGAAATAAATGAAAATCTCTTTTTGACAGAGACAGATCTAGATTCAGTGGTTACAGAGTTTAATATATCAAAGAAAATATAGAAGTGATCAGATAATGCTACATCCTTAATAACAATGGATGAAATGTTTAGACCTCTACTGATGAGTAAATCTAGAGTGTGTCCTCTATTGTGTGTGGGTCCATGCATTTACATTTAGCAGACGCTTTTATCCAAAGCAACTTACAGTGGATTCAGACTATAAAGTTTTTATCAGCATGTGTGTTCCCTGGGAATTGAACCCACAACCTTTTGCACTGCTAACGCAATGCTCTACCACTGAGCCATAGGAACACCATGCACATAATGTATCAGGTCAAAAGTGTTTAAAATGGTTATAATTTATTTTGTAGTTTTGATTTATGCATTATCTATGTGAATGTTAAAATCTCTTGCAATAGTAAAACAGTCAAACTCTGAGGAAATCACTGATAACAGTTCTGTGAACTCTTCAACAAAGGCTGGAGAGTATTTTGGAGGCCTGTAAATAATGATAAACAGAATGCGAGGAGCACCTTTCGGCACAATACCTAGGTTTTCAAAAGACAAGTACTGACCAAATTATATTTGCTTGCATTGGTAAACATCTTTAAATAGAGCAGCTACACCTCCTCTCCTAACAATCCTGCAAACACTTGTAAAATTGAAGTTAGGAGGGGCTGAGGGGGTTTCATTGAAGACAGTTGCACTTGCAGGTGTCTTCTAGCCATGTTCCATTAAGAAACATAAAATCCAGGTTGTTTGTGGTTATTAAATCATTGATCAGAACTATTATTATGTTTTAGTGAGCTAATGTTTAAAAATGCTAACTTGATGGAATTACATTTAGTCTCTACAGTAATCTTAGACTGATGCATTACAGGCCACATATTTGATGGGTTTGATTTATCAGAGAGTTTCTCTATAGTGAACAGAAATATCTAAAACTGATATTTAAGTTTTGTTTCAAGCAGTAGCATAAACTTCACTTTGTTTCAGAAAGTAAAAAAAATTGCAATGAAATAAATAGGAATTTAAGAGATAATTCAGTCAAAAATTATATTGTTATTCTTTACTAATATTCTCCCTAACCTGAATGGTTTTCATGCTTTCATGCTGGTTTTCATTTAGCTTAATGTGGATTTTCCCATACAGTGAAAGTTATTTAGGTTCAATGTTTTTTTAAAACCTAGTGATTTTCAAAGTAACATTTCATGTTCAAGAAAATAAGTCATACAGGTTTGTACCTGCATAATGTAATAATGAGTGATGATGAAATTATCCATTTAGTATCTGGACTCCAAAAACAATAACCCCATTATTTACCTTTTATTCTGTGTAGCTTGAATGAGTTTGACCACAAGTTCTTCGGCATCACTTATGCTGAAACCATCTCCATGGACCCTCAGCACAAACTTCTGTTGCAGTGCTCCTACAGGGCCCTAGAGGATGCTGGGATACCAATGGAAAAGGCCAGTGGAACGAGAACAGGAGTGTTTTTGGTAACATATAATTTAAAAATAAGCTAAATAAAAACTTACTTTTGGTGTGTTTTCTAAATTTCAGTAAAAAATATATACAGGTGCTGGTCATATAATTAGAATATCATCAAAAAGTTGATTTATTTCACTAATTCCATTCAAAAAGTGAAACTTGTATAATGTATACATTTATTCCACACAGACTGATGTATTTCAAGTGTTTATTTATTTTAATTTTGATGATTATAACTGACAACTAATGAAAACCCCAAATTCAGTATCTCAGAAAATTTGAATATTACTTAAGACCAATACAAAGAAAGGATTTTTAGAAATCTTGGCCAACTGAAAAGTATGAACATGAAAAGTATGAGCATGTACAGCACTCCATACTTAGTTGGGGCTCCTTTTGCCTGAATTACTGCAGCAATGCGGCATGGCATGGAGTCGATCAGTCTGTGGCACTGCTCAGGTGTTATGAGAGCCCAGGTTGCTCTGATAGTGGCCTTCAGCTCTTCTGCGTTGTTGGGTCTGGCATCTTCCTCTTCACAATACCCCATAGATTTTCTATGGGGTTAAGGTCAGGCGAGTTTGCTGGCCAATTAAGAACAGGGATACCATGGTCTTTAAACCAGGTACTGGTAGCTTTGGCACTGTGTGCAGGTGCCAAGTCCTGTTGGAAAATGAAATCTGCATCTCCATAAAGTTGGTCAGCAGCAGGAAGCAGGAAGTGCTCTAAAACTTCCTGGTATACGGCTGTGTTGACCTTGGACCTCAGAAAACACAGTGGACCAACACCAGCAGATAACATGGCACCCCAAACCATCACTGACTGTGGAAACTTTACACTGGACCTCAAGCAACGTGGATTCTGTGCCTCTCCTCTCTTCCTCCAGACTCTGGAACCCTGAATTCCTAAGGAAATGCTAAATTTACTTTCATCAGAGAACATAACTTTGGACCACTAAGCAGCAGTCCAGTCCTTTTTGTCTTTAGCCCAGGCGAGACGCTTCTGACGCTGTCTGTTGTTCAAGAGTGGCTTGACACAAGGAATGCGACAGCTGAAACCCATGTCTTGCATACGTCTGTGCGTAGTGGTTCTTGAAGCACTGACTCCAGCTGCAGTCCACTCTTTGTGAATCTCCCCCACATTTTTGAATGGATTTTGTTTCACAATCCTCTCCAGGGTGCGGTTATCCCTATTGCTTGTACACTTTTTTCTACCACATCTTTTCCTTCCCTTCGCCTCTCTATTAATATGCTTGGACACAGAGCTCTGTGAACAGCCAGCCTCTTTTGCAATGACCTTTTGTGTCTTGCCCTCCTTGTGCAAGGTGTCAATGGTCGTCTTTTGGACAACTGTCAAGTCAGCAGTCTTCCCCATGAGTGTGTAGCCTACAGAACTAGAATGAGAGACCATTTAAAGGCCTTTGCAGGTGTTTTGAGTTAATTAGCTGATTAGAGTGTGGCGCCAGGTGTCTTCAATATTGAACCTTTTCACAATATTCTAATTTTCTGAGATACTGAATTTGGGGTTTTCATAAGTTGTCACTTATAATCATCAAAATTAAAAGAAATAAACACTTGAAATATATCAGTCTGTGTGGAATGAATGTATACATTATACAACTTTCACTTTTTGAATGGAATTAGTGAAATAAATCAACTTTTTGATGATATTCTAATTATATAACCAGCACCTGTATATGCACTAACTGCATTGGAAGTAACTTTGGAGCAGCCTCTGGTTAAGATGCATTGTTACAGTTGTATGAAGTCTGGACTGCATATTTGGAGTATTTGGAACCTCGTCTTCACCATATTATATTACAAGGAAGTTGTAATTGTTGTAATTGTGCAACTCTCTGGACATTTTACGTTTTTGTCATCTTCATTTTTTAAGTTTTTTTTCCCTCTAATCTGTTATGATGTAGTCCTGTTTATAGAAAAATCAGAACTATTTGCTATCTTTTTTGTTTTTAGCTTTTTGTTTAGTTTTTGGTGATGTCTTGTCATATTTGTATTATAATGAAAATTCAATAAACATAATTATAAAAAAAAGTAAAATAAATGAAAACACAAAGATTCTCTAAGCAATTCCCATTTACAAAAGGGATTTAATTTAAATAATTCATTTGTGTCACACAGCACAAATAGCTAGGACTGAGCAAGGCATTTAACCTCAGGTTGCACTGTAATAGATATACAGTAAGTGGATATGGATAAGTATTTTGCCAGCTAACAAATCAAACATGTTTTTTTTTTCTTTGCTTGTTTTTCAGGCCTAATGAACAGAGACTTTGAGCTGGCAAATGTGAGGAATAATCCAAAATACATAGACCATACCAATAGCACTGGTGCCGGTATGAGCATAGCTGCCAACCGCATCTCATACATCTTCAATTTCACTGGCCCATCACTGTCCATTGACACTGCATGCTCCTCATCCCTTGTCACCCTTCACTTAGCTTGTCAAGCCATAAAACAAGGTAGTATTCTCAAATATGTTTTTAAACCCTGTGGCTCAACTTACTTGCATATTTTTTATAATATTGTCCATATAATGTACACCGATCAGGCATAACATTATGAGCACTGAGAGGTGAAGTGATTGACACTGGTTATCTCTTCATCACCGCACCTGTAAGTGGGTGGGATACATTTGGCAACAAATGAAGATTTTGTCCTTAAAGTTGATGTGTTAGAAGCAGGAAAAATTGCCAAGCGTAAGGATTTGGGCGTAAGCGTAAGGGCCAAATTGTGATGGCTAGACGACTGGGTCAGAACATCTCCAAAATTGCAGCTCTTGTGGGGTGTTCCCTGTCTGCAGTGGTCAGTATCTATCAAAAGTGGTCCAAGGAAGGAACAGTGGTGAACCAATGATGGGGTCATGGGCAGCCAAGGTTCATTGATGCACATGAGGAGTAAAGGCTGGCCTGTGTGGTCCGATCCAACCGACGAGGAAAGGTGCTCTGGTGTTCTGATGGAAAGGTGTCAGAATACCAGACCAGTCAGGGTGGCCATGCTAATCCCTGTCCACCCCTGAAAGCACCAACAGTGGGCACATGAGCTTCAGAACTGAACCACGGAGCAATGGAAGAATGTGGTCTGGTCTGATGAATCATGTTTTCTTTTACGGATGGCCGGATGCGTGTGCGTCGCTCACCTGGGGAACACATGGGACCAAGATGCACTATGGGAAGAAGGCAAGCAGGCGGATGTATAATGCTTTGGGTAATGTTCTGCTGGGAAACCTTGGGTCTTGCCATCCATGTGGATGTTACTTTGACATGTACCATCTACCTAAGCATTGTTGCAGACCATGTAAACTCTTTCATGGAAACGGTATTCCCTGGTGCCTGTGGCCTCTTTGAGCATGATAATGCACCCTGCCACAGGCAAAAATGGTTCAGGAATGTTTTGAGGAACACAACATCGAGTTTGAGGTGTTGATTTGGCCTCCAAATTCCCCAGATCTCAGTCCAATCAAGCATCTGTGGGATGTGCTGAACAAACAAGTCCGATCCATGGAGGCCCACCTCACAACTTGCAGGACTTAAAGGATCTGCTGTTAACCCTCTACTGCATGAATTTTGAAATTCCACATATTTGTTTGGTCTATTTGGGAACATTTCATTGAAAATAATTTTTTTAGTGGCCCTCCAGGACCGAAGTTTCCCAGCCCGGATGTAGTGTGTCGTGTCACATCATGTACTTCATGGAATGAGATTTTACTCTGTGTTAAACTTCAAGAAGCGGTTCTTGTCTGCTGTGAAACAGAGGTGCACATTACATTTTTGCACATCACTTTGGGTGTTCATTTGCACCCAGGATCATTGCATCCTCCCTTTTTGTCACACATTATGGGAAATCCTGGTCAGGGATGGGAGCTGTGGCCCCCAACTTCCTTACCCCTTATTACGCAATGTAGCCTCGAGGCAAGGGAAATAATTTTTGAACTTGAAAAATAAAATAAAATCATAAAATCTGACAAAAGTCTTCTCTACACCTTCATACATACACACATATTTTTTATGTACAGTTCATGTCATTTTAAATAAGATTACTAAATCTAATAATCTTGCCTTCTTCTCACACCATTTTCTCCTGTGACCATATGTCAGAACAGCACATCCCACCTTAAAATGGTGTTTGATAGTAACTTTTTCAAACATTTTAATATGTTGCAATCATTTAAAAAAAGCATTAAATGAACATGGGGCATAATAAAAACTTTCCGTTGCCTGAGGGCAACACTATGCAGTAGAGGGTTAACATCTTTGTGCCAGATACCACAGCACGGCTATAGGGGTGTAGTGGAGTCCATGCCTCGATGGGTCCGGGATGTTTTGGCAGCAAATGGGGACTTACACATTATTAGTAGTAGTAGTAGTAGCCCTTTATTGTCACTAGTACAAGTACCAGCGAAATTAGCCATCAACCTGTCCATACATACACAACATACATATGACAACGGGGTAGACAGAACAGGAGACAGGGTATTTAGAAAATACAGCTTTTACATGAGGAGAGAGAGGAGGAAAAAATTTTAACCCCAGACTATGCTCCATTTGGAGTACAGTCTGAGAACAGAAAAAACACCTCAGCACAAAAGCACATATACCATAAACACATGACATTGCAACAGGGGAAACATATCCAGCTCTGGCAAGCAGCCATCCGGTCCAGTGCCATGCGGCGCCGGTCTCAGACCTGCTCGCCCTAGTGGCGGTACAAAGCATTTCAGAGGCAGTTGAATGGGGAGGAGTAATGTCTGTAATGGGGAAGGAGCAAGAGAGTCTTCACTGCATCGCTCTCTCAGGGTGGTGAAACCAGGACGGCCTTGGCCAAGGCGCTGCAGGGAGCCAGAAAGATAAGATTAAGTTGTTATGACTTTTGGGCGAACAGCTGCAAAATTTCCACAGCTCATTCTCTTTGTCCATTCTGATCTCTGAAATCACCAAATTTCACTTCCAAAGCAGCGAGTTTCATCATGATGGTATCCATATTCCGGTTTATAGTCTCAGTCTCATTGCTGACCGCTCTTCCCACAGCTTCAATCAAAACGGGCAGCCTTGTGAGACTTTGAACAGCTGTTCCGTCTTCTGAATTTTTCGATAACCCAGGGTAAAGCCTAATCCAATCAGCAGAATACCTGTTATCATGGTGCCGAAAAGGTAGATATCTTCAGCGTCCTCCACGGAAAGAGCCGCCAGACATACGATTTGCCACTTCTCCCACGCATCCCTCGTATATCCGACGCGAGCGTCCCGTCAGGACAAACAGGTTCCCCAGAACCCAGACTTCTCGTTGAGAAGATGGTGTCAATCGCGCTGAGAGACCAGTTGATCAAATCCATAATTTTCTAGTTTGGAGAGCCGTGCAGAAGGAGTCTCTTCAATAGATGAGACGAGACAGCAGAAGCCAGCAGGGAGGAAAAAGGGTAGGGCGGGAGTGAAATCTAAGCGACTACCTCTGTTGACAGCCAAACGAGATTAGGAAGGTGCTCATAATGTTATGCCTGATATGTGTATATTGTATGTGTACTTATATACAGTACTGTGCAAGAGACATTCAATACTTGATGTTTCATATTTATGTCATGACAACTCTCGGAGGGATTTGCATGGTAATGTACATGACAATGTTAATGTATTTGGTCTTGGTGGAAAAGATCTGCTACATTGCTGCTACTGCTGCTGTGGCAGAGCAAGTACCGATACGTGCTACTGCCAATACATCCACAACATGCTACTGTGAGCATGTAAGAAATACTGCTGCTGTAAATATAACATACATGAAATAACCCCCCATAGCATACATGAATCGCCTCATAGCAGATCTATGCAGGTGGAGCGTTTCTGAAGCACGCTGCGAACTACTTCAACAAGCACTAGTCATATATTTTATTGTTATGCAGAGCTCATTGGCTATCGATACAGGAGAGAACTAATCAGCTGTGCCATGTGATAAGGAAGTCATTAGGTCAGATTGAGTTAGACCTATCGGACTGCGACATCTAAAGTTTCATGCTAGAACTCTGTATATGTTTTGCTTTAGTGTGCCATTAGAAATATCAATTGTAGATTTAAAAAAACTCCTTTTACAATTATTGTAGTACTTAAAAGTAGTCCTACACCTGGTGGTGTGACAACATGGAAACATATGCAACTGAGACTAAAGGCTAAATCCATAGCATAACTGTGGTAACTTCAAGATGCATGGAACAACCTATCTGCAAACTCTTATAATTGCATGCAAATGTATCTAGGGGGTAAAATCTGTGAACAGTCATCATTCAGTACACTGATTTGTCTCTGTCAATTAATTGGGACTGGTTATGTGCTTTAGTAAAAATTGTGATGAAGCAAAACAAGCTCCTTGTTACAAAATTGTATTGAATTAATCAAATAAAGTATTAGCTATAAGGATGCCCTCACCCCCTAAGTTGTGTGGTTATCTGTATTTCACTTAACAGGAGATTGTGATATGGCCTTGTGTGGTGGTGTGACCTGTATTTTGGAGCCAACCCTTTTCGTGACTCTCTCCAAGGCAAAAATGATCTCCTCTGATGGAACGAGTAAACCTTTCAGCAGCAAAGCAAATGGATATGGCAGAGGTGAAGGATGCGGGTTGTTCTGTTAAAGCCTCTGAAAAAAGTAAATAAAATGATGATCTCATATAAACACATCACTATGATAAAGTACATAAAGAATAACTACTGCAAGAAACATCCATATATTCTCTGTATTTTGACAGGCTTTTGAAGACCATGATCATATCTGGGGTATTGTCAGCAAAACTGCAGTAAATCAAGATGGCCACAATGTTAGTCCAATTACCAAACCATCCATGGTACAGCAGGAGGAGCTGCTTAGAAAAATCTACTCAACAGAGACTGACCTGACTAGAGTCCAGTACATTGAGGCTCATGGGACTGGGACTGTAGTTGGAGATCCAATAGAGGCAGGTAGCATTTCAAATATCATTGCCAAAGCAAGACCTAAAAGGTCAGGGCCACTCATCATTGGATCTGTTAAAGGCAATATTGGACACACAGAATCTGCTGCAGGTGCTGCAGGGCTCATAAAGGTTCTCTTGATGATGAAGCACGAAACCATTGTGCCATCATTGTTCTACTCAGTGGAAAACTCCAGCATAGATGCTGAATCTCTCAATATAAAAATCCCCACCACAGCAGAAACATGGATCAGTGACTGTAGAGCAGGGAGGTGCGGAATCAATAACTTTGGGTATGGTGGAACAAATGCACATGCAGTTGTCAGACAATATGTGCAGTCAAAAAAGACTAAATCTCAGCTGATCAGAAAATCCCATCTGTATTTTGTGGTCTCTGCAGCCTCAGAAATATCCATGAAAAATATAATTGAAGATACAGCAGAACAGATCAGTGCAGGGAAAATATCAGACTTACAGTCTTTACTGTACACATCTGCATGTAGAAGAAGTCACTTGAAACACAAATACAGGAAAGTATTTCACACATCCTCACTGGCCGATCTGCAAGAGAAACTTGCTGCTTCTGTGGAGAAAAACTTGTACTGTCCAAGACGGACTCCAAGCTAGTTTTCGTGTTTTGTGGCAATGGTGTTACATATCAGGGTATGTGCAAACAGCTCCTAAAACAAGAGCCAGTTTTCAGAGAGGAAATCATGAAGATTGAATCTCTGTTACAAAGCTACACAGGTTTGAATCTGATAGAGATGCTGGAAAGTGAATCTGAGAAAAGCACAGAGCTGTCTGATCCAAAGATTGTCCAGCCTCTTCTGTTTGCCATTCAGGTAGCTGTTGTGAAAATTTTGAAACACTGGGGCATCATTCCTAATGCTGTTTTGGGGCACTCTATTGGGGAAGTTGCTGCAGCTCATTGTTCTGGTTTGCTGTCACTTGAAGATGCAGTGAAAATCATACACTTTCGCAGTTATTTGCAAAGCACTGTGACAGGAGGGAAGATGCTGGTAGTCAGTAATATGGCTGTTTCTGAAGTCTTAAAAATTCTCCCATCTTTTTCAGGAAGGGTTTGTCTGGCTGCTTATAACAGCCCTCAGGCATGCACCCTCTCAGGAGATGCAGAGGACATTGACAGGGTGCATAAGCATTTGAGTAACTCAGCCAATGCAAAGAGCTGTTCCTTCACATTTTAGATGTACCTGCAGCATTCCACAGTCACAAAATGGATCCCATTTTATCCAAAGTGAAACAGAGTATAGGCTCATTGCAGGCACATCATTTGGAGACAGAATTGTTCTCAACAGTGACCGGTGTTAGTTTGTGTTCCTCTGATTTTATTACTGGTGAATACTGGGCAAGGAATATCAGAGAGCCAGTTGAATTCGAACAAGCTCTGAAGTCTGCAGCTAAAAACAAAAGGAATGTGATATTTGTTGAGATTGGACCAAGAAAATCTTTGCAAAGATACATCAATGAGACTCTGGGGAATGACGTCACTGTGATTCCCTCAGTGCAGCCTGATAAAGATCATGAGACAATGCTTGCAGTTGTTTCCAAACTGTTTGAGCTTGGGGTCAAAGTGGACTGGGAAATGTTCTACAAAGGTTTTGAGACTGAACCAATTCCCTATCCACGATACCAGTTTGATGATGTGAAGAGCGATGTCTTCGCTTCACATTTGCAGTCGATCAGTCCCACTGGCAACCATCCAGTAATTACACAAATGGGTGCAGAGAGTTCAGTGTTCAGCTGTGATTTATCCTCTGAATCAGTTGCCTTCCTACTGGACCACAAGCACAGTGGGGTTTCCATCATTCCTGCGGCATTTTACGCAGAGTTGGGTTTCGCAGCTTCCATATCATATCTAAAACCTAAGGTCCCACTCAGTTCTCTGCAGCTCAGCATTGTATTCCAGAGTCCTTTTGTTTTCAACCAGAATGCCCCAGAAATTAAAGTACAGCTGGATCATTCAGACCATTTGTCTGATAACACATGTAACTTCAAAATATGCTCTAATTCTGCAGTCTATGCATTTGGCACAGTAGAAGCAAAACCAGGTAGAATGCCTGAAGAACAGTTCATTTCAATTGACTGTATTTCCAAAAGATGCACATTCCACATGCGTAATGAAGGACTCTATAAAGTTCTAGGTCAATCAGGGTTTGAGTATGGGTCTGTTTTCAGAAGTACGGCAGATGTTTATTGTGGGGAAGAATTTAGAGAGGCTATATCTGTCGTGAAGGTTCCAAATGAGTTACTGTCTCAATTACATGACTATCACATTCACCCTGTGGTCTTGGATTATGTCATGCAAATTGTTCCTGTAACTATATGGCGTAGCCTATCAACAAAACCGCAGTATCCTGCACAAATAGGAAGCCTGACTGTATTTGAACCATTACAAGAGGAGATGGTTGTATATGTGAGAGCAATACATGTGGAAGAAGATACTTATGACATTTGTGGCTGCTTAGCCAACAAACAGGGTAGGGTGTTGGTTGAACTCAGGAATGTGAAGATGCAAATGATAGGAAGTCGTTCCCTAGTAGTCAAGGAGTTCTTCTTCCATAATGATTTCAGTACCATCACTGAAGTTGCCACTTTTGATACACCGATTAAGGCTCTGGTCTTTTCTGACCAGGTGGGAATTTCTAAGGCTTTGCAACAGTACTTGGACCCAACGTCTAGATTTGTGACTTGTTCAAACAGTAATACACTGTTAGAAGATGGAGTTGAATTTTTTTTGTCACAACTGACAATTTCAAGTTTAAAGAAAAACTTCCATGACATTTTATTCATGTGGGGATGCAGACCTAACCTCTCTTGAATCAGAGAAAGTTTTGGACAGCATGGTGGAGTGTTGTGAGATTTTCCGAAAGATTGTCATTTATCTCAAGGCACTTCATTTCCCAGGTGATATCAGAGTAATAAATTACAGGTGCTCTGAGAGCATAGTGGACCACATAAACCCTGGGTTTGTTCTGTCAGGCATGATAAGAGCATGTGCAGCTGAGCTGCCACAACTTTCCTTTCAGCTGATTTACATAGCCTCTGCCACTATTGAAGACATCACAGCTTTGGTTCAGGTCCTCGGGTATTACCCCTGTAGCAAATATCCAGAGCTAGAAGTGAAGGAGGGCAAAATTCTCAAACCTGAAATCACCCACACACCTTTGCCAACCATGGCAATCTCTTCAAGAAACATTCACATGTTTGATGAAGAAGTCTTCATCCTGCAAACATCTGACCCATATATAATGACAAGTGTGTCAGCAACTCAAATGGACAATTCCATTGAACTGATTCAAGGAAAAACATTGAGCTTCGCCTCAGTAAAATCTGTGTTCATTCATCAGATTACTTTCCAGTCAGCATTTCTGATCTGAATTATGGTCAGACATTTTACTGGAACAAGCACACAACTGAAAGCCATAAGCTCTTAGCCCTTGATTTCAGTGGGACTGTCACAGCAGTGGGTAAAGATGTGAGCAAATTTAAAGTTGGTGATCACGTTGTGTCTTGTTACCCTGTGCCTGCGACCACTAAAGTAGTTATTCCAGCAGCTGTTTGCTGCAAAGCAAAATGGCTTTCATTCCTGAATGACATCCCTTGTGTCTCTTATATGGTACTGGCTTGGGAGATCTTGCATGAGGTTTTACCCAAAGCCAAGCGGAAATGGACATTGGGCCTTTTCTACTGTTCCTGACTCAGCTTTGATGAATGTGTTAATTGCAATAGCAAACAGATCAGGATGGAATGTCAGAGTGAGTTCACAGGTTGATCAGCTGTCATGTGATTTTAACGAGGTTGTGGGAGCTGTTCTTCTGCCTCCTTATAATGTAAAAACTGCTGAAATCGCTGGCAGAGTTAGAGGCATCAGAGACATTGTTCTTGTCTTTGACAACCAGAAGGAATTTCCAATCAGTACTACAACATTCCGCGATACAAATGAGGAAGTCTGCTTCCATGCCCTTCTCATGTCCCAAATAATGCAGAAAGGCTCTCTGCAAATGCAAATGCCACAAATTTATCGTTGGCTGAAATCCATGCATTTGGACAGAGAGTCCTTGTCTTTGGATGCAACAGCTGTTCAAGGAGTGAAATCTCAAGACGCTGATCCTCTGTCAGTAAAATCATACTTCAGATGCCAGATCCTGCCCATTATAGTCCTGAACAGTGATGCCAAGAACCAGCTCTCTGACATTCCAGTGATGCTCAAACACAGTCTATTCCAGAACAAATCAGTCTATATTGTCACAGGGGTCTAACAGGTTTGGGCTTTGAAACAGTGAAGTTTATTGCTCAGAGAGGAGGAGGAACATTGTCATTCTATCTAGGAGAAATCCAGACCCTCAGATGCAACAAGAGATAAGTCAGGTCAGTTCCTTGTATGGTTCTGTCATTAAGTCCCTGCCATGTGATGTTTCTGTATCTGGGCAAGTGGACCAGACAATTGTTAATATTGGAAATCTATTTCCGTCCAGTCCCATCAAAGGGGTGTTCCACAGTGCAGTCGTCCTGCATGATGGGTTGATTGAACGTCTTGACAAAACTCTTTATGAGAAAGTCATGAGGCCAAAAGTGAACGGAGTGATTAACCTTCACCGTGCTACCATACAGTGCAATCTGGATTACTTTGTGTGCTATTCCTCCCTCGCTGCCTTCACAGGAATGCCTCACAGTCGAATTATGCTGCGGCTAATGCATTCATGGACACTTTCTGTCAGTACCGCAGAAACATTGGGCTTTCTGGACAGACCATTAATTGGGGGCTTTGAATCTTGGCCTTTTGCTGAACAAAGTCAAGGTCCAAAGATTACTGGAGGCAAAGGAATCATGCTTTTGGAGATTCCAGAAATCCATGATAGTCTTGAACAATGCCTCTTGATCAACAGACCTCAACAGGTCGTATGCAAATTCAATTTTAAAAGTAACTGGAATAGAATTGTCAGTCAGAACACATTTCTAAAGTTGCGGTTGTACAAAATAGGAGAAGAAGCCATGATTAAAGCTGGAGGGAATTTATCTGGACCCGAACAACCCAAGCCATTGTCCTCACCACGTGATTATCTGAGGTTCGTGATTAGTGAAACAGCTGGGATTGAGATGGATGAGCTGAATGATGATGTTTATCTTTTCGATTTAGGCCTTGACTCAATGTTAGCCATGAATCTGCAGAATCTTATCTTCAATGATAGAGGTGTGAATGTCCCTCTAGTGATTTTGCTGGATCCAAATAGCACACTGGCAACTCTCATTAAAATCCTGGAGGAGAACTGTGTAGATCGATATGAGAGTAAAGATGAGAGCAATTACACATACTTATGATCTGTAATTTGTATTTCTCTAAAGCAGTCTTGCTGCAGCCTCAAAACAAGGATTATTTGACATTTATGACATTATGATGCGAAATAGGGGTGCAGTTAGTATCATAGTACTTATTGCAATTGAATCAAGTTAATTTAGTTTGAAGGTTTTAATATTGGCAGATATTCCATTATGACAAAAGTTTAGTAAATATCCCTCCAGTCTATTAATATATTGACTTGAGAGATAACTCTGTCTACCCCTCTGTGTTAATACCACATATCATAGCAAACTGAGGTTCTGCAGATTGTGGACTTTACATTGTTTTTCTTTGTTTTAATTTAGGTTTTGTTCTTGAGATCACACAAAGTTTAAACACATTCAGCACTTAACATCAGTTTGTAAATTGCTTTGTGTATCTATTTTAACATATTAGAATCCAAAGCTGTATAAGTGACATGTGATGATTAAGGTGATGGTTATTTTTTTATTATTATTATTATTCAGTCTAGCTTAAGAGATAATGACCAACTTATTTTATGTTGGGTCAAAGGTCACAGCAAACATTTATAAATTGTAAGTCAATTGTAAGTCGCTTTGGATAAAAGCGTCTGCTAAATTACTAAATGTAAAATGTAAATGTAAAATACTGTCTACAATGAAAACTGTAAAGATATGAAGAGTTAATTGGCAAAAATTCAGTTTTTAATAATTTTTTTAAAAATCAATTTTTTCCTTGTGCATTTTAGTTAATCTCAATCAAACTGCAGTTGGGTTATTTTGATTAGGTAAAAAATAAAGCTAACTAACACAACACAATTATCCAGTGCTTTTGCTTTATGTATAGATTGAGACTTGCTGTAGTAAATACTAGTATCATGTTATTTTACAATGCAAATGTTGAATCAACAGCACAAAATGAGATGTCAATATTATGGTAATTTATCAGTACATTTCTATCACATTTTTCCTTTGTTATTTGTTGTCATGTTTAATTATCACACACTTTTCCACATCATCACACTCGTCAGCACTATAATCAAGATCCCATAAAAGCCCTCAATCAATCTTTTGTCCATTCCACATCTTCAAGTATCTAACCTTTTATTGCAATAAAATCCTGTTGACTCTAACCATCTCAATCAGTGTGATCATTTATGCTGAAAAGATTCTGCACAACTGCATTTGTTCCATGAGTCATATTACTCTATGCTCTGTTTCATCTCACGTGACAAAATTCTCAAATCATTATTGATAAGCCCCCTTACAAACACATGTGGAGTAAAGCTTCATAATGTGTATTTTAATATATCCTAATATTCACTACATATATATTAAATGGTTGTAAGGATATCATGTCTCATTGCTCTAGTAAAAGAGTTTCCAGCCCTGCTCCCGAAGGTCCAAATTTCTATTTCAATTTTCTTTTATTGGCATTTTGTCATGACAACATAAATTATACATACACTGAATTGATCGACAAGCAACATGTCCTTGCCATAAGCACATCAACCCGCCATCAAAACTTAACCACCCTCACACAGTGAAAAGAGGAAAAAAGAGAAGATTAAAAAAATATTTATAATAGGGGACCTCTAATGCAAAGTTCACTTTTATAAGGTTTTTTAACAGTTATGTGTCCACAGTGTGTGTAATCAACCAGCCTATAATGGTAAAAATCCACCCACTCCTTTTTTTTATATAATCCCCATAAATCATAATCCATCTCTCTGAACAGACGATTCCAGATTTCCCACTGCTGATGATCTCTCCCCTATTAGCCAGTGTTGGGAGTAAAGCGTTACAAAAGTAATGCATACAGTAACGGATTAATTTTGCTGTAACACAGTAGTGTAAAGCATTACTAATCAATTTTCTGTAATATTTTACTCAGTACATGTTCAGTAATGCTTGCGTTACAACACAGTTTTAGCCCAAAATGCAATTGTTTAAAAAAAGAGAAAAAAAAACAGCAAGACCGTGAGAAATTAAAGAATAAAAATGCTGCAAGTAAGATCTATTTCCTGTTCGTGGTCAGTCAATAGCCATGTGTGGTGTCCAAGTTTGTAAATAAAGACTAAACAAAGACAGCTGGTATTTTTGTTTAGCAATTTATTTCATTCATCTCTCTATCGCAAGTGGAATTTTGTATTGTTTGACATAGTCCAGTCATTTTGTATTGTTTGACAAAGTCCAGTCATAGTCCGTGTTTAGGGCGGGTTTTACAGCAATTCCGCAAGGCTACTGGCCCGACCGTGAAAACACAGCATGATTTTGAACTCTGTACTTGAGGTCCGAGGCTATTAGCCCCAGCCGGCTCGCTGTAAGCCACGGCTCGCACTGACCAGTTGAAAAGCAGCTAATGGGTCAAGAAAGAAGAAGACTGTACGTTCGTGAGTTGCCTGGATTGCCCAAAGTCATTATGCTACACCATTTTCTACACCATACTCTACTGGATTTAAAATGCTCTGCAGTACATTTTGTCATTTGAGAATGTTAAGTTCTACTTCTGTAGTTATTTTGGTGAAAGTAGCTCAAAAGTAATACAGGAGTCATGGCCCACAGCTCACTCTGGTATTTTTGCTATGGCTTTAAAGCACTGGGCCGATCCCTGTTCACTGTAAATGGCCCCAGTCTGGCTGTAGAGATCTGTGCCGCTTCTGGTAATGACTCAGCTTAGTTTCAATCACAGATTAGCAACATAATGTAGCAATAATTAACATAATATTATCTTAAAACCCTGACAGTATATTATATGATAAATATGTCAAAATATCTGCAGTAAAACGTAATTTAAAAAATTATAAAATTCTATTTAAGACATAATATTCTCTATTATTTATAATATCAAATATGTTTAGATGTAATACAGCCGCTCATTGTTTTATAGGCTTTTGTGTGTTGTAAACATACTTCATTGCTCTCAGGTGATTCATTCATCTTGACTCGTGCTGTGGTGGTGGTGGGTGATATCTGCCATGTTTATCATGTTTGGTCGCACAAACTAAACAATTGATTGTTTACCAAGAGATATTGATGTATGGATGGGGTCATTTCGATAAAATAATTCTGGTAAGTATCGATGATGTGCATTTTGTATTTTTTTTTGTATTTTTCTTAGCAGATGCTTTTAAAGGAACTTGCAAAAAGTTAACTTCACATGACTGCAGTGATTATGGGTTTCTTACTCTGTAAACATTAGATCGGTTACCCCCTAAAACTAATAAACGAAGAAGCTCTTTTCCACCTTTTATCTAAGTATTATTCAGTGGGTCTCGAGTGTTTACGCTGCATTAAACTTTGATGAGCAACACTCCGATCTGCAAACAGAGTAAGCAACAGTACAAAGAACGGTGCAAATGGAAAATGTTAGAGCGACAGACTCTCCCGGGATCCCCTGATCGTTTAACACCTAAATTTATGGTTTAATCAACAACGAGGGATATACGTTGATGCAGACGCTCAACAGATCTCCATGGAAATTACATTCCCATGACCTTAGGACACCTACCGTTTCTCTGTTGCATTCCAGAAAAAAAAGCTCTCTCCCATCCTTGAGCAGACAAAGAACGACAAACTGTTGTAGACTTTATGCTAAAAGACAGTGAATGGTTCCTGCTACTATTTTAGCAACATACTCAAGAGACAATATCTTGCAATTACAGCACTACAGGTTGAAATGGGGGAAATGTCATTAGAAATGAGAAGGGTACAGTTGTCAGTGAATTATTGGGTTAATTTACAAGGCCATAGTCAAGAGCATCCAGCACTAGATACTGTGAGAGTTATTTTGAGTATTTTATATTGTGTGAAAACTGTTATATAAGTGGGATAATCTGGTTTATGTACTGTATGTGACATGCGCAGTAAATTGGCGCGATGACATGCGCAGTGGTTCTCATGTGAGACGGGGAACATTCGGGAAGTGTGTCAAGGTATGAAGACATGACGCGAGCTGTAAGTTATATTCCTACCTGAGTTCTGACAAATAAAAGGCAGTCGAGTTCCGTTAATGTGTATGCCAGCATTATTTCGACGGACCCATTTTAAAGAGACTGGAGCTTCCTCCTATGGTCTACAGCCCTCTTACATTTTTGGTGGCAGCGGGTTTGGACGACGTGCACGCGCGTGAGTGAACTTTCTCTTGGTGGGTACTGAATGCGATGGATGTGGCATCACGCGTTGGAAACTGATATTGAGCTCAAGATTTCAGCTTCCTGTTATTCGGAACGCCTGCTTTGCTTAGTTTCAACCGTGGACATATTTATTTCTGCGTTTTCACTGCAGTGTCTGATCACGGATAACTGTTAAAGTAACAGAACGACGTGAACTTCATAGAGTAATCCTTGTTTAATTTAATGGACTTTTGGGGACATTTTATTATCGTGAGATACTGTGAGTTCTGAACTGTGAACTACAATGAGTGAAGCAGACTCAGCACGCGATTTGTCTGGCGCGAGCAAACAGGCAGTGCAGCGCTTTAATGGACATTTTCCGCCTCTCTTTTGGGTGACGGAAAGAAGATTTTCTTCACTGGTGCAGACGATTTGAAGTGACCGTGGAGGCAAGCGCTGATTTTGACAACGCCAGGTTTGCAAAAGTTTTGCCAACTTGTCTTGGTGGTACTGCTTTTACCTACTGGGACAGTTTGCCTAGTGACATTAAGAAAGACTACAAACAAGTGAAAGAAAAAATAAAAGCTGTTTTTGGAAAACGAGCTTATCTGTCCACATTTCAAAGTTATGTTAATGCACGCCTGCCTGGTGAGGCTCTCCAAGTTTTCGCAGCAGAAATTAGCCATTTGGTGGATGAAGCTTTTCCCACATATGAGGCTAATGCAAAGAATGGAGAAAAATTCAGACGATTTGTTGCTGGAATTGAACCTTATCTACAGCTTCGCATACATGAACAGGGTTTAGATACACTGGATACTGCTCTTACGTTGGCTCTGCAGATTGAACAGGCACACCAAGCCAGCAAGGTACTGCTGCCATCTCAACCACAACAGTGCACTTCTTCAGCAGCAGGAATTTTTCCTGGATATACCCTCAACGTTCTTCCACAGACAGTACCTACCTCTCCCTGCTCCACGATGTCTACAGTCCTTCCTGCGGTTCACTCAGCTACGTCAGGGGACTTCATGAAACTTCAACGGACCCTGGAAAGTTTGACAGAGAGAGTGGATAACCTTCAACTTGAGTTTAGCAGACAGAGGTATGCTGGCAGACACACTTCTTCACCAGATTGAGAGCGTCGCAGTCTCACCCCAGATGATTCACGTGGCGCACATCAGAACGTCACAGGTATGACAGACATTCATATACTGACTGTGACTCTTTTTATGAGTAGACCATCATACAGAGATACGAGTGGCGATAAGGACTATTACAAAACACGCAGACATGAGGGCTATCGTGATCAAAGTCCTAGGATGTCATCGAACATGGACAGCGCTTTAGAGCTCGGGACTCTGGATCATGCTCCTTGTGTGGACAGGGTCGTGGCGACAGGTCATCAGACAGCTACTCAAAGTGGCGGAGTCATCGGTCTCCAAGTCCTGGTCACGTGCTTCCAGTCTCCTTCACGTGTTCATCAGCCCCAGGAAACTATCAGTAGTTGACAACGAGGGCCAATTGCCAACTACTGCTGACACCGGGCCCATTGGTAATGTTGTTGAACATCATGTGACTTCAGACTCTGGTCAGGCCGTGACACAAAATGTGGCACTTGTCATCGAAGACATAGTAGTCCATGCATTCATCGACACTGGTGCTGATGTTTCTCTTATCAGTGAAGATTTCGAATGTCTACCCCTACCTTGCGTCAAAGACCCTTGGTGAAACAGTTTATACCTCTGACATCCATTTCTGGGGACACTTTAGATTCAGTGGGTACATTGTCAGCGAATGTCACTCTGGGAAAGCATACAGTGTCACATTCATTTCAAGTGATCAGAAATTGCTCAAAAGCACTTGTACTTGGTTGGGACTTTTGTCTATGCACAAAATTGTGATTAACATGCAGAACATGTCTTTTCAGCTAGGTGAGGACTCCATATCCTTTGTGGGTGTAGATCAGCATTCCCTTAAGCTTGTTAATGTAACAGTGTGTACCACTACGGTTGTTCCTGCTCTGTCAGAGGCTGTAATCACTGCAAAACTTGCATCACCTCACACAGGTTTGCAGCCAAATGGTTACACAGGTGTGTTTGAGCCTTACTATCGTGAAGACTCCAAGATGGGATTTGCATGGACTGTGACAAAAGCAGATAAGGGTTTAATTTATGTGAAGGTGGTCAATCCCTCTGCAGATGACATCTCTCTGTACTGTGGTACTCCAATTGGTACTTTCCATTCCGTTTCTGAGAGTGATCAGGATGGTTTTGTGATACTTGAGAACAGTGTGAACAATGTAAATGCTCAAAATGTGTTGGTATCAAGTCAAGTGTCAATCCCCAAGTCACCTGTGCTGCCAGATCTCTCTAATACTGAGCTATCTGTGATGCAGCAAAAGAGTCTGACAGATATGCTAATCTCTTTTTCTGATGTTTTCAGTAAGCATGATCGGGACTACGGTAGAACCAGCTTGGTTACCCACAAAATCAGGACCACAGATGATACTCCCATTTCCCAGCGGACAGGACTTCTCCTGCTCTAAAGGCAGAAATTCACCGTCAGGTAGAAAAACTCAAAGCACAAGATATACTAGAGGATAGTGATAGTCCTTGGTCAAGTCCAGTAGTAATGGTTAGAAAGAAAGACAATACCTACAGATTTTGCGTTGACTATCGCAAATTGAATTCTGTAACCATTACTGATGCACACCCACTACCGCGAATAGACGATAGTCTTGATGCTTTGTCAGGGTCTCAGTATTTCTCTACCATGGACATGTCTTCTGGTTATTGGCAGGTAGAATTAGATCCAAATGACAGGAAAAAGACGGCATTTACCACAGGGGATGGCCTGTATCATTTCAAAGTGATGCCTATGGGCCTTAAAACAGTCCACTACGTTTCAAAGGCTAATGGAGTTAGTCCTTAGAGGGTTGCATTGGACAAAGTGTGTCATTTATTTGGATGACATAATTTGTATGGGTAAAATTTTGAGGATCACATGACAAATCTCACAGACATTTTGACCAGGTTCAGGGAAGCAGGTCTCAAGCTTAACCCTGCAAAGTGTCATTTTTGCAAGGCTTCTGTAACGTACATGGGTCATGTTGTCTCCAAAGATGGGCTGTCTCTTGATCCATCTCATAGCGAGAAAGTAAGAGATTGGCCAACTCCAAAATCAGCTACTGAGGTGCGAGCATTTTGGGTTTGTGTAGCTATTATAGGCGTTTCGTTCGAGACTATGCCTTTAAGGCTGAACTCCTGCACAGACTAACCCACAAAGGACGTGCGTTTTGAATGGACCGACGAGTGTGCAGTAGCCTTTCAGCAACTAAAAGGCGCCTCTGACATCTTCGCCTGTCATGGCATTTCCTCATTTTGATCAGCCGTTTACATTGAGTACAGATGCATCTAATAAAGCTATTGGTGCTGTCCTGTCTCAAATTCAAGATGGCAAAGAGCGAGTGGTTGCATACGCTAGTCACGTACTTACCTTGACTGAACGCGAAAATGGTCCACTTACGACAAAGAACTGTGGGCAATAGTTTGGTCATTCAGACATTTTCGTCATTACTTGAGTAACTGCCCTTTACAATTGTCACCGATCACAAACCTCTTGTTGGCTTGAGAAAACTGAACTTTGATATTGATCCCACAGGACGTGAGGTCGGTGGGCTATGGAGCTGGATCCGTATGAATGGTTGATCATTCACAAAGATGGCAAGAGACATACTAATGCGATGCCATGTCTCGTATTCCTGTAAATTCATCTACGACTCCGTCACCTCTCATACAACCAGTATCCATTCAAACAGATTACTTGCCTCCTACTTCTCAGACTGCTGATTTGGTTAGTGCCAATGTCACAGAGCGTCAGCCTACGGTGGAGTCACAAATTTGTCTGACCGAATGTGATACCGATGATGGTTTGTCTGAATCTACTGTGCAGATGCTGTGTACCTCTTTGGGTGATGAGGAAAAGGGCATTGCATACTATCAGAAAACCGATGCTTTGCTCTCACAGGTCTGTAGTTGGGTTGAAAATCAAAAGAGACCTAATCTTAGACAAGTAAAGGGGAAATTGAGACAGCTTTGGTGGCAGGTTCCCCGTATGGTGTTGAAGGGTGGAGTCTTGTGTCGGACGGCTTGTAGTGCTCCAGGTCAACCCCAAACTTATCAGGTGGTTCTTCCTGATGTTCTTATTCAGGACACATTACACTATTTGCATGGTGATGCCTTTTCTGGACACTACAGTGCTGAACGTACACTGAAGAGAGCTCAGAGTTTATGTTTTTGGCCAGGAATGAGAAGTGCTATTGAACAGCATTGTGAGTCATGTGAAGCTTGTGAATCTAGGAGAAAGCCTATTCCTCAGCGAAGGGCACCTCTCCAGTCTATTAGTGCTGTACGACCTTTTCAGTTTGTGTGTACTGATATCACAGAATTGCCGGTCACGTCCAGCGGTAATAGGTATGTGTTGGTGGTGCAAGATCACTTTACTAAATATGTCAACGCATATCCTATGGTGGACCAAACAGCCAGTACAGTGGCACGGTTGTTGTGTGAACAGTACATACCTGAACATGGTATTCCAGAGGAATTGTTCTCTGATCAGGGACGTCAGTATGAGTCAGAGATTTTGCAGGACATTTGTAAGAGATTGAACATCAGTAAAGAGAACTACCCTTACCACCCTCGTGGTAACGGAATGGTAGAGCGGTTCAATAGAACATTAAAGGATCAGTTAGCGAAGGTTCTCTTTCATAGTGCTGGCGAATGGGACCAGTACTTATCTGCAGTTGTACTGTCATTTAACGCTACACCTCATTCTAGCACGGGTACTCACCATTCTTTTTGGCCCATGGACGTGAACCTCGTTTACCAGCACACATGTATCTTGATTCTCCATCAGATGGAGCCGTGGACACTCCGCAGACTTATGGTTCAGCTCTAGTCAATCGATGGAAACTGTGTTTCGAGAAGTGCTTGACACTAGTACAGATCAGAGGCTAAAGCGTGAGTACTACTTTAATAGGTATGAGAAATTTAGACCTTTTAAAGTGGGTGACCTGGTGTGGATGAATGATCCAACCACACAAAGAAGGAAACTTGAGCCAAAATGGACAGGACCATATCGGGTGGTCACGGTGGACATGGCTGGTGTTATTTACACTGTGTTGAATGTAAGAAATGTAAAGGCAGAACCTAAGGTAGTTCACTATGAACATTTGAAGCCTTACCGGTCCAAGTGGACAGAGCCAGCACTTACTTCCACATGTGCTGGTCAAGATAACAACATTGTTCAGGATTTGAGACCACTATACACAGCTTTATCTGGGTCTCTCCCTTTGTCATCAGGAGAGCTGTGGGTTGGTGAAAATGAAGCTCCTGTACTCTCTTCTGTTCCTCATGTACGAAGGCCTTCCGGTCGCATAGCGCAGGTTCCTCATGCTGTCGGCAACCACCTCAATTGGTTGAACATACCTCCTCAGTAGGTGGGAACCATGGGTCAAAATGTGTAGTCACTGCTTAGGCCGTGTTAGTAAAGGCCTAGGAAGTATTCTTGTTAAAAAAAAAAAGTGGGCATAACTGGTACTTTTGTTACTACTTGCAGTTTTACTGTGTTACTATGTAAGAACACTTATATTTTTCACATTATGTAATTTATTTTCTAGTCTGCCCAAAGATCTGTGATGTGAGAAAAAATAATAATAATACAAAGTGATAACATTTATTTTTGGTGCGATGGTTACAAACTGTTTGATATTGTTATGGCATGTTATATCTCTTATGTTAACCATGACATTTAAAAAAAAAAAAGTAAGATTGAGAGAGATGTATTTGTTTATATTTGAAATGAGGACATTTCTTTCACAAAGGGGGGAAAAATGTGAGAGTTATTTTGAGTATTTTATATTGTGTGAAAACTGTTATATAAGTGGGATAATCTGGTTTATGTACTGTATGTGACATGTGCAGTAAATTGGCGCGATGACATGCGCAGTGGTTCTCATGTGAGACGGGGGAACATTCGCGGGAAGTGTGTCAAGGTATGAAGACATGACGCGAGCTGTAAGTTATATTCCTACCTGAGTTGTGACAAATAAAAGGCAGTCGAGTTCCCGTTAATGTGTATGCCAGCATTATTTCGACGGACCCATTTTAAAGAGACTGGAGCTTCCTCCTATGGTCTACAGCCCCTCTTACAATACTTTAAAACCCTGTAGGGAAAAAGAGAGGAAGAAAATTAAAAGTTTTGGATGGACAGTGATACGGAAAGCAACAGAACTTAAAGTTAATCAGTTCAATGTTAGTCCAACTGTCCCGTTACCAGTAATAAAACCTTGGTTACTTTTAGATGCTATAGTAGATTTTACATTGTTAGAACAGAAAATCAAGGGTAATGAGTATAATTTATAAGACCTTTGAAATCAGTTATTTGTTCAGATTCATGTGCATCATTGGCTAGTTTACTATGCAGTCACTCTGAAAGTAGACCAGACATTTTAATGGAAATAATGTAAACATTATACAGAATTCAAATGATGGGTATTACAGTGGTATTCTTTTGGGTGCCTGCACATATTGCTATTGAAGGATCACAAATGTTATTCTATGTTTGATGTGGATTCACGTCCTGACTAAGAGGTGTCGGGCAAGGCAAAGGTGCTTGAGATCGTTTCCTGACCATTTGGGCTTGGGACAGCTGTGCCTTTTGTCAATGAGTCAGACAACTGTGTCCTGGCCAGACGTGGATTCGATAGGTTTATTGGACCACGGAAGTTTCCGAACCAACTAACGCTGCCCTCAGATGTTTGCTTTCTTTGATGTTTTGTCTCAACCTAAAAAAAAAGTCCCTCCTCCAATCCTGACTATAAAGATACCCTGTAAAAATGACTTAAGATGAGATTTCGATGACTGCAGCCTACCATCACACTGGGGTTTTTTCAATAAAGAATCCTACGATCGAATCCGAAGTCTCCTGGTCTTCTCTTCTGAGTTTCTACACTTTAGAAGAACAGAGTTTTCAACAGAATCCAAGGAAATGAAACTGCAGATAAAGAAGCAAAAGCAGCAGTAAAGAACAACGAAATTAATGTAATTGTTAATCTAAGTAAGAGTGAAATCAAGAGTATTATTAAGAAAAGGCTGAAGGAAAGGTGTTAAAAACAATGGGATAAGGAGAAAAAAGGTTGAAGGTTTTACAGAATTCAAAGGAAAGTGGGAGAGATGAGAAGTGCAGGGAAAAACAGAAGAGATGAAATAGTAATATCAAGAATGAGATTTGGACACACAAGATTAAATAGTGCACTTTATAAAATGCGTAAACATGATATGGGAAGGTGTGAATTTTGTGGGCAAGAAGAATCAGTGGAACATGTTATTTTGTACTGTCAGAAATACGAAACTGAAAGAAGGATTCTAATGCAAAATTTAAATTTGCATTAAATTTAAAATTAAAATTAAAAATGCAATTTAAATTTAGAGATATATTACAAAATGACTCGAGAAATGAATGCTATAGTTTTATTTTTCAGTACCTTAAAATAACAAATTTGTGGGAGAGAATATAAAAAAAAGAGGGGGAAGGTAGTAAGTCATTTTGATCCACACTCCATACTAGTTGGTGGCGGAAATACACTATTTTGTTGTTTGTCAACCGCCAATACATTTTAAGAAGAAGAAGAAGACAATATCTTGCTGTTTCCTCACTTCCTGTTTGGCCGTGCTGCTGAGAGGTTTGAGTTTGTAGCTCTGTGTAGCTTAGCTTTTCTGTTGAATTTCTATCTTACTTTCACTCCCTGTTTAAGTAGTAAAATATAAGTTAATTCCCACCATATTTTTGATATTATCTATCAAGCTAATCTGACTAATTTGATTGTTCGCTTTTAATCTCAAACGAGTGTAGCGCATTAGCATTTGTTAGCCGGTTAGCTTGTCATTTGTGTTTCTACACCCGTCTATTACTGTTTTTTTTTATTTTTATCTCTGTTTCATTTCGCTCTCACTCCATTTTTCACAAGTTCATCAAACAACAGGGGTAAACAGTGGTAAGTTGTAAGTTAAGTTGGAATCATTCATCAATCACGGTGAGTAATGGCTTCTTCTCCTGCTATTGTTTTTTGCACTGTTTGCCACATGTATAGTTTATCTCTCTCTGTCGGCGATGAGGGATTCACATTTGATAAATGCAGGCGCTCATTGTCTACTTAGGCTGACAGAGAAGATTTTAGAAAATAGAGACACGCATCCAAAATTTAGTTGAGGATAGTAAGAATGTGAGGTCTGTAGATATGGCGTTGGATGCGACTAGCTCAGGGAGTACTGTACATTGCTCGGTTTCAGATGAGCCCTGAATTTGAGGTGGCCTAGTCGCGGGTCAAAACACCGCTCTTCCGTTCCGATTAAAACATTAAACAGGTTCTCCCCACTCAGTGAAGCAGCCACTGAGAAACCTGATGAATGTGCTCTAGTTATTGGTGATTCCATTGTACAGAACGTGAAAATAGAGACACCAGCCACCATAGTCCATTGTTTACCGGGAGCCAGAGCGCCTGATATCTTTATTTAAAAGTGCTTGCTAATGCTAAACATAAATTCAGTAAGGTTATTATTCACATCGGCATTAATAATGTTCGACTTCGCCAGTCGGAGATCTCTAAAAATAATGTTAAAGAGGTGTGTGAACTTGCAAATACGATGTCAGACACTGTAATATGCTCTGGCCCACTCTGTCTAAGTGGTGCCCGCAGAATAAAATAGGTTTTATAGACAACTGGACTAGTTTTTGGGACAGACCTGACCTGTTGAAAAGAGATGGTCTTCATCCCTCTTGGGGTGGTGCCGCTTTTCTCTCTAGAAATATGGCACATAGTCTTAGAGTTCGTACTTGACAAACTGGGGCCCAGGTCAGGAAGCAGACAGACTGGCTAAACCGACCGTCACAACATTCTTTTGAATAGACTTGAAAACTCTGTTGGCATTAGTGGAAGTGCTTAAGCATGGTTCAAATCTTACTTATCTGACCACCATCAATTCGTAGCAGTGAATTAATAGGTATCATATCGATCGCAAGAGTAGTATTAAGTACCTCAAGGCTCAGTACTAGAGACATTACTTTTCACGCTTTACATGTTACCCTTGGTAAATATCATCAAGAAACATGGGGTTAGCTTTCACTGTTATGCTGATTATACTCAGCACTATATTTTCTTCACGGCCCGGTGAAACACACCAAATTGAGAAAATTATGGAATGCATAGTCGATATAAATAACTGGATGATGAATAATTTCTTACTACTAAATTCTGAAAAAAACCAGAGGAGTTAATTATCGGACCTAAAAAAGCACACAAGAAATAACCTAGAACACTGTCTAACACTTGATGGCTGCTCTCTCGATTCTTCATCATCAATCAGGAACATAGGTGTGCTTTTTGATAGTGTGACGAGTGGGGCGGGGCCGAGAGCCGTGGGAACGGAGCGAGGCCGCTGGAGTAAATGATAATGAACGACACCTGCGCCACTCGCCGGTCTTGAGTCCCACGGAGGTGCTTCGGAAGGATAAAAGGACGAGTGACGACAGTGAAAGACGAGAGCGGACAGGCCTGGATTTAAGTTTGTGTTTTTGTGTGGCAGTTGTCCGTGAGGAGCTGCCGCTTTTATTTTGTGTTTGTTATTTTATTATTAAAGTCTTGAATGTTCGCCGGTTCCTGCCTCCTTCTTCCCGATCTAAGAACTGTGTTACATTGGGTGCCGAAACCTGGGAGGAAGGAGGGACATGCTGTCAGAGAGCCCTCGCTGCTGAGGAGGATCGCGGTGCTGAGGAGATCGGGCAGCAGGATGTAGCGGAGACCGGTGAGTGGCGCAGGTATCGTTCATTATAATTTACTCCTCCGGCCTCACTCCATTCCCACGGCTCTCGGGCCGAGGGATCAATCTACCTAACACTGTTCGGGAGGCAAACACACTCTGTCAGTTTGAATCTAGATTAAAGACCCATCTCTTTAACCTGGCGTACAGTTAACACACTAATACACTTCTAATATTCAAATCCGTTAAAGGATTGTTAGGTGGCATTAATTAGGTCAACCTGAACCGGGAACACTTCCCATAAAACACGATGTACTTGCTACATCGTAAGAAGAATGATATCTACTCTAATATTAGTCTTTTACTTTCTTATTCCGAGGTCACCGTAGCCACCCGATCCGGTCCTTTTCCAGCCCAGATGATCACCGCAGTCAACAGATCAACAGTCAACAGTCCGTATCCAGATCAGATGGTGGATCATCATCTAGAGACGACCTCTAAAGCTCTGAACGTCAGCGGAGACCAGGGCACCTAGATGAGCCCCAGAGATAGATATCCAGTGAGGACCTCGTCACCTAGACAGCCATCGGGAAAAGACCACCGGAACCAGTCGACCACTTAAAATTTGATTTGATGCAGTTGGAACAAACTATTGGTTGCTCTGGCCAGAGGGGAACTGGCCCCCGACTAAGCCTGGTTTCTCCCAAGGTTTTTTTCTCCATTCTGTCACCGATGGAGTTTTGGTTCCTTGCCGCTGTCGCCCCTGGCATGGCACCCCACCCCCCGACTGATAGTTTCAGTTCCTGCTTCCACATAGCAACATAGCCACTGATTAATTAGAAGCGCTCTTATAATATGACAACAACATTAAGATCTTAATCATTATCAAGAGGGCCAGACATTTTTTATTTCATTCACAAGTAATTAGGGTGGCACAGATTAATTTGGTCTGATGATGTTAATGACACAAGGAGTAATGAGTAACTTGTTTTGCTAGGGATCCGAAATTAGGGATTAGGGATTTAGAATCTGTAATTTAATTTCAGAATTGCGAATTTGAAAATTCTAATTACTTTTAATAATTAATTACAGTTCCTGTTTACATATTGCAACAATATTGGCTTATCAACTCCAATTGTAAATTGCTCTTGTAATTATAATCCTAATCGATCCTATCAATTTTAATGATAACATCATTACATTTTAATTAGAAACAACAATCTCTGATTTGAAATTATAATTTCAGTCGCAGACACAAGTCTGGCTCTACCTGTTAGGCCTTACTTCATCTCCTTAGGTGATCTGATTAACAGCTAAATTTAAATAAGGTTCGCTTTACTTAGGCCTGATAGTAGATAGCGCTCCCCCTAGTGCTGGGTTGGTGAAGTGGCATTGCCTCCATCGTGGGTCACAGCAAGCAGAGTCACCCGTTCCGACATAACCTGGTGCACTTGGACGGGGGGGACCTTACTGCTGGTCACCGCTGAACCAATGTAATTTCTCACCAAACCTAGGGTATAAAACGTTAACCTTCCAATTAGAAAAACCCCAAAAGCAAATTAAGGTTTCCTCAAAACTTAGGTCAGTTTGTTTTATCCTGCAAAACAGCAAAACCAACCCCCTAAGTTTATCGACTAAACAGTGCCACCATGCTGCCACCCTTGTCATTAGTCCTAACCTTGGGAGCAGGCACGTGGACACATAGACATAAAAGGGGGCTTGAGCATCTGCCCTTTTTTCTGGGGAGTATTTTTAGGGCCCAAGCCAGAAGGGTGCAGGGCCCTATTGTTTTCGTTGGGATTCTTTTTTAGGGCCCAAGCCAGAAAGGTGCAGGGCCCTATTGATTTTGTAAGGATTCTTTTATTTTCTTTTTTTGACTATCCGGGCATTTTTGGGGGCTTAACATGGTCAAAAACTCTTGAAAATGTGCACACACATTGGAACCTGCGGCCATTAGGACGCCGCAGAAGCTGGGACCCGGGTGTGGCACAGAGGCTCTACGGCGCCCCCTCGAACACCATCAGAAAACTTGATGAATAGCTCATACATACTTGCACGTATTCATATGAAACTCGGTACACATATAGATCTCATTGAGCCGAACAACTTTTGCGCCGCATGTCATGGGCTCCGCCCAACAGGAAGTCGGCTATTCAGAGCTGTTTAAAAAGCACATGCTCTGGAATTTGAAATGCTCCTCCCAGGATTTTCAACAGATGAGCACCAAACCCGGTGAACGTGATCTCAAGACATTGGGAATGCTTAATTGTGGAGGGATTTTTGATATCTCGAACGGTTTGCCCGTGGCGAGGCGATGAATTTATGGCGAGAATTGAGATACAGGAAGTGTCTAATAAAGTCCACATACATTGTCTGATTTTGATCACACTTCAGTGGTTTGTTCGGTGTATGAAGCCGATCGCATCGATGTAACAATTATGAGACAAAGTTATAGCGCCACCAACTGGCAGCAGGAAGTGTGTCATTTTCAAAATGCTTTGAATTCACCATCTTACTTTTACCCAATTTGCTTCAAACTTCATCAGAATAATGTAAAAACACGGCCGATGTGAAACTGTCAAGGGAATATTGATATCTAAAATACTTTTGCCATGGCAACATGTCAAACCTCAATATTCTTTTCTGGTGATTTTGAGGCACTTAAGATGTTTAGAATTTCATTAAACTCAACACACACATCAGTATTAATTATAGATAGACACTGGCAAAAGCTCATAAACGGGCGTGGAGGAGGCACTCTATAGCGCCACCTTTTGTCAAAACATGGGGGGTTAGTTTTAGCTACAGTCACCAAACTCAGTATATATATTGTTCTAATCAAGCCGGACAACTTTCTAATTTACACTCATTAGCTACGACCAATAGGAAGCCGGATATTTTTATGTGGAAATAATGATGTGAATTACTGCATACTACTCAGAGGAGAATTATACTATGCACCCCAAACTTTGTTTGCGTGATGCCAAAACATAGAGGAACTTAAATTACGAACGGCTTTTGGATAACTTGAACGGTATGGCTATGGTGATTTATTTAAGTAACATTAAAAAAGATAGCAGTAATTTTCTTGTATCTTTAAAGTGCATTTTTCAAAGACTTCAAACCTTTTTACATGCAGGGAAATAGTCATTCTGATGAAGTATGGTTATTTTTTATTTATTTATCATGCTCAGGGACAACAACACAAAATTAAAACTATCACTGTTAATATCAAAACAGGTGAATACTGTAATACCAAGGATGAACACAAGATGGAAGCATAACCTTAATCCTGAAGAATTACAAGATCTGTTTCTCTGTGTATTAGAATTAAAAACAAGGATTTAATCAGTTAAAATGTTCTGCACTGTCAATATACATTTATATAATTATTGTAGAGACTTATTGTAGAGCCAATAGAGAATAAAAAAGTTTTTTTTTTTCTTTAAGGAAAAATAATTACAACATCTATATGTTCTAACTTGTTTCACTTATAGGATAAGGAATATTTTAAGTATGTCCCTTTATTGCTCAGTTCAGTTAAACAGAATAAGAAACATAGACATAAAATAAGTTATGTATTTTACTGGTAATATAGTTGTATATTATTGTTTCACAAATGCTTATAGATAATTTTAAATGATTATAGATCATAACATTTTTGGCAACTGTTGTAATTTATAGGGCAGTGACAACATAATTTGGTAACACTAAATAATAACTGAACGCTATGAGTCATTAGGTAAGCTTTATTAAATAGTCAGTTCATCCTTTATAAAGCATTATCCCAACATAAAGAGTTATTAGTAAGCAGTTTATAAATACAGCTATAAATGCCTGTTTTTTTTATAAGCATATCTATTACAAAGCAGAATTAAAGGGTCAGTTATATTCCTAAGAGTAAAAAATAAGCAAACACAACACAGAGGGATACAGAACTCAGAAATATGTATTTCAAGATGCAAAAAAATGAAACCGTAAAACTGTACAATTTTATTGTATTTATTTATTTTCAATGAAATTGTCAACGTTTATTTGTCCTTTTTTATCAAGTGTAGAGTTGTACAGTTTAATTTTTTTGCATTTATAAATGTACATTTAAATAGTTTATTAATAATTTACTTACAATTTCTAAATGATCTTATGAACCCCTGTTATTTAATCATAATGTTCATGTTAATTCACAGTGCATTAACTAATGTTAACAGATACAATTTTACATTTTAATAATGTTTTAGTTTAGAACTTAATATGAACTGACATTAATAAATGCTATATAATAAATGCTAACACGCTCCAGGGCAACCAAAAAATGCATATGAACTGACATTAATAAATGCTATATAATAAATGCTAACATGCTCCAGGGCAACCAAAAAATGAAATGTATCACACTTTACAGGACTCAGGTGAAGACTGTAATACCAAGGATGACCACTTGATGGAATCAGAGGATTAAATATCTTTTACAAAGTTAATATGTCTTGTAGTGCCAGTATAGGTTTAAATGTTTATTGTAGAAACACTTATAGAGCATAATTTTTATCTTTATAAACAAATCATTAAGTTTGATATAATTCTTCCCTCTCACTGATAGGATAAGGTATACTTTAAACCTGACCCTTTACTGGCAGGTTAATTAATTAGAATAAGAAATAAATACATGAAATAGGCTATTATGTATTTTACTGGTAATACATTTTATATAATTATTTCACAAGTGCTTATTAATTTTAAGTGCTTAGTGCTTTTAATGTTAGTAAAAATAGTCATGCATTATTAGATGCTTTATAAGTATTGTTCATGTTAAATAATATAGTTAATGTTAATAACTGAAACCTTTTCGAAAGTGTTACTAAAGTTTTATATGTTGTTCTCTGTGTGTATGTATTGCGCAGACTTGATGGTTTGGATTAACCCTTTAATTGCTGTATCCCTTAAAACCAGACTGCCAGAGGGTTACTGTAAATGCATGTGTGAGAGAGACTGAGAGAGAGAGAGAGAGGTTTTTAAACATATCTTTAATCACCAGAAAAAATAATCAGTCATTTCTGGTTGTTGTTGGTGTTTTTTTGCATTAAAGCTCAAAAAATGTCTTAGTCCTTATCAGTTTTGATGGTTTGGATTAACCCTTTAATTGCTGTATCCCTTAAAACCAGACTGCCAGAGGGTTACTGTAAATGCATGTGTGAGAGAGAGAGAGAGAGAGAGAGAGAGAGAGAGAGAAGATAGCATCTGTTTAAACTGTGTGTGTTTCACAGAGTTGGTGGTTTGGATTAAGCCTTTAATTGCCGTGTCCCTTAACCAGACTGCTAGAGGGTTACTGTAAATGCATGTGCCCGCTGGGCACAGTTTTCCTGATGCCACCGGAGTGGCGTTTGCACTCGGCTTGGGCCCGCCATCGCTGCTTGCAGCTATATTTTTTATAATTTTTTTTATTATAAATTAATAAATGTATATATGTGTGCGTGTGTGTTTCTGAATGCGCACAGCTTTCCCTGTCAAACAAAAACAAATATCAGGTTGGGTCAGGTCAGGAAATAAGACTCTGTCGAGTTCTGATGCCTTTCTCCCCTCCGCTTTCTGGGCACAGGAGCGCGCAGCACAGCAGTGTAGCACACATTGATCGGCACATGCACATGACAGACAGGCAGAGAACCGCAGAAGTGAAGCCCTCCCTCCCTCTATGGCAAATATAATTAATTTGTCTTGCTAACATCCATGTCTCATGAGAGCGCTACCATGCAAGTTAGCTGAAGTTTAGCTAAGGCAATAGGAAGTCTAGTAGGTTAGACAAGTGTGTCACTGCATGATTCAGTTTATTAAAATGCATTTAGATTAAGAATAATCACAAAACTCAAGATATGGGGGCAGAAATGTATTTATTGATATCATTTCATATAGTTAATCAGTAATCACGCGAAGACCAACTTTTTTTTTTTCATCAAAAAAACAACATGATTACAAATGTGATATTGATTTTATACAGCAGTTCAATAAAGAATAATTTAATATTAACACACTTACGTTTTAGACTTAATATAGAATGTTTTTGTTCTATTTCGCCAACAAATATCATTTCAATTTGCGTCTCTGAGCAACAGCTGTTTTGTTCCCAAATTAATCAATCATTTAAATGATTTGGTTCAGTCGCAATGACTCACTTATAAACAGTGACTTGCTGCCACCTACTGGCAGTTTTAATTTCACATTTAAAGTAACTTTTCCTCAATTTTTTTTTACAATTTCAAATATCAGTATTCAAAGTTGAATTTTTAAAATATCAAAACCGTATTAATGCATTTGTAACTGCAGGTTAAATGCATTCGTGTCCTGCATTAAACAGTGTGTAAATGCATCTAAATGCCACTTCTAATGCAGCTTCTGTGTTTTCTCTGCAGTGCAAAGATAAATTTTGTCAATACTGTTTAATTTGCTTGTAACAGCTTAAATGACTTATTCTAATTGACTGATTCAATTTAAGAATTTGACTGAAAATATGATGCACACTCATGCAGGGCTTTATAAAGGTAAAAATTCCAATGAAAAGTAAAAAATCAATTCAAACTTATTGGAAAAGATTAATGTCTATCACTGCTGTGAACTGATCACCACAGAATATGCAGAATATCAAAAACTTTAGGAGTCAGCTGTCCACTGTAGTCCTTAAGATATCAGTACAATAACACAATAAGCAAAATATTGTCTATCGCTATCGATAAAATCCCAGAAAATATTGATATAATTTTTGTCAATATTGCACATCCCTAATATATTTAATGTTATGTTCAGAAAACAAATTAAATAAATATGAGAAATATGCCTGTTTCCACTTGAGCCCCTGCCCCTCAAACTGTCTGTGCATGTCCCTGCTTGGGAGTAAATCCTCACTTTTCTTCTCCTGTCTCCGTGCTGCTATATTCTAAATTGACTACTGCTACTGTTTGCTGAGATTTTGCCTGTGGGAAGATCATGAGCAGAGAACTTTCGCAATTGAACAGGTATTTGTGAAACTTGAGAACGACGTTTCCAAACGGTTTTCTATTTACCTTCCTCTATTGTGAAATCCTACCCCTCCAAATTAAAGCAGGTCAATGAGAAGATAGGCGTTGGCAACATTTTAAGCATGCACAAGAGTCACGCTAACCAGCGTTGTGGTGTCAATTTTGCCATTAAGGGACCAGTACTGTTATTGCTATTGTTTTCCTCCACCCAGGAGAAAATTTGAATAGCAATCACAGTCCTATTACAAAAGAGAAAACCTGTTTACAATCCTCTGACTAGAAGCATCCTTCTGAATCAGACTTAACAAAAAAAAAAGACAGACAAGAGGAAAATCTGCTACAGAAAGAGAGATTTTGTTCTTGTCCCTCTCCCTCACTTTCGTATTAGACTGATCTCCTTCCTTGAAAAAAAGAGGAGACTTTCTCTTACAGGAAAAGGTGAAGCATCCAATTATTACCCCCTTTACTTGCTCTGTTGGTGTCCTTCTTTTCTGTCTCTGTTTCCCAGCTGTGTGTGCTCAATAATTTTCCCCACAGAGGCAACAAATTAGAAGCACACCCAACAGAGTATCACAGTCACAGAGAATCACACTCAACATAAGCATACACTATACTTTGCACATTTACACCCCTGTTGTGTTTGTTTTGTTTTGTTTTTGTTTTACTTTGTTTCCCAGTCAAGGTCTGTGTCAGTTCAATTTGAGTTCTCCCTCACCCCGCCAGAACATGTCTCAAAGAACAGAACATGTCAGTCAATGGGAGGATCTGGAAACATGACTAAGTGTTGCGACAGACAGCCTCCTCCCTAATGGCGCTTTTCCACTGCATGGTACGGCACGGTACGGTTCAGTACGGTTCACTTTTGGGAGGTTTACCATTGGTTACAGTACCTGTAACCTGGTACCTTTTTAGTACCACCTCGGCCGAGGTTCCAAGCGATGCGTACCGTTACCAAAATGTGATGTGTTAACTCTACTGATCACTGATTGGCCGGAGAAAATCGCCATTACTGTGTTACTGAACTTGCGACACAAGACCCAACAAAGACCCGCTAGATTTAAATCAGCACAGCCAGCGAAGGATGGGACGCAACTTTTGTTTGAACAAACGCACCTTTTTGTATTAACCAAAAAATATCTGTTTTGTTGTCTGTTGAGGAGGTACAGACGTTCCTCTCGTTGATAGCCAAGGAGCGGATCCAGCGAGAGCTTGATGGGGCGATGCGGAATGAAAAAGCCTATGTATATACTTTTTGCACTTTGTATATTTACCTTTGTATCTGTGTTTTGCTTCAATAAAAATAATCTGATCGAATACGTGTACCTCCAGACTATATATTTTTTTGCCATGATGATACAAACCATCACATAAAATTAAAAAACAAGTGATACATTGTAAACTTTGAAATATTGTTCAAAAGTTTATTGATAGTTTCACTTTACAGAACACGCTACATTAATAGTTAACTATTCAAGTAACGCAGCACACCTGCACGAACATCCCTGCCCTCCTCCTCTACAGTCTGTGGCACTGCCACCACAGTCTCTGCTGCTGGGGTGAATCCCAAGCATTCTCATAGCACTCTCCATTGCTGTTAAAAAATCCACATGCGGAGAGTGAAGAACACCATTCCGTCGATATGCTCCTTTGTGTGTTTGTTTGTGGCGCATTTATGATGATGTCACGCAGTAGAGGCGGCTGACTAACCGCCGGACGAGAAGGCAACGACCAGCTGACCCAATCAGCCACAGAGAACAGCACTCCTTAACTTCACTCTCAGAGAAAAGTAAGCACCCTAACTTCAGATGGACATGAAACCTCACTTGAAAACCCAGCAACAGAGTTAAACACTAACTCAACACCCAATGCTCTAGATCACAGCAGCGTCCAACAAACACCTGCTGACGAAACCCCTCAAGTTCCTGAAAGTGAAAGTCTTGGTCGTCTGCCACTCCTCTGAAAAACACAACATCAGCCCTGATATCCTAAACGTTTCCTCCCAAACTCCAGTTCCTCAACTCCTAGGCGATCTCATTGAGAAAGATATAGCAAGAAAGTTTCACCTATCCATTATCATCGAACGACACCTCAGAGTTGAAGCCCTTCTCAATACAGGAGCCGACATTACTCTAATGTCTACATAACTTCTCAAGGAAGTCCAAGAAAGAACAAAGAGTACTAACGGAACACTCAAGCTCTAAAGGTGCGAACTGAACCTCCAAGCATACTCCCACACGGGCCTACAACTAAAACATGTGGCCCCAATTCATCTAACAGTGGGACCCATGGACCTCGTCCATCCAGTATACGTTTCAATACTCAACACGTATCCACTCCTCATTGGGAAATATCTGCTTAATCGCTTCAAACCTTTAATAGACTTCAAGCACCTAAATATTTGGACACAAGTCCGTGAGCCTCCGCCCTGCCAGTCATTAGGCTCCAACGAGTCGCAGTGTCAAGTCACAGACACCGCCCCTAAATCACTGATAAATGATGCAGTAGCAAAGCCAGGATCTGGACCAAGCACAAACAGCAAGGACCAGGACCCTCTCCTCTGCTCACTGCAGGAGCCTGAATCAAAAACAGGCCCCCATTCAAATCATGACTGCGATAGATGTCCAAGGCACACCAGTGTCTGACGTGGCACTAGCCCTGGGGCAGAGAACTCAGCCATCAGCCTGAAGCTATTCAGAACACTGAAGCAGATACATCAGAGTCTACCACATGTCGCTAAGCACAACCCCTTCCCTCTCAGTCCCTGGTCGACAACTATGGCCACCTCCAAGATCATCTGCACTCTGGACATACGATGGAACAACAGACATCTGAGTCACTACTTCCTCGTTGTCCCAGATCTGCCAGATGACATCTACATAGGAGCAAATATCATGGTCTGGCTCAATGATTGTATTGATACCGTAAACGACATCATATGGGCTCCCCTGTCACACCAACTGACAATTTCAGTCATCCTCAAGAACCTCCAATCCGGTCAAACCATGCCAGACGCATGCGCTAGGATCATGGAGCAAGAAGCCACAAAACCTGCATACATTAAATGTGTCAGCGTCCACCTCAACATGCGACCTGGCCAAACTCTCAACAGTAAGCTAAGCTTCTTCCAACCTTCCAGGACCTGCCTAAAACTTGGACTGACCCTGGAAGCCACACCTCTCATTAAAGTGTCATCTCGTGCTGTGGATTTGTTGTTCAACAACTGTACGGCCCAAGACATCAATGTTCCCAAAGCCAGTCACCTGGGATGGCTCATCAACCAGGCGTTCCATGACTTTGAACAAACGGTACCTGTCATAGGCCCCATACCAACCCAACTAACGTCAGACGAATACAATGACACCATAACATTCACAAAACCTAATGAAATCATTGCCATCACCTCAATTCTGCCGGTGTCCAGAAAAATCATCTGCCGTTCAGAACTAACAAATGACACCCACCTCACGATCTACGCTGTTTCAACACAGCCTGTGACAGAATCACCTACACAGGTAACCATCGGGGCCCAAAGCCCCTCAAATGGCTTAACTGCAGAGGAACCCTACGCTGGGTTCAATGTACAAATTCAACAGATCTTGAGTGAGGCGGATGCCCTCCACAATGAAGTGGATCGCCAATGACTCAAAGAGGTTCTGTACAAGTACAAGGACTCCTTCACAAAGGATTCCCTGGATTGTGGCCTGACCAACATTCACACGGCACGCATCCCAACAAACCCAAACGCACCACCCACATTTGTGCACCAGTACAAGATTCCAATAGCGTCATATGAGCCAGTGCAGTAAATTGTTGACTCCATGCTGGAAAATGGGGTCATCCGGCTCTGTAACAGCACATACTCTGCCCCGATATGGCCAGTCCTAAAACCCAATGGCAAATGGCGGCCCACCATCGACTATCGCAAGTTGAATCAGCAAGTTCCATTGTCACGATGGCCTATGACCCAATTGGACCAAGAAATTCCAAAGATCAAAGGCTCAACGATCCTGTCCACATTGGACGTCGCCTCCGGGTTCTCGACAATCCCTGTCCACCCCGATGACCAACATAAGCTGGCATTCACATTTGGCAACCGACAGTACACCTTCACACGGTGCCCCTTCGGCTATGCCAACTCACCAGCAGAATTCAACATTTTCCTTAACAAAGCATGCCCTGACACCAGAGTCAGAGGCAACCTCGTCTACGTAGACAACGTCTTAATAAAAAGCTCAAGTGTGGAAGACCACATCAAGGAAATTGATCACGTCCTAATCCAGCTGACAACAGCATGAGCTAAAATCACCCTTCACAAAGCACAATGGTGCAAAACCAAGGTGAACTATGTAAGACTGCTTGTCGGAAGAAACAGCATTGAGCCACAATCCAACCGTACCCAAGCAATTCAAAGCATAAAGATACCAACTAATGTCTATGAGCTGCGAAGCTTTCTGGTAGTGTGCAATTACTCACGACAATTCATCGAAAACTACACTAACATTGCACAACCACTAACTTCCCTCCTAAATATGGATGAACCCTTCGTTTGGACGAAGGCCAAGGACAAAGATATGAGCCAGCTCAAACAGCGCCTGTGCTCTGCAGGGACCATACATGGAGATTCCACAAGTCTGGATGCGGGTGCCAGAGTGTGCCCCCTCTCTGAGAAAGGAGATCCCTTTCTCAGAGAAATTCCAGAGGAATTTGCCAAGGAGGGGCTGTCACGAGGAGCATCAGTTCTGGGAACCAAGTCCGATTGGGCCAGTAAGGCGCCACCAAAAGGACTTGCTCCTCGTCCTCCCTGACCTTGAACAGGGTCTGTGCGAGAAGGCTCACTGGGGGAATTGCATAGAGCACTACTGTCTCTACTTGACCACTCAAACTGTGCAATAAAACTAATCTTTTTCCGCTTCCGGCGCTGCGTTGTACAGTCGATGTTAGGGATGGCTCCGCTCAATTTGTGCTTTAATATACTTTTTTACGTATTTTTACTTTCTCTTTTTACACGCATAACGTCTGCACTATTTATATACGACAGAAGAACACTTTTGGACATTGGACACCACTGCACTAACCTGCTTCAGGACACTTTATCCACGGATCCAGCATGGCCATTGGAGATACTTCGGACCACCGAAGTTAACAAAGGCCGCCTCAATAATCCCAGGAGGCGAAGGAAACACCGCGGGAGACGCGCTGGAATACGCAACAGACTGAGGAAAAGGGCTCACAGTCCTCCTCTACCGAGTATTCTGCTCGCTAATGAGAATAAGATGGACGATCTTAGAGCCAGGATAAGTCTCCAATGGGACATCAGAGACTGTAACATCCTCTGTTTGACCAAAACATGGCTCACGCCGTCGGTCCCGGACAACGCTGTAACGCCGTCTGATAACTTTTCTGTTTTACGGATGGACAGAACAGCCGAGGCTGGAAAAACCAAAGGTGGTGGAGTGTGTTTCATGATCAACAAGAAATGGTGTGACCCCAGGAATATCTCCATTCTGTCGCGTTCCTGCTCGGCTCATCTGGAACATCTCTCCATTATCTGCCACCCATTCTACCTCCCCCGGGAGTTTACATCGATCATCATCACTGCCGTATATATACCACCACAATCAGATACTAGCGTGGCTTTGTCCAAACTTCATGACGAGCTCAGCGGCTACATCAACAAGCACCCTGATGCTGCCTCCATCATCGCTGGGGACTTTAACAAAGCCAACCTCAAAAAAGTCATGCCAAACTTTCACCAACATATATCCTGCCCAACTAGAGGACAGAATACACTGGATCATTGCTACACCCAGTTTAAGAATGCCTACAAAGCTCGTTCCCTGCCGGCTTTTGGCAAATCAGACCACGCGCCATCTTTCTCACACGGAATATAAACAACGGATCGTTCAGAGACCCCGGTGGAGAGGGAAGTGACGCTGGTCCTCCCACTCTGAAGCTATGCTACAGGCGTCTCTTGATGACGCCGACTGGGACATGTTCCGGGCGAGTTCAGCTGGCGTCAGCGAATTCACGGATGTAGCAGTAAGCTTTATCAACACGCTAACCGAGCAAGCCACGAAACAGTAACAATAAGGACATTCTCCAATCAGAAACCGTGGGTGGACAGATCAATCCGTGATGCGGTTAACCATCGCACTGCCGCATACAATGCTGGTCTTTTGTCGGGAACATGAGCGAATACAAAACATCGTGTTATGCTCTCCGGCGTGCAATAAGAGCCGCTAAGCGCCGGTACAGGGAGAGAATTGAGTCACATTTCCAGCTCAATGACTCTCGGCATGATGGCAGGGACTGAAGACCATCTGTTCCTCTGGAAATAACTCTTCCGCGGAGGTGAGAGCAGATCCGCTGCTGGCCGAGGAGCTAAACACTTTCTCGGCCGCTTTGAATGTAACGTTAATGGCGCGATTCTGCCGATCAGCACGTCAGAAAGCAGCAGACAGAGCAGCGATGATTTTGCTATCACATTTTCAGAGGATGACGTTCGGAGGGAACTAAAGAGAGTGAACGTAAGGAAAGCAGCAGGACCTGATGGGATTACTGGCCGCGTTCTGAGGTCCTGTGCTGATCAGCTTGCTGGTTTGTTTACTTCCATCTTTAATGAGTCCCTTGCTACCTCTGTTGTTCCCACCTCCTTTAAAAAATCTGTCATAATCCCTGTGCCTAAGAACAGTAAACCCTCTTGCCTGAATGACTATCGTCCAGTTGCCCTCACATCGACAGTCATGAAGGTTTTTGAGAGACTTTTAAAGAAACACATTTGCTCCTCCATCCCTGCTACCTTGGACCCTCTTCAGTTTGCCTATCGGCCAAATAGGTCTACTGATGATGCCATCTCCCAGGTACTGCACTCCTCCCTCACTCACATCGACAGCAAAATGTCAACTATGTCAGGCTGCTATTCATCGACTATAGCTCAGCTTTCAACACTATAGTCCCCACCAAGCTAGCTGTCAAACTATCAGACCTCGGCCTAAACACTTCACTCTGTGACTGGATTCAAGATTTCCTCACCGCCAGACCACAAGTGGTGAAAGTCGGCCAGTTCACCTCCAACTCCATCACCCTGAATGTAGGAGCCCCACAGGGCTGTGTCCTGAGCCCCCTGCTATACTCTCTATACACCCACGACTGCGTGTCCTCACACAGCTCCACTTCCATTGTTAAATTTGCTGACGATACTGTGGTTCTGGGCCTTGTTTCCAACAATGATGAGGCCGCATACTTGGATGAGGTGGAGAGACTTACATCATGGTGCCAGGACAACTGTCTCTCTCTGAACGTGAGCAAAACCAAAGAGCTGATTGTAGACTTCAGGAAGAGACAGCAGCAGCCCTACACTCCTCTTATGATCAGCGGGACCCCTGTGGAGAGGGTGAGCAGCTTCAAGTACCTCGGTGTAAACATCTCCGAGGACCTGACATGGACTGCACACATCCAAACACAGGTGAAGAAAGCCACGCAAAGGCTGTACCATCTGCGACAGCTGAGGAAATTCAGGGTCTCACCAGCTATCCTGAAAACTTTCTATTCAGGGGCCATAGAAAGTGTACTGACTCAGTGCATCTCAGTGTGGTATAATAATGCCACAAACCAGGACTGCAAAGCTCTACAGAGAGTCGTGCGCTTAGCTGAGCGCATCTCAGGGTCTACTCTCCCTCTCTGCAGGACATCTACCTCAAAGCTGCAAAAGCAGAGCTGCTAAAATCATCAAGGACTCGAATCACCCCGTAACCACCTTTTCATTTTACTGCCATCTGGCAGGCGCTACAGGAGCATGTTGGCTAAAACTGAAAGAGGAGGATTTCTTCCCCAGGCCATCAGGCTCCTAAACTCAGTCTCATAACATCATAACATCCACAGGACTCAACTTAATAAACTGTAACACATCCATTATTCCCAATCATCCACACTGCTGCTATGTGTACATTCCGGTACAACCTATTTGCACATTCTCTTGCACTGCACACTTTATCTCATTGCACATCTTACTCCTTATTTTATTTCATTATTTGTTTCTTATTTCATTCTCACCATATTTATATATATACTCTCTCGTGTTTTGTTTCATAGTTTTTATTGCTTTTGTTATTTTTATTGTATTATTATTTTTTATTTTTTTGCACTTTCCATTGAGCGGACCTGTCCTGACTAACATTTCACTACTTATTATGCCCTGTATGATTGTGTATGTGACAAATAATAAAGAACCTTGAACCTTGAAGATAATATGTCCCAGCCCATCTGATTTCAGTAAACTAAAATAAACGATATATTTACTCATATATCTACTCCAGTGGGTATTTCTTTAAGACTGCAAGGTAAGCTCGGCTTCCCCTATCATGTCAAAAAACATTTGGTCAAATATGTACTGTGTTAAAATTTTATTGACAAAAAATGCGTTAGAACACGTTCATCTCGAAGACGAGTTGGTTCAGAATCAGCTACATATAGCAGTTCGGCTGACTCGATTTCCTTCTCATACATTCCCGTGGCGTCACAGTGCATTTCCCGGTTGAAACCTAGCGTCTATTGACTTCAATGGGGCTTACTTTAACATTTTTTTTCAGTGCTTCGAAACTAGACGGTCATTGGATAAATGCTGGGATTATGTCCCACCCACGGATGCTCAGCGTCTCAGGGGGTGAATGGAGGCATGGGCTGGCCTGGACTCCGGGCGTGATGATTGGAGGGTCTGTCGAAAGACTGCAGCTCCTTTTGATTGACAGTGATTTTGTACTATAAAAAGTCACTGATGCTGAAGCTATTCGAGCTCAGTCCCATTGCAGATTTTGCAAGTGTAGTCAAAAGACAAACTGCTGACACTTATTTCTTGGTATTTGCTTGGCGAAATTGCTAACCAATTTTCATCATACATTTCACACAATTATACACCACATTCCTTGTTTCAGATTAACCTAATTCCCACATTCCCTCCGTCAAGTTTAATATCTTTTTAAACCGTTTGTTCATTCATTCATGCATAAAGTAGGCTAGAGCATTTTCTTGAAAAGGAACATAGGGCAGAATTTATGTGAATATAAATGGAAAAATTTTATGATGTTGGCCAAAAATGAGCTTCCCCTCTTTGAAAGACCAGCAGCTGCCACTGATCTACTCTATAGTCAAATTTAAGATTAAATTATTTACAAGACACAGATGAACACTCTCCAGGTGATCTTGACAAATGTAGGTGACAGACATAATACATTAAAAATAATCACAAAAACATGAAAGAAGGGGGAGGAACTTCACACTTAATTCACATTATATACTTTGTAATTACATAATTAAAATTCATTAACCAACTAAAAAAAGAATTACTTTTAAATCAATAGAATTAATGAATTGATTATACACTTAATCTGTGTTAACACATTACTAATGGCTAACTTACTGCATGATCTACATAGCATTAAAGGGGACCTATTATGCTCACTTTTACAAGATGTAAAATAAGTCTCTGATGTCTCCAGAGTGTGTATGTGAAGTTTTAGCTCAAAATACCAGACAGATAATTTTTTATAGCTTGTTAAAATTTCCATTTTAAGGGTATGAGCCCAAATGCTCGAATATTGAGTATGTTGCTTTAAATGCAAATGAGCTGTTGCTCCCGGAGAAGCGGGTTGAGCTTCAAGAACTCAAGCACAGCATAAGCAGTGCTAGCCTATCAAATAAACATTCCACAATTAGTACAAGCCACTTATCTTTACAGAAAACTTATTCCGTTTCCAAGTCAGTCATCTGATTGTACTGTGCATAATACATTTGTGTTTATGAATCACACAGACAAGGAACACAGGATAAAAATAACGATATAGCTGGTTTCATGCTATCACAAACTTTTATAAGTCCAACTCGTGATTATGAGCTCAACAAACTCAAGAGATCGACTCACATTGCTTTCATATGCAACTTTTAACTACTACATTATTATTCACAATCGTTCATGAAGACCGCATCAGTGAAAACAGAGACAATGGTAGCTTTAGCATCATTAGCCTTACAGAGTGCCAAGAAACTTTGTAAAACAAACGCGTGACACTTCCTTTGTCTGGAGCTGACATTCACGCACAAAGTGTTGGTATTGATTCCTTTATGTATTGGGGTCTTTACGTTTTTATTCCAGGACATTTCCTCAGACAATCCTGTGACTCCTGTGTTTTCTGTGAAAGATTTAGTGGACATTTGCTGACGCATGTTCTGAATTGAATCTCCGTCAAGCCAATTCTTTATTGTCTATTTTCTATCTTAAATTTCCGATTTTATACACAATAGTTTTTGTTTCTATTACGTGAGAATATATCCCCGATCGCATTCTGCAACGAGAATAATCAGAGCGGCTTGTTATCGCAAGTTTTATTTTGATTTCCCAAGTCCGCTATTAGCTTATAGCCCGTTAGCAAAGCCAGCGCGGGTGCCGCTAACACAGCTAATACCCTTTTCACACACACACACACACACACACACACACACTAGGGCTGTAGTCAAGTCCACCTTTGTCGAGTCCAAGACAAGTCCAAGTCCAAAGAGGTTCGAGTCCGAGTCAAGTCCAAGTCCAAAGAGGTTCGAGTCCGAGTCAAGTCCGAGTCCAAATGAGACGGTCAAAACAGAGAAAGAAAAAAATCTTCTTCAAAACCACATACTTAATTATTGATAATTTATGTGATACGAGAGACGGCATATCTTCTATTCTAATATAATAATTTTGCATTATTGTTTGTAATGATCTAAAGCATATGCAGCAACACTGTAGGATCAAATTAGGCTATTTTATTTCTCCTCCTGAGACCCAGCTATGGAGCTGTGTCTCTGTAGTGGTCATTCTATTTTAGTGTATTTCTCTGAGACCTCACATGTCACAGTTATAAGCCTGGATGTCCTGCACAGAGCTCATTCAGGGCTTTATAGAGATACTAAATGTTTTTAAACACTCTCCTATGCCTTTAAAGATGGCAATATTTAATTTAGTGAAAAATTGTACATCCTTATGGAAATATGATTATATTCTGTAATGTCTTTTAAATCTGAATCATTTTCAGATTGTTTGTCATAAAGCAACATCTCAGGAAAATGTTATGGGTTTTCAAATTCAAATATGACTTTCTGTTATGAAAAATCATTTCATACATGTTCAATGTAGAGGACACCAGGACTAAAAGCATGTTTATTATGCATTTTGGGAGACATAGCTATTGAATAGGGAAATAAATTATTTATCAGTTTGCTTATGAAATATTATTATGAAAATCTGGCCATGTATTACTCCCATGTGTTGCTGTCCCAACAGCAACACATTAATAAGCAAACTAGATATAGTGTATAAGTACACTGTGTTTAATGGGAAACCAGTTTATGGATTTTTTTACACACATATTGCATACAACAAAATGGTATATCAAATCATTTTGTTATACATTTTAAAACATAGTTGAGAATCATCCTTAAACAAAGTTTAGTATAAAAAAATCCTGAAACCTAAAAATGTATTTGGTGATTTAAAAAAACTCCCATTGATTTTGCCGTTTTCTATTCATGCCATTTAATTTGAGTCCTTCTGTCCTCTACAGAGGACATATAATCAAATATGAATAAAATAGAGTTTTTCAAAAATATTTTTTTCTTATGGTCTAAACAATGTAATGACATGAAAACTTTTTTTTTAGGGGGGCGTCTCAGGAGGATATTTTAGGTTTAGCAATTTCACTTATATTTGACCAATTCTCGATTTTGTAAGATTTTATCTAGTCAACTTGAAAATGTAACTACAACATGATTCAAGAAACTTTCTCTTTATTAAACCTCTAGTTAAAGAATAGTATATTCTGAGTGCACCACACATGACGTTGTCTTCATGATGTAAATGTGAAACAAATCACTAAATATCTTTGCAGAAAAGATGAACTACAACTACATCTTGTACAAACTTATATTATGCATATTAGGCTATATGTTCTGAAATAATACAAGACGCTCAAAGCGCTCAAAAAAACTAAAGTAATTCAAATTCAAAATGACTGAAGGTATAACACCTAGAGTGCTATTATTAACTATAAAGGCTCTGTAAAACAATGAACAGCAGTTTTCAGCCTGTCACCGGGATGCAAACCTGAAATATCAGATATACAGTAGTAGTTCTTCACAGGTTTTGTATTTGATTACGCTGCTTTTCCACTGTTTTTTCTATGTAAACATGGACGCGTTTGACTGTTGCGCTCGCGTCTCTTGCAGCGTCTCGTGCATGAAACGGTTTTCTAAAAACGCGGCACTCAAGTTATTAAAAGATGTTTAACTCACATCTTCTTGAATTTTTCCTATTTCACTGCCCACGTCAACACAAAAACACACTCTGTGTGAAGGGCACCTAGAGAGCATCACACGTGAGCGGTTAAGCACGTGCACCGGTTGGACAAGCGGTTGGATAGTTCTTTTCTCTTTACTGTTATTATCAAAGTGTCTAATTCTAGCGTTTGGTAATATTTCTATTCAAAATCACGATTCCTCGATTTATAAAAAATCTAATTGTGGCAAAACATTAAATTCGAATTAATCGATAAAATCTGATAAATCGCCCAGCCATTGCCACAGTGTTTGCTTATTTTTTACTTTATTTATGTTTTTGTGTAATTTATTTAATTTTACATCCAGGTGTATTCCGTGCCTCCGGGCTTTATTCGTTTTGCTCTTATTCGTTCTTTTTCTTATTCATTTGGTGCCACGGCGTTTGATGATTGTCAGTTTTTTTTTTTTACATTTAAACAGATTGCAAGTTTGTAATTTTATATTAGGCTTATAGCATGGTAATGGTGTATTTTTATTCGTTTTTTTAATTAAAGTCCCATGTTTATTGCAGAAAATGGGTCGTTGTAAGTTATAGATGAAAGTGAAAGCAAAATGCGCACGGGCATTACTAAGGTATTTAAAAGCGAAGGAAAATGAGAGGGAAAACTCCAACGAACTTTGTAAAACCAAACTGTATAATGCAACTTGCCGACAGCGTGTCTGTGGCCAAAATAAAGATTATTTATGCATCCAGGCAGCTGGCACACTCAGAGCCAAGCGCACTCATATGACGCAGCTGTGCATTTAACAGGGGACCAATGACAATGCCCGTTCTAGATGGACCAATGACAATGCCCGTTCTAGATGGAGTTAAACCAATGGCCATTACATTACCCATTGGCGGAACAAGCGAGTCTTTGTTTTGAAAGAAAAAAAGCATATATTGCTGGACTCGGTCGAGACCAACTTGAACATTTACAGTCCGATGACCAAGTCCGAGACAAGTCCGAGTCCAAATACCAACGAGTCCAAGACAAGTCCGAGACGATAGAAAAACGTCTCGAGTCCGGACTCGAGTACTACAGCCCTAACACACACACACACACACACACAACATTGTTTCACTGTTACTTGCTTTAATGGCGAATTTGTGTCTACCTTTGTGTGCAGGTGAGGACACGTTCGAGCTGCATTCGGTGCAGCTGGAGCTGGAGGCCGTGGAGAGACGGATCCATGAGTTGCTTAGGAAGCAGGCCCAGCTGAGGAAACGGAAAGCAACGCTGGAAACATCCTGGGCTCATAAGTCCGGGGTAAGTATGCAGCGCGCTGCTAACACTCCCACCACCTCTACTCCGTGTGTTTCTCTGCACAGGCCCCGTGCACCCAGGACGCGATCGTCACAGATGGCCTTCATTCCGGCGTGGGGAAACCCAGGACCCTGGGTGCAGCAGCGGAAGATGCAATCCAGGCCCCGGTCGACGACTTCTCCCCCTCCGGTCTTCGACATCTCATCCCGGAACCGCTTCGCCCCTCTCTGCGAGACTGAACGTGACGCTGTGGTCATCAGAGACTCAGTCTGCTGAAGCTGAAGGTAAAGTGCACACTCATTGTCTCCCTGGTGCTCTTGTTCTTGATGTTTTCTGCGCAGATACCCGTGATCCTGAAGGATGACGAGAGCGTTGCAGCTGTTGTGATTCATGCGGGGACTAATGACACCAAGCTGCGGCAGACAGAGACTTTGAAGAGGGACTTCAGGAGCCTGATCGAGACGGTACGCAGCACATCGCCCGCGGCGACGATCATCGTGTCAGGACCTCTTCCCACGTATCGACGAGGACACGAAAGGTTCAGTAGACTGTTTGCTTTAAATGAATGGTTGTTTTCATGGTGTAAAGAGCAGAAAATTCTCTTTGTTAATAATTGGAATCTTTTCTGGGATCGTCCTAGTCTATTTCGTGCTGATGGCCTGCACCCCAGCAGAGTCGGAGCGGAACTCCTGTTGGACAACATCACCAGAACGCTACGCTCTATCTGACTAGTAAGCCAATTCTCCAATAACAGCTATGATGACTTTTGTTCTACCCACTAAAATGATAAAGGTACTTGCAGTGTCCAATCTATACAGACTGTGTCTTTTTCCCGAATAGTGAGATCAAAATACAAATTTAATGCAGGATCTAGAACCAATCTGATCGTGATTAAACCAGAAAAATGCAAAATAAATGAACAAAAACAATTTTTAAAACTTGGGCTCCTAAATATCCGGTCACTCACACCGAAAGCAGTCATTGTAAATGAAATAATCACAGATAATAGTTTTGATGTACTCTGTCTGACTGAAACCTGGCTTAAAACAAATGATTATTTTGGTCTAAATGAATTTACTCCACCAAGCTACTGTTATAAGCATGAGCCTCGTCAGACTGGTCGTGGCGGTGGTGTCGCAACAATATATAGTGATATTCTCAATGTTACTCAGAAAACAGGATACAGGTTTGACTCATTCGAAATACTTATGCTCAATGTTAAACTGTCAGATAAGCACAATAAATCTGTCCTATCTCTTGCACTGGTTACTGTGTATAGACCGCCAGGGCCATATACAGATTTTCTAAAAGAATTTGCAGAGTTCCTCTCAGACCTATTGGTTAATGTTGATAAAGCACTAATTGTTGGAGATTTTAACATTCACGTTGATAATACAAATGATGCGTTAGGACTTGCGTTTACTGACCTAATAAACTCTTTTGGTGTCAAGCAAAATGTCACCGGGCCGACACATCGTTTTAATCATACGCTAGATTTAATAATATCGCATGGAATTGATCTTACTGATATAGATATCATACCTCAAAGTGATGATATCACTGACCATTTCCTTGTATCGTGCATGCTGCATATTACTGATATTAACTATATGGCTCCCCGTTATCGTCCAGGCAGAATTATTGTTCCAGCCACTAAAGACAGATTCCCCAATAACCTGCCGGATTTATCTCAACTGCTCTGTGTACCCATAAATACAGATGAACTAGACACAATTACTAGCAACATGGGAACTATCTTCTCTAATACGTTAGAAACTGTTGCCCCCATCAAATAAAAAAATTTTAGAGAAAAAAGTGCTGCGCCATGGTACAGCTGTTATACCCATTCTCTCAAGAAAGAAACTCGTAATCTTGAGCGCAAATGGAGAAAAACTAACTTGGAAGTCTTTAGAATTGCGTGGAAATACAGTATGTCCAGCTATAGACAGGCTCTAAAAACTGCAAGAACCGAGTATATCCGCAAACTCATAGATAATCACCAAAACAATCCAAGGTTTTTATTTAGCACAGTGGCTAGATTAACAAATAAACAGATGTCACCCAATCTAAATATCCCCTCACAGTTTAATAGTAATGACTTTATGAATTTCTTTACTGATAAAATAGATAATATCAGAAATACAATAACAAATGTAGATTCTACAGCGTCTAGTACTTCAGCTTCATTCATCGCACCCAAAGAAAAACTTAATTGCTTTACAACTATAGGACAGGATGTGCTAAATAAACTTATCACTGCATCTAAACCAACAACATGTTTATTAGATCCTGTACCCACTAAATTACTGAAAGAGTTGTTACCTGTAGCAGAAGAACCGCTTCTCAATATTATTAACTCCTCGTTATCTTTAGGTCACGTCCCAAAACCATTTAAGCTGGCAGTTATTAAGCCTCTTATTAAGAAACCAAAATTAGATCCTTGTGAACTGGCAAATTACAGGCCCATCTCAAATCAAAAATATTAGAAAAAGTAGCGTCTACTACTATGAAACCTCTAAACTATCTAAGCTAACAGAGTGTGTTAAAAATATAAAAGATTGGATGACAAGTAATTTTCTCCTATTAAATTCAGATAAGACAGAGATATTACTTATTGGACCTAAAAACAGTACACAGAATCTCTTGGATCACAATTTGCAATTAGACAGATGTTCTGTTCCTTCTTCTACAGTCAAAAATCTAAATGTTATATTAGACAGCAACTTATCCTTTGAAAATCATATTTCCCATGTTACAAAAACAGCATTCTTCCATCTTAGAAAGATTTCCAAGCTATGAAACATGTTAACTGTTTCTGATGTAGAAAACCTAGTTCATGCATTCATGACATCTAGACTGGATTATTGTAATGCACTGCTAGGTCGTTGCCCTTGGTAATATTCAATAAAATACGCTAGATTAGTCTTTCCATTGTTATGCTGATGACACTCAACTATATCTCAACAAAACCAGATGAAACCTCTAAACTATCTAAGCTCTGCACTGGTACCTAAAAATATAAAAGATTATGACAAGTAATTTTCTCCTATTAAATTCAGATAAGACAGAGATATCTACTCTATTGGACCTAAAACAGTCTACACAGAATCTCTTGGATCTCACAATTTGGCATATTAGACAGATGTTCTGTTCTTCTTCTATAGTCAAAAATCTAAATGTTATATTAGACAGCAACTTATCCTTTGAAAATCATAACAATGATTCAAACTTCGTTCATGAGGGCATAAAAATTGGGACAAGTGGCTGGAACCCCTTTTGTTCGCTGTGCGGGAGGTCCCGCAAGCCTCCACGGGGTTTTCCCCCTTCGAGCTCCTGTATGGCCGCCAGCCCCGCAGGGTTTTGGACGTCCTGAGGGAGACTTGGGAGGAGGGACCTTCGGGGAGCAAGAATGAAATTCAGCATGTGCTGGACCTGAGAGCAAAACTCCACACTCTGGGGCAGCTCTCCATGGAGAATTTGTTACGGGCCCAGGACAAGCAAAGCCGGCTATACAATCGGGGGGCCAGATTACGCAATTTCACACCGGGAGATAAAGTGCTTGTGTTACACCCCACCTCTAGCTCTAAATTACTCGCCAAGTGGCAAGGACCGTTCGAGGTCACACAGCGGGTAGGGGATCTCAATTATGAGGTGATTCGAACGGACCGGAGCGGGGCACGTCAAATTTACCACCTCAACCTCCTTGGTGGAGCGAGGTGGAGCCGGTGATGCTGGCGACGGTGGTAAGTGGCGAGGAAGATCTCGGGCCAGAAGTGAACACCAAAATCCCATCACTCACTCTGGCCCCCGGGGGGGATCACCTCTCGCCCTCCCAGCTCACCGATGTAGCCCGGTTGCAGAAGGAGTTTGCGGACGTGTTCTCGCCCCTTCCCGGACGACCCAACCTTATCCAGCACCATATTGAGACAGAGCCGGGCATTGTAGTGCGCAGCCGGCCATATCGTTGGCCTAATGGATAGAGCGCTGGACTTGAAACCCGAGGTAACCCAAGGTTGTGGGTTCGAATCCCGGCTCCGACAGGAAATCCATGACTGCTCCCCGGGCGCTGCACAGTCGGCTGCCCACTGCTCCAAGTGTGTACACTTGGATGGGTTAAATGCAGAGAACACATTTCACTCCTCATTATACTCTGTATAATTGTGTATGTGACAAATAAAGCTCATCCGAGCTTAATTTGTATTGTTGTATTGTACCGGAGCACAATAAAAAGGTGGTCCAGTCGGAATTAGAGGCGATGCTAGAGATGGGAGTGATAGAAGAAACCCACAGTGACTGGGCGAGCCCGATCGTTTTGATACTGAAAACAGATGGCTCGGTTCGGTTCTGTGTGGATTATCGCAAGGTGAAAGCGGTGTCGAAGTTCGACGCCTATCCAATGCCGCGGGTTGACGAGTTGCTTGATCGGCTGGGTACCGCTCGTTTTTATTCGACGCTGGACTTAACCAAAGGATATTGGCAGATCCCTTATCGCCTTATCCAAAGAAAAGTCAGCCTTCTAGCGCCCGTTTGGATTGCACAATTTGTCACACTTCCGTTTGGGTTGTTCGGGGCACCCGCTACCTTTCAGCGCCTCATGGACAAAATCCTGCGACTGCACACTGCATACGCTGCTGCCTATCTGGATGACATTATCATCTACAGTCAGGACTGGCAGCGGCATATGGTGAACCTGCGGGAGGTACTGAGAGCGCTGAGGGGAGCGGGGCTAACGGCCAACCCAAAGAAGTGTGCGATTGGGCGGGTGGAGGTTCGTTATCTGGGTTTCCACTTGGGTCACGGACAGGTGCGTCCCCAAATTGATAAGACGGCAGCGATTGCGGCCTCCCCGAGACCCAAGACCAAAAAGGAGGTGAGGCAGTTCCTGGGGCTGGCGGGGTATTACAGGAGGTTTATTCCTGACTATTCGGAGCTCACCAGCCCGCTGACTGACCTCACTAAAAAGGAGGTCCCAGATACGGTCCCAGCGCAGGCTTTCACCCAAGTAAAGGCTGCTCTGTGTGGCGGGCCGCTATTGCACTCTCCTGACTTTTCTCTCCCCTTCTTGCTGCAGACGGACACGTCGGACCGGGGGCTGGGAGCTGTCCTGACCCAGGAGATAGGGGGTGAGGAACGCCCGGTGCTGTACATCAGTCGGAAGCTCTCTAAGAGAGAGATGATGTACAGCACCATTGAGAAGGAGTGTTTGGCGATCCGGTGGGCGGTCCTCACCCTCCGCTATTATCTCCTGGGACGGGAATTCACCCTCTGTTCAGACCACGTGCCCTTGCAGTGGCTCCACCGCATGAAGGATACCATGCACGGATCACCCGTTGGTATCTGGCATTACAGCCCTTCAAATTCAAGGTGATCCAAAGGCCGGGGACGCAGATGACTGTAGCCATTCCAGGAATGGGGGCTGCAGGCGGAGGGGCTTTTGGGCAGTGGGGTATGTGGCGAGGGGCGCGGTTCAGCGAAGTCTGCAGCGGGAGAAAGACTCAGGAGACAGCGGTAAGTAAGTGGGTCAAGTGCAAAATGAGGAACACCTGTGTCTGATTGCAGTAATTGGCGTGGAGAGACCAAATAAAGCCACCGTGGAGCGGGAATTCGAGGAAGACGGAGTAGAGACTCGGGCGCATGGTCTGTGAGCGGGAGACAGTCAGAACGAATACAGAGAGTGAACGCTGAGACAACCGAGAGAGTTGATGTACCGAGGATGCGCAGAGTGCGCACCTGTTTAAGTTTATCTGTTTGCAATAAATTACCCGAGTCTTCGCGAGCCAACCCTGTCCACTTCCTTCCTTCTTACGAACGTTGTTACACTGTGTTTTGCTTCAATAAAAATAATCTGATCGAATACGTGTACCTCCAGACTATATTACAAATGTATTATTGTATGAGCACGTAATGAACCTCTTGATAAAGACAAATTATTAATGCCATGATGATACAAACCAACACATAATCAAATCAAATCACTTTTATTGTCACATCACCAGAGCACAAGTGCCTTGGTGAGTGAAATTCTTACGAGCGTGCTCCAGACAGTGCAAAAAAAACAAAACAACAATTTACATATGGACAGTACATATTTACAGACTGTACAGAAGACAATGTGCAAAATACACATACATATACTCAGTACACACAGTGTACTATAAAGACATACTTCGTTACCAATGCACCAATACACATTATACACCGTATTTACACGTCTGCATTATGTCCACATCTATGCATAGTAATATGTGAAGGTGTAACAGATTATAATTTACAGTAGATTGGTTGTGCATCTGATAGTTGTGCAATCGTGGGTGTGCTTTTATGGTGTCCAGTGATAGCAGATGTGTTAGTGCAGTGTGTGCGTGCAGTCCAGTTGAACTGTGTTAAAGTGCAGTGCATGGCATGTTGTGTGAGTGGGAGTGTGATGTAGGTGAGTTATTTCTGACTGTTCATTAGCCTGATAGCCTGGGGGGAAAAGCTGTCCCTCAGTCGGCTAGTGCAGGATCGGATGCACATAAATAAAACAACAAGCAGGATACATTGTAAACTTTGAAATATTAAAAATGTTATTGATAATTCACTTTACAGATTATTCTACATTAATAATTAACTATTGAAGTAATGCAGCACACCTGCACGAACATCCCTGTCCTCCTCTTTACAGCCTGTGGCACTGCCACCACAGTCTCTGCTGTTGGGGGTAAATCCCAAGCATTCTCATAGTCCTCTTCATTGCTGTTAAAAACATCCACATGCCGAGAATGAAGAACACCATTCCGTCGATATGCTCCTTTGTTGTGTGTGTGTTTGTGGCGCGTTTACGATGATGTCACGGCAGTAGAGGCGGCGCAACTTTAACGACACGTGAATAATCCCGCCCACTCTAAAGCGGTACTAAACTGCAGTGGAAGCGCAAAACGACCCGAACCGAGCCGTGCCGAACCGAGTCGTACCATGCAGTGGAAAAGCGCCATACAAGACTCCTGTTCATTTGTGCATCCCAAAACACAGCACTTGAAAAGCCTCTTTGTGTCACAGTGCGGGCAAGGGGCACCGAGGAGAGATAGGGGTCTGGGTCCAAATGCTGGTGAAACACTTTATTAAACAACAAAAACGCCAACAGGCAAAAAACAGAACAGAAAACAGAGTGGGACACCACAGACGGCAACACAGTGCTGGTGTCCTAGAGAGCAGGGAACAGAATGACTAGTGAATCACAACACACAGAAAAGCATATAAACATGTATACATATACATACTCAGCACTTCACTGCACTCGAAGACACAAGCATGCAACATGTCACATTACATACAATTCAACATAAATAGTCCACAGTGATTGAGACCAGCTAGGAAGTGATATGTTGCAAATAGGGAACAGCTGAGGATGTGCTTAGTGACAGGTGTGTGGAATGAAGGAGAAATGAGTCCAGGAGGACGAGAGATGGCGACCTCTAGTGGTCAACAACTCCCTCTGCAATTGGATCCTGGACTTTTTAACCGAAGACCTCAGTCAGTTCGGGTCGGCCACACACTCGAGCACTACCACACTGAGCACAGGGCCCCACAGGGCTGTGTGTGCCCAGCCCACTGCTCTTCACGCTGCTGACCCACGACTGCACTGCCAAGTTCAGCTCCAACCACATCATCAAGTTTGCCGATGACACATCAGTGGTAGGTCTCATCAGCAACAACGATGAAACGACTACAGAGAGGAAGTGGCACAGCTGGCTGAATGGTGTGGCGCTAACAACCTGTCCCTCAATGTGGAGAAGACAAAGGAGGTTGTGATGGACTTCAGGAGAAACTCTGTTGACCACCCCCACTGACCATCGACACCTCGACTGTGGAGAGTCAGCAGCACTAAATTCCTGGGGTGTACATCACAGAGGACCTCACCTGGACTACCAACACCAAGTCTATCTCCAAGAAGGCACAACAGCGCCTACACTTTCTCCGCCGGCTGAAAAGAGCAAGCCTCCTCCACCCATCCTCACCACCTTCTACAGGGGTACCATTGAGGCGTGCTGACCAGCTGCATCACTGTCTGAGTACGGAAACTGCTGTGCAGCAGACCAAGACCCTCCAGCGGACAGTGAACACCGCTGCAAAAATCATTGGTGCCCTCTCCCTCCATCCTGGACATTTTCCTTACACGATGCTCCAGCAAAGCAAAAGTATCGTGGAGGACCCCACCCACCCTCCACAGTCTCTTCCAGCTCCTACCCTCAGGTAGCGGGAGTATCAGAGCCCGCTCCGCCAGACTGCTCAACAGCTTTTTCCCCCAGGCTGTGAGAGCCCTGAACTCACATCACACAGCCCCTCTCTGAAACCCCCACCACCACCACCTTACCACATCTCAGGAAAAACTGTTAAACTTTATCTCTGTGGAATTCAGGTGAGCGGGCCTGCACAAGCCACCTGTAGCAACACACTCTCCTCTGCATGCACTAGACACTTTCACACACCATTGTGTGTCCATAATCCCACAAAAGACTGACTGTAATATATGACTGTAATGTATGTATGTTTACTGGCTCATGCACCACAAATCACCTTACACTGTTCCCCAGCCAGCTGCTTGAATGTCTCTCTTTTGCACATGTACAGTATTGTATTTGAAGTCATCTGCACAGTTGTACAGTTTGTATTTTTGTACAGTTTGTATTTTTGTTTCTTGTTTTTAGTTTATGTATAGGTAACCACTTTATATATAGCATATGTATAGTCAAAGCTGACAGTAGGTTAGTTTGTGTATAGGTTTATACTGTTTTACTGTGTTGTATATTTGTATTTATGTAGCACCGTGGTCCTGTGAGGCACGACATCTCGTCCCACTATATGTCCACACATGTAGTGGAATGACAATAAAGCTCGACTTGACTTGACTTGACTTGAGAGGGAGGAACGCCGGCCTGGACTCATGACACTTTGATGCTGACATTATGGCAAGCCGATTTAACATTTAAAACTTTGTTTTGACTAACCATGAATATTGCACGTAATCAGTAATGGAGTCCGACCCAGCTTCTCACTCAGGGCTGTGTCTATAGGGCAGCGTCACAAATGGGCGGGACTTGTTCTCCTCAGTGATGTGAACAGAGGGAGAATCTGAAATAGGGATGCAGCGATTAAACGGTTTTACTATTAACCGCGCTTTAAAATGTCGATAGTGTGGGACCATTTTGTGTGCGCCAAGAATGACCAGGGCATCATATAAATATTTCCGTAAAAATAGCAGTTAAAGAGTATACGTTACATAAGGGATAATGCACGGCTTGCCAACCTGTTCTCGTTGTGAAATAAACTATTTTAATGCACAACGTGAAGGCAAGAACAACCTGACGTGAAGTTCGTTATCTCTAGCATTCTGCCTGCTTCAGACAGAGATGAAATAGTGTGTGGAGAGAGAGAGAGAGAGAGAGAGAGAGAGAGAGAGAGGTGACAGTTGCATGTGTGAATTAGCCCACCTGCATCTGTGCGTCACTACAAACAATGAATATTTGAGTTTAGTGATATAACCAGTAATTTTAACCCCTCTCTGTTGATTAATATAATGTAGCGAACCAGTATCTAAGCTATTCTATTAATGAAAGTTGCTGGGCAGCATTGACAATTTCTGTCCTAAATGTTTGTGTGGGCAAAATAATAGACATTATTTTCTCAGGCCATATGTAAAATCAGATGAATAAATATTATTAAAATGAATTAGTATGGATGACAGTTGATTACAATAATAGTTCAGTTTATTCACCTCATTAGTAACAGTGTCCTCTGTGGGATAAATAAAGTTAATATTAATTATTATTATTTATATTAATAATACTTAATTAACATTGTGATTTATCATCCCTCTTATAGTATTATTCATAAGTCTTTTTTTCACCATCTTTCCAATTTCTGTACCTCAGGTCTAAACTAAATGTTGAAAGAATATACAAAATGAAAACACCAAATACATTTGTGATCTATTTCCATTTGTTATTTTCAAATAGAAATACTGACATGGATGGTTATAGAGCAGAGGTCACCTTTTTAATTCCAATAGAAGAGATGGAATTTTGTTTCTTTAGTATTATTATTTTGTGCTGTATTATTGGTTCCTATGCTGTTTCTGTTTCAAAAGGCAGCAATAAATAACACTTTAATATCTAAAGAGTGTTTATGTAATTTTATGTTGTGAAATGAATAAATGCATAATAATCGTAATAATTGTGAAACCGTGATTATTCCTCAGACTATAACCGTACCAACAAAATCTATAATCGTTGCATCCCTAATCTGAAACAGCTAATTCTGAGAGACTGTTTATTTATTTTTTAGATATACAAAAATGAGTGTGTGGATTTTTACCATTACAGGCTGGTTGTTTTCACACACTCGGGCCACACAACTGTGTTCAAACACCTTATAAATGTGTTTTTTGCATAATGGGTCCCCTTTAATTAACCTAAATGCAAATTTTAAGAATGTGTCTGACACAGTAATACTATATATATATATATATATATATACACACGCAGGATCTCACAGAAGTGAGTACACCCCTCACATTTTTGTAACTATTTTATTATATCTTTTCATGTGACAAAACTGAAGAAATGACACTTTGCTACAATGTAAAGTATAGAGTGTACAGCTTCTATAACAGTGTCAATTTGCTGTCTCCTCAAAATAACTAAACTCACAGCCATTAATGTTTAAACTGCTGGCCACAAAAGTGAATACACCCTAAGTGAAAATGTCCAAATTGGGCCAAAATTGTCAATATTTAGTGTGGCTACCTTTATTTTCCAGCACTGCCTCAACCCATTTGGGCATGGAGTTCACCAGAGCTTCACAGATTTTTAGAGACCTTGCACTCCTCCACCTTCCGTTAGAGGATGCCCCACAGATTATCTTTACCCGCGGCTTCTTTAGGAAGGCAGTGGTTGTCTTGGTGGTGTGTTTGGTGTCATTATCATGTTGGAATACTTCCCTTCTGCCCAGTCTCCGAAGGGAGGGGATCATGCTCTGCTTCAGTATGTCACAGTACATGTTGGCATTCATGGTTCCCTCAATGAACTGTAGCTCCCCAGTGCCGACAGCACTCATGTAGCCCCAGACCATGACACTCCCACCACCATGCTTGACTGTAGTCAAGACATACTTGTCTTTGTACTCCTCACCTGGTTGCCGCCACACACGCTTGACACCATCTGAACCGAATAAGTTTATCTTGGTCTCATCAGACCACTTGCTATGGTTCCAGTAATCCATGTCCTTAGTCTGCATGTCTTCAGCAAACTGTTTGTGGGCTTTCTTGTGCATCATCTTTAGAAGAGGCTTCCTTCTGGGAGGAAGCCATGCAGACCAATTTGATGCAGTGTCCGGTGTATGGTCTGAGCACTGACAGGCTGACCCCCCACCCCTTCAACTTCTGCAGAAATGCTGGCAGCACTCATACGTCTCAGAGAGTTTTTTTGCCATGAAGGGCCATGTTGAACTTCCAGTGACCAGTATGAGAGAGTGAGAGCAATAAAACCAAATTTAACACACCTGCTCCCCAGTCACACCTGCTCCTTCTTCTTCATTAAAATAAATTAAATAAAAACACCTTTGCTCTCTTTCCTTAACCTCTCCCTATCTATCTACTTTTGCTCTGAACAATGCATGAAATGTTGAATGACAAGCACTTCCTGTGACTGTTTCCCTCTTTATAATGTATTGCTTATTGTATTCCTCAATTGTAAGTCACTTTGGATAAAAGCATCTGCTAAATGAATAAATGTAAATGAAATGTTGTAATTTTACTCAAATAAGATGAATGAACTATTTCCTGGTTGTATACAGGCCTAAATGTTTTACCTTCTCTGTATTTTTGTTGTTGTTGTAATTATATAAAAAGTGTAATATTATTACATATAATTAATATTATTGTTATTGTTATTTTTATTATTAAACTTAAGCTACACAGGCTTATGAGTCTGTCTTTCACTCCCTCAGTGTGAGAGGGAGTTCACGCGCTCGTGCACTCTCGCAGCCGAATCTGTGAGACAACGCTGCCTCAGAGTAAAAATATTATTAATAATTGTAAAATATTTATTTAAACTAATGTTACCTTCCTTGACCAAAATAAATCTAAAACAAAACAGGTTTTCTCAATTGTAGTAGATCTGCTTCATACAAATGCTCAAATGACGTCAGAGGGATATACCGGCATTAATGGTAATTAGCGGTGCTGAAGAGTGTATCGTAGGGGGGAAAAGGCAAGAAAGACATTATTTATTTGAACAGTAGGACTAGATGTGGTATGCAGGGCCGGCCAGTGGCATAGGCAACATAGGCAGTTGCCTAAGGTGCAAAACGACTGGGGGGGCACCGCACTAAAGTTTAGTTTTTTTGGGGGGTCGAAAGTGCGCCCTCTTGTGATCGTCGTGCACTCAAGGTTCAAGGTTCAAGGTTTCTTTATTTGTCACATGATAAATTATACAGGGTATAATCAAAAGTGAAATGTAGTTCAAATCAGGTCCGCTCAGTGGACAGTGCAAAGAATTAAAAAAAAGAAAATATATATATAAAAAATAAACAATAAAGTCAAAATTAAATTATATAAAAGTAACACCACACAAGAGTATATATATTATATATATAGGTAAAAAAAAGAAATAAGAAGTAAAATGTGCAATAGAATAAAGAAAAGTGCAAAACAGTAAACAGTAAGATGTGCAAAACAAATTGGATGTGCAAAAAACAGTATATGGGACTTAATAAATATTAGTATAAACAGGAGGGATGAGAGGGATGTGCAACGGGTTGTACTGGGTATGCACACATAGCGGCAATATGGATGATGAGAATATGAATGTTTTGTTATTTTTTTTACAGATAATAATGAGTCTAGTGAAAGTTTATGGAACAGAGTTTGTGTTAAGGAGCCTGATGGCCTGAGGGAAGAAGCTCTTCCTCAGTCTCTGTCTTTGCCATCAAGCTCCTGTAGCGCCTGCCAGATGGCAGTAAACGGAAAAGATGGTTACCGGGGTGGTTTGAGTCTTTGGTGATTTTAGCAGCTCTGCTTCTGCAGCGTTTGAGGTAGATGCCCTGCAGAGAGGGGAGTGTAGATCCCGAGATGCGCTCAGCTAAGCGCACGACTCTCTGTAGAGCTTTGCAGTCCTGGTTTGTGGCATTATTATACCACACTGAGATACTACACCATATACTAAATTCTGCATGAACCGGAAATTACTGCCGACTTTGGATGTGTTCCAGTCGGTTTTCTAATGCCCTTCACTCGAAAACTTCCCTCCATCTCGTTCACTCGGATGCACATCATTGATTTTGTTGCATGAGTGCCCACTTCTGGCAGAACACTTGGAATGTATGGGATCATATTCCCGCCAAAAGTATTGCAGTCACGGATCGAAAAATAATAAGCATAAATAAAAATAAAAAACATGTGTAAAATAATAACGCACAAAATCGAAAAACAAATGCAAAATGTTTCAGAATGGCGGTCAAGGATCGAAAAATAATAAGCGTGAATCAAAAATGTAAGCACATTAAAAAATATATTGCACAAAACTGAAACGTGAATTCAAAGTTTTTCAAATCGCAAACAAAATCAGGTTTCCCGCTCATATTTTTATTTTTTGTGTGCTTACGGTCTTTTACCCTTCGCTTTGTTCTGCGCTTGCTTTTCCAAATGTTGCGCTTAAAGTTTCATGTAAATCAGGGGGCTTCAGCGTCACCATTGGTCCACTAGCTCAAGATTGACAGCTGCTCCTCTAGCCAATCAGTCGAAGGGGGAGTTGACGTCACTCCAATGCGACTCGTGGCTGCTGTGGCAGGTGTGTGAAGAATATGGATAACAGCAGGCAAATCTCAGGTAATTAGACATAAATATTGTGTTAGTGGGAGATAGAAACATTACCTTTGTGTGGTATGATATTTTCTGCAAGCTCTACGTAGTCTGAGTAGGCCGATATCTAGTCCGTTAACACGTGTTTTGTTTTTGTTTTTCTTTACACCAAACCATAGAGTGCTGAAGATGCAGCAGAAGTGGAAACACAGCCATCATACCTCACTGTCCCTAGAGTCATGCAATGGATTACAGGCCAGGGGCATAAGCCACTACTGCTTTTGGAACAGAAGGCTTTTCAGATAGTTTTCAAATTTGATCATGACTGTAAGCACGCCATATGCTACCCAATAGTGAGCGCTTGCACTAATACAGTTACCTTTCCAGTAGAACACATGACAACATACAAAGACTTTAAATGCATCATTGTACAAGCCATACAATCAGGGGGAGCATTTAGCAGGGTTTAAATATCATGTAGTGCTGGATTTGAGTTCATCTCTTAAATCATAGCTTTTAGTGTTACAGTTAACATATTCCTTATCTCAACCTGTTGGGAGGTCTGCAGTACTTTTATATCTACATTAAGATATTGAAGATTAATTTTCTATTCTGAAATGTTTTATAAGTGAGCCTCTGTTAGAGATGTTTCTGTAGTTTATACCTGATTTAAGATATGTAACTTGCATTTGCAGTTCAAATTTCTCAAATCACGCCGCTCTGTTGTAGAGCTCTCCTTAAATGATTTTATATCTGTTTTAAGGTACTGATGTTGCATTTCGTTTATAAGTTACATGTTTTCCAAGAGAACCTTGATATAGAAGTTTGCCACTATAGTAGGTATTTGACAATGTTAATTACAATAATAAAAAACTTTCAGAAGTCATTGCTTTTGTTTTATTTTCATGCCAAAGATGTCTAGTCACACATTTACCACAGTTATATAAAAATAAAAATTAAGCTAACAAAAATAATTAAA
>CM050421.1:36588155-36593155 GCA_027564155.1 Gymnocypris eckloni scoliostomus
ATTATATTACCTTGCACCACAAAACTAATTGGTTTATTTCCATAGTCCACTTTAGACAATCTACTAACTATAAGTAACTTTGTAACTACATGTCAACTAATTCTCATTAATTTGAGAATTAACATAAACTACTTGTCTACTAACTCTCAGAGTAGACTGTTAGGGTAGGTTTAGGGTTAGTAGAATAAGTTGATATATACTTGTTACATTCATTTTCAAAGTTCACAATTTTCTTGTTAGTTCTATATAAAACATGTCTATGGTGTTATGCACTTTATTGAATGGAACAATTTTAAGATATAGAAAAAAAATACATTCTGTAACTTCAGTCCGCGGGAGGCACTCTGAGGAGAGATTGTAAACAGAACAGACACGATTGTTGTAACACTGTCCCATTCTGTGCTTGCAGTAAACACCTTAAAAGACTCTATTGGTGTTCGTCTTTCTTGGCGGGTTTGGTCCTGTGGTGCATAAGAAAACCGCTACATACTTGCAAAGTTTCTCATAGTCAGTACATTGTGGACCCATCAAAATAAAGTGTTAAGCAAACAGACTAATACTCGATTGACTGCTCGTTGACATGTAGTTGCAAGGTTACTTAGTGTTAGTAGAATGTCTAAAGTGGACTATGGAAATAAACTGTTACCATCAAATAAACGCTAATGGGAGGGTGTTTCTAAAACTGCGTCTATGGGAGTGATGGTAAATAATGGTCTGACTATCATTATCAGTCTCTCTCTATTTAAATTTGAAAGTCATGAAAACATTATCGTGGAGTTTTTCTTTTGCTATTTGAGCAAATGGGAATGCAATATATATATTTGTGGTAGTCTCACATTTACCGATCTATAATAACTTCCGGTGCTGAGAAACCCGTAAATGTGAAAAGGGTTTATTAAAAAAATGGTAACCCACATTCTTCAAAATATCTTATTTTGTGTTCAGCACAAGAAAGAAATTAATACAGGGTTGGGACTACGTGAGCGAGGAAATAATGACAGAAATGTGATTTATTGGTGCACTATTCCTAATGATAAGCAGCAGCATGTTTAATACTGTAGCCTACTACTGTCCCTTTAAGAGCTGCACGCATCCGTTTCTCTCTAAACTGTTTACGCTCATTTTAGACATAACCAACTGTGTTTAGATGTAAACCTTGTGTGTTTTATCAGTATTAGATGCAATATCAATCAGACGCGAAAGACAGCTTAGTCTAGTAATCAGGCGGGTTTTTAGTGTGTGGTGTGCGCGCGCGCTTTATGTGTATACGCTCAGAAAAAACACATGTATATGCACAGCACGTGATTTAAATGTTTAAGCAGATGTAAAATAATGTACTTTTGTGATTGCACATATGTGTAGTGTCCCGCGAGTGTAACTCTACTGCAGAGTTAACATCGGACGTGAATGTATGTCGCATTGTTCCCCTACCACAAAGTAGTACACTTCAAGTTTATTTTATGAAGTATACTTAAGTAAAGTTCAAGTATATTTTTAAGTATACTTAATGTAGCAAGTATACAAATATCAGTGCACTAGTAGTATACTTGTAAGTTGTCTATTTCAATACTCCGTGGGACTAAATTGTCCCACTTTCTAGTATGTAAAAGTATACTTTTAAGTATACTTGAAGTATAACAGTAGTAAACTTTGAGTACACAACTAGTTTACATCAATGTTTTTAGCTTGTACTGCAACTATACTAAAAGTGTGCTTATAGACATACTGATAATTACTAATTAAATACTTGTAGTAGTATGTTTAGTACACTTTGAAGTATAGTCTCGGTCTTATACTTAGTCTTATACTTCATGTGTACTCGTACGTTTTCTTTAAGTGAACTTTACATCATACTTTAAGTATACTATATCCCTATTAGGTATTAATTTGTATATATTTTGTTATATGAATATCTGAACATACAAAACATCAAAAGAAAGAACAGAGCATCTGCTCATAAACAAAACAATTTATTCTAGTTTCATGCATTATTTTTAAACACTTGAATGTGGGTAAGTTTCATTAATAAAAAATAAAGAAATAAACAACATTTTGAACAAAAAGCTAAAAAAAGTCTATAAATTGGATTCAGAAAGATAATCAAAACATAGATGAGTCGATCAACACACCGAAGCTTGACAGTCATTATTACCTCTTCATTGGAGATATTTTATTCATAATGTTACCCAGTTTTGATGCTGTTTTAACACATGGAAGCATCTGTTCTTTTGGTTTCTTCACGTGTTTTTTTTTTTTTATTCTGTACAGACGATGTGTTCTTTTATTTCGTAGCACGTGCGACACGTCACACTGTACAGCCCTGCTTTAGTGCAATACAGCTTTTAGCAGTCATGGTTAAAATGCACTGATGTGTCTAAAGACTCATTTTCTTCTTTTTAGTTTTTGTGTAAAACTGTTGTCTTTTGTGCACAAAGCTTATTTATCTTTGTTGCTTTAATAGTGTATTCTTCGTAGTGTTTACTTTATCATGCTGCATCATGATTAGCTCAGCTACAGGAACACTATACAGTGATACAGGGATCCTGTAACTTACATAATCATGAACAAATCCAAAGGTCATGAGTTTTATTCCCAGGGATCAGATATATAGACTTGAATGCGATGTTAAGAGTCATTGATAAAAGTGTCTGACTCATGCAAAATGTACCTGTTTTGACAATGTGTTGTGTTCAGTGTGAAATATAATAAATAAATGTCTTAAGTGTGTGTTTGTGTATTGGACATGATGTCTGAAGATCTTCACTGAATATTGGACATTTCTCTCAGCTCAAATGAATGCAACATCTGTTAGCATGTGTCCAAACATAGTCACAAAAGTGATTATTCAGTGTGTTTACCTCAATATTTTTTTATCATAAGACCATGTTTGAAGGCCATGTGTCCTATAAGTATCAATACAGATGCCAACCACAAGCAACTTAAGCTAAAATCTCAATCTTTCCCATGTGACTTCCTTCACAGTCATGTAGGACATAAGGCCTTCGAAAAAACATCTAGTGTTTATAATAATCCAACTATTTCTACAATTGTTTTCTGTGGGATACATCAAATATTTCATCAAGTCCCACGCGTATTGCCTCCTCTCTCATCCTTCCATCTGTGGACCACGATCGGTCCTTTTCTCTATTAAACGACAGCCTGAGCAAATTTCATGTATGTGGCCCAACACAATAACTGTGTGCTCTTTTACACCTAACACTCATTTTGTTCTCGCTCTCATAGCTTATTTATCCCTTCACGACCAGTAATTAATTAGTCAACCTGATGCTGTTCTAAAGACATTTGAGGCTACCTTTTTTTCGGATCACAAAAAAAAAAAAAAAAAATGCTTGAACTTGTCCATGTAATAAATTTGAATATTTTTGCAAGCATGAAATTATCCAATGCAACTCATTCCATAGTCCACGTTTTCTGAAGGCATTCGGTAGGATTTGCTGAGAAACAAATTGAAAATGTAATCTATTATTAAGTAAAATCTCCAGTCATGGCATTTGTGCATTTATAGGCTATGTGCCTTTTATACGAGTGCACGGCAATTCGTGGAAGAGCACACAAGAGAGTAATTTTGAAATATCAAGACAAATACAATTATGACTTTAAACACAATATTTCCTTCGTATCACTTTCTATGAAGCCTGTATTTATAATACATTATACTGAATGCATAATGCATTATAAACAACCTTATAATGTGTTATAAAATCTAACTAAATTATAGTACTTGCGTATTTGTGGTTATAACTTTTAAGAGTATGATTATTTATTACACACCATGAACACGATATTAAATCTATTTCATTTATAATGAGCTATATCATAGCTTGACATCGTTTATTTAAAATCTGCACAGTATCTTACTACATCTCTTGAGTGCAATGTTTATATAAAAGTAATTGTATTAGTAGACTTAGGTATACGGTAGGTCGAATGTTCACATACTTGCAAAGTATCCTATACTCAGTATGTCTGTTGAGGAACCATCAAAATAAAGTGTTAGCATACAGTATATTCAGCAGACACACCACTAATACTCTCATGACGGCTAGAAGACATGTAGTTACAGAGTTACTGTCTAAAGTGTGCCATCAAAATAAAGTGTTAGCATACAGTATATTCAGCAGACACACTACTAATACTCTCATGACGGCTAGTAGACATGTAGTTACAGAGTTACTGTCTAAAGTGTGTCATCAAAATAAAGTGTTAGCATACAGTATATTCAGCAGACACACTACTAATACTCTCATGACTAGTAGACATGTAGTTACAGAGTTACTGTCTAAAGTGTGTCATCAAAATAAAGTGTTAGCATACAGTATATTCAGCAGACACACTACTAATACTCTCATGACGGCTAGTAGACATGTAGTTACAGAGTTACTGTCTAAAGTGTGTCATCAAAATAAAGTGTTAGCATACAGTATATTCAGCAGACACACTACTAATACTCTCATGACCTAGTAGACATGTAGTTACAGAGTTACTGTCTAAAGTGTGTCATCAAAATAAAGTGTTAGCATACAGTATATTCAGCAGACACACTACTAATACTCTCATGACGGCTAGTAGACATGTAGTTACAGAGTTACTGTCTAAAGTGTGTCATCAAAATAAAGTGTTAGCATACAGTATATTCAGCAGACACACTACTAATACTCTCATGACGGCTAGTAGACATGTAGTTACAGAGTTACTGTCTAAAGTGTGTCATCAGAATAAAGTGTTAGCATACAGTATATTCAGCAGACACACTACTAATACTCTCATGACGGCTAGTAGACATGTAGTTACAGAGTTACTGTCTAAAGTGTGCCATCAAAATAAAGTGTTAGCATACAGTATATTCAGCAGACACACCACCAGGATTGATGAGCATACTTTCAAAATATTTTGGATAAAAAAATGTGCCATTTCCTACAGTAATTTTAATATGTAAATTAAATACATTTTGATGCTTTATAAGATGCTAAATTAAAATG
>CM050421.1:36598155-36691897 GCA_027564155.1 Gymnocypris eckloni scoliostomus
AGTTTCAGTAGAATGGGGTAAATACAGTCTCTCACATATCTGTCACAGGAGAATGCATCTCAATAGTTTCTAATGTTTATTATTTGTATTTGTATTCTGCAGATGGAAACTGTTCTGACTGTGAAACAGTATCTTCTCGGTCTGTTACAGCAGGAGTAGCAGCAGCAGTATTTCTAGTTCTTCTCTTTGTGGTTGTTTGCTGCATCTACAAAATAAGAAAATCAAATGGTGAGTTATACATATTCAGCATGATCATTGTTGCACTAAATCTCTAAATATCCTTTTTTAATACTTGAATATGTAATATTTCAGATTAACAGTATATATGACAGTAAAAATATGTGAACAAATGGAGATTTTGATGATGATTGTTTTAACTTAAGTTGATGGACATTAGATTATACGATCATAACAAATGAATAAGAAGTGTGACAATGCAGCTTGACATAACATGTGTGTGTTAGAGATGATGTTTTAATAATATGCTGTATCTTTTCTAGGTCTATGATGTTACCAGTGGGATATATAAGATGAGTAGTTATGATTTTACAGTTAGTCTTTTATCCAAAGCGGCTTACAATAGAACGATAGAGGAACTCGAACCAACAAAAGAGGAACACTATGTAAGTCCTGGTCAGTCTAATGCAGTACGCAAGGTTCATTAAAATAATAAAGAAAAGAAAACAAGTAGCCTGGATAGAATAGAGAGTGCTTTAATGTTTTTATTAGAGAAGAGACTTGTTTTTCTACATTTGAGAGATTTGAAACATTTCAAAGGATGAAGAATACATAAAATGTGTAACGACATGTAGTTCTCTATTCTCTGAATTTATTAAGCTGCTTTTTCAAATCAAATGAAGACATTCACACTGTCTTGTATTCACAGTTATTATAGTCTATTTTGTGTTTGTTGTTTTCTTAAAGTTGTATTTTCTGCAGCACTGCAAAATAATGACTGAAACTTTTCCTGAGCACTCCTCTTTTCTGTGATTGGTTAGACAAATACCTGTAGCCCCGCCCCCAAACTCATGCCATTGGTTGAGTTCCATGTTTACTCGAACAGATCCATGTCTGTTACTAAGTCAAGCTACCAGTGTCTTCTAGTGTCCTGCATATTAAGATAAGTGAAATTACCAGGGACCTCGGGTCCATTTCAGTTCATGAAATAAATGCATCTCATTGCTCAGGAAAACTGTTCAGAGCTCATAATTATATGCTCATATATTTGTTTTACAAAAACTAACAAAAAACTAAAAAAATGTAACCATGCACCAAGATGTCGAGGTGCAAGTTATAGAAAAAATATATAAAAACAATGACTTTCTTAAAAGGGTTTTATACTTTAAATTAATAAAATCAGTTCTGTTTTATTTGTATATTTTGATATCCATCTCTGTATACACATAAAACACATTGGTAAAACATTTAATCTATGACTCATTTCTAATTAAAGCTTGATGACGACTCAATCTTAAATCACATTAAAATACAGTATTTACTGAAATTACACACACTGAAATCACACACAAGTATTGTAATCATATTAGTCAGATACAAATAATATTTGTCATATAAAAAGTATATGCAGTAGACCAACAGCCTGTAATAGAAATGGATCAAATTCAGGAATATTTCTACTGCAGATGTTACAGTGCTACTCTTGACTGGAGTTGTAAATGAAAAAGAGAGAGACAGTCAAAACCACAAAATACAGACAAATGTATGTATATATTACAAAATGACCACATTTTCAGAGCAAATTAAGACAATTATATATCAACTGACACATTTAGCAGAGTTCCTGCCTTGAACCAGAAAAAACAAAAGATTGTATTTATCTCATGTGAATGGAAAAAAACTAAGAGAATTAAGCACACATTATTATCACAGTATTAAGCTGAAATATGATGCATGACATATCTGTTACCAGGTAGTAGGGACAATTATATTTTATGATAAATTCAATCAAGAACCCATGTTAGATAATAACTGTTTTCTTAAAGAGAGAGATTTGACCGGGTGAAGATGCACAGTCTTTGTAATAGTGTTTCAGTAATAACTGCTTTAGTGTTTCAAGCTTTGTGATATATGTTTATAGCTTATTAAATATATCTATATGTTTTTAAATCCTATCTGGATACTTATTTCTTTATCTTTTGAGTCTGTGAACCCATGCTGTCTTGGGTTTTGGCAGCTCATTTGTCTTTGTGTGTGTCTTTATTCATTGTAATTTGCAATTTATGATGTTGTATTGATTATGGGTATCTATAATGTTCCTGTAGCAGCTAGTTATGATCAGTGTTAGCAATGCCGTTGTCATGGAGAAAACTTGATCTGATCAAATGTATAAGCTTGAATGCATTGTGAGTCTCTCTGAGACGGATGTTCCTCTTTCAGTAATGTGTTGTGTTCAGTGTGCAATATCAGAAATAAAGGTGTTGTGTGTGTTTATGAACAGGACATGGAGCAACATGATGATCGATCGATCTTTACAGATCATGAATGTACTGAACACATCTATAAACCAAAAAAATCTAATATACAAGTAACTGAAAACAAATCATCATAAAGCTGTGTATTCTGTATAGTTGTTTATGTTCTTAAATGAAGCATGATTTCTCCAAACACGACTGTCTGCAAGCGTTACAATCTTCAGGGATTCAAGCAATGACTTGTTGACTGTGAAAATGAATTTACAAGAATGTGTATAATACAAAACAATAGATTTGTAGCTTATGTCATTGGTATTTTAATGAAACGTTTCTGATAAATCAGCTTCTCTTCAGGTCTATTTCAGTTCATGACATACAGTAATGCATTTCATGTGTTCTAGCTCGTACTATAGAGTAGACAAAGTTTGAAACTTTACATTATATGCACTATTCCTATTACATGTTATGCATAATGTGTCATATGAAGACAAAGGTGTAATTTCATCCAGCACCCAGTAAGGGGTAGCAATGCGCTTTAGAGAGAACAAAGTCTTACTGTTGATTTTGCTTGTCGGAAAAACTCATTTGACCACAGATTCAGTGTCAGCTGGATTTAATATTTCAGATACTTTATGTGGGATTTTTCACTTCCTTTCAATCTGTAGGCCAATAGTATTACGACCCGCCTTGGACTTCTCCGTCATATTAAAGACTTTATGGCACTTGGACGTGTAGTGTCCCTCAGCACAACTGGAGACGTGTTCAGGGCACAGGCCTTAAATGTGAAAATGGTTCACAAGCTCTCATTTAAACACATTTTCTTTATAGGCGTCTGGCTTTCTTGTCCTTGTCTAAGCGATGCGCATCAAGGTAAACTAGGTAAGTCAACTTTCTAATTTCTGATCCGCAACTGAGAAGCAGTTATGTTATAGCCTATCTATTTAAAATATTCATTAACCTCGCGGTCCGCCGCTGTTTCATAATAAACCCAAAATATGTTTACACTTTTCGCAATAAATAACAGGTCTCAAATGTTTTACTCCATTGCAAACGAACTAAAATCGAAGGGCTTCGTGTTCTTACAGATGAGTGTGTTTCCCGTGGCTCGGTTCACAGTGTACAGAGTACAGTGATGTCGATCTCTGAGTGTGCAATGAGTTCAGGTGAAGATCTCTGAGTGTGCAGTGAGTTCAGGTGAAGATCTCTGCGTGTGCAATGAGTTCAGGTGAAGATCTCTGAGTGTGCAATGAGTTCAGGTGAAGATCTCTGCGTGTGCAGTGAGTTCAGGTGAAGATCTCTGAGTGTGCAGTGAGTTCAGGTGAAGATCTCTGCGTGTGCAGTGAGTTCAGGTGAAGATCTCTGAGTGTGCAATGAGTTCAGGTGCGGATCTCGTGCAATGAGTTCAGGTGAAGATCTCTGAGTGTGCAATGAGTTCAGGTGAAGATCTCTGAGTGCAATGAGTTCAGGTGAAGATCTCTGAGTGCAATGAGTTCAGGTGAAGATCTCTGAGTGTGCAGTGAGTTCAGGTGAAGATCTCTGAGTGTGCAGTGAGTTCAGGTGAAGATCTCTGAGTGTGCAATGAGTTCAGGTGAAGATCTCTGCGTGCAATGAGTTCAGGTGAAGATCTCTGAGTGCAATGAGTTCAGGTGAAGATCTCTGAGTGCAATGAGTTCAGGTGAGGATCTCTGAGTGTGCAATGAGTTCAGGTGAGGATCTCTGAGTGTGCAGTGAGTTCAGGTGAAGATCTCTGCGTGTGCAATGAGTTCAGGTGAAGATCTCTGAGTGTGCAATGAGTTCAGGTGAAGATCTCTGCGTGTGCAGTGAGTTCAGGTGAAGATCTCTGAGTGCAATGAGTTCAGGTGAAGATCTCTGTGTGCAGTGAGTTCAGGTGAAGATCTCTGAGTGTGCAGTGAGTTCAGGTGAAGATCTCGCGTGTGCAGTGAGTTCAGGTGCGGATCTCTGCGTGTGCAATGAGTTCAGGTGAGGATCTCTGCGTGCAGTGAGTTCAGGTGCGGATCTCTGCGTGCAGTGAGTTCAGGTGAAGATCTCTGCGTGTGCAGTGAGTTCAGGTGAAGATCTCTGCGTGTGCAATGAGTTCAGGTGAAGATCTCTGCGTGTGCAATGAGTTCAGGTGAAGATCTCTGAGTGTGCAATGAGTTCAGGTGAAGATCTCTGCGTGTGCAATGAGTTCAGGTGAAGATCTCTGAGTGTGCAATGAGTTCAGGTGAGGATCTCTGCGTGTGCAATGAGTTCAGGTGAGGATCTCTGCGTGTGCAATGAGTTCAGGTGCGGATCTCTGCGTGTGCAATGAGTTCAGGTGAAGATCTCTGCGTGTGCAGTGAGTTCAGGTGAAGATCTCTGCGTGTGCAATGAGTTCAGGTGAAGATCTCTGAGTGTGCAATGAGTTCAGGTGAAGATCTCTGAGTGTGCAATGAGTTCAGGTGCGGATCTCTGAGTGTTACATTCTTACATTCTCTGTAAATCCTAGAGATGGTTGTGTGTGAAAATCCCAGTAGATCAGCAGTTTCTGAAATACTCAGACCAGTCCGTCTGCACCAACAACCATTCCACGTTCAGTCACTTAAATCCCCTTTCTTCCCCGTTCTGATGCTCGGTTTGAACTCCAGCAAGTCGTCTTCACCACATCTAGATGTCTAAATACATTGAGTTGCTGTCATGTGATTGGCTGATTAGCTATGTGTTACCAAGCAGTTGAACAGGTGTACCGTACATACTGGTGTGAGAATGATGTGTTTGTTTTAGGAGTGTGTTTTAAGAGATACTGTTGACAATTAATTTAAATGATGAAACGAACCTGTCAAGCAAGTATTTCGAGTCATTTAATGTAGACATAGCCTACAGGATGCTGAAATAAAAGGACAAAAGTGGTTCATATGCTCTCCTTTAAACATGTTTTATGTAGACATAAGAATGGTTTTGCCTATTTGTTTGTTGTTTTCCCCTGTTTTAAGCGAAGCACAGCAAGGTAAGCACAGTTCATTAGTTTCATAGCGTAACTTATGATCGACAGAGTTAGCCTATAGTACAAACAAGTGTAGACAATACGGAGCACCTAAGAAAAGAGGTTACACTTTACAACAAGGTTCTGTTAATGTTAGTTCATGTATGAACGAACAATGAACAATACATTTATTACAGTATTCTTTTTAGTTAATGTTAGTTCATGAAAACAGCTGTTCACTGTTAGTGCATGTTCATTAACAGTGCATTAACTGATATCAACACACACAACTTCTGATTTTAATGAATTAGTTTAAAGATTAATGTAGAAGTTTAGTAAATGCTGTAGAAGTATTGTTCATTCTAAAACAGTTTACAATAGGCCTAATGTTAACTAATGAGCCTTACTATAAAGTGTTCGAAAATAAGATGTGTGTTTGAGTTCGCTCTGAAAAGGTTTGTGTTCTTCCAAGAAACTTTGCGAGAAAATCCAATAACATAGAAATTATTAGGCCTATTTTTTTCTCCCTTCTCACATTTTCTCATGCGGTGCTCCGGTGTTTTCATATTTGGCAGTTCAACCATGATTCGCATGTTGTTGTGTCTACTATGACATTGTATTTTATTTTTAAATGGACATCTAGTAGCCTAAATTTACGGATATACTCAACACAGTGAAGTGAAAAAAATCTAAGTACCGGTGTACAAACAAATATTCCCTCATATTAATACATCTAGCGTCTCATGCCATTGTTATTCATGTTTTTATCCTTCTCAGAGAAGCACTACCTCCACTACATGTTTACTGTCATGATAAAAGCAGACACACTGGCAGTGTTCAGCGCTGTGGGTGAATCTGATGACATACAGATCTCTCACTACAGCATTGAAGAGCAAGTCTGGATCAGAGAGAATCTGACTGAAGATGACTGGAACAAAGCTCCTGAAGGACCTCCTGAAACTACAGACTGGTATCTAGATATGATCAAGATTCTGTCCAACTTCACTGAGTCTTCTGGTGAGTTTAAAGCTTGCTCTTTTCTTCATTATCAGACATGTTGTGAAACGTTATTGGACTTTCTCTCAACATGTTGAAAAGGTGTAATTTCATTGAGCAACCACAGTGTGTCCTACTCGTTCCAATATAAATATGCATAGATTTAAGTTTCTCATCATTAATGTTCTGTGATTGTAGAGCTTCATGTTCTTCAGAGAATAATTGGCTGTGAACTGGAGAAACTTCCTGATGGATCAGTGAATCTGACACCGGTTGATGCATTTAGATTTGATGGAGAGTATACGAGCACAAATGCCAAAGAAACCAAAATCAAGATGGACAGTCAAATAATAGTTCAAGCGTTCATCAAAACCTGCCTGGACTGGATCTCCACATTTAATAACACAAAAAAGAGTAAGTTCTGATCAGATCTCTTTAGTGAGCTCCTGTCTTTGTGTGTTTGTGACACAACTTCAGGAGGTTTTTATAATGTGATCGAGAGGTGATGTATTCATTAACAAGTCAAGAGAAATGAAGAGTTGCAAATGTACAGCTGTAAAGGACATGTTTGGCAGCATTATTCTCATTAGAGTCATTGAAATGTTCTCATTTGATTTTCATTTAGTTTTCAGAGATTGGGTCATTCATCAACAGCCCTTCACAATGTTAAAACCCTTCATTTGGTTCAATTCTAAAAATAAATATGAATGTGTTTGGTCACATATGCAAGGGTTTTCACTGCTGTTATATTAGATGAGCGTGGACTTCAGGAAATCTGACTAAGTGCCAGTAGAAGTTAAGACGCATTGTTATGTTCTGCTCTAGATACACCAGAAGTTCACGTCTCTGCGAGGAAAGCTCCTGATGATCCCAGTAAGCTGGTTCTGAGCTGTCTGGCCACTGGTTTCTACCCCAGAGATATCGAGATGAACATCAGATTGGACAGAACTAACCTTGAGAACCAAAAATCATCAGGAATCAGACCAAATCAAGATGAATCCTTTCAGATCAGATCCAGTGTGGAGATGGACAGAAACAATAAAGGATCTTATGACTGTTTAGTCATTCACAGCAGCACAGAACCAGTTTCAGTGGAATGGGGTAAATATCACCAGAAATACAGGTATCTGATGAGAATTATGATTGTGTGACTCTGTAACATTACCACATCACATGCAGCATATTTTCTATAGCAATTCTATCAATAAACATCAAATATCATTTTGGTTATTGTTCATATGAAAATATGATTTGTTATGTGATCATGTTTCTTTTTAATGATGCCACATCTCTATTTTGATATAAAAAATGAATTAGTATTCTATATGAAAAAATTCAAGCAAAGATTTTTTTAAATATATTTCAGTTTTAGTTCATGTTAATATTGTGTGATGTTGATGTATACACAACCTTATTGCAGTGTTACAGATACATTAAAAATAAAGCTTCCATTAATAGACTACCATAAAATATCTTTGAATTTCACTAATGATTCTCCGCTGATTAATAAAAACTCCCTTGTTTTTTCTTATAGTTAGTGGTTTCTTAATTCACATCTAAGTATATTCTTCATAAGAATTATATTATTATTAATGTAAGTATGCCCGGTTGTGTTGAATACTGGTGTAAAGAAGGAAAACTGTACTATTCAACTAAACTGTGCACGCACACATTCATGTTCTTGCTTCATCCAAACAATAAATGCATGTCTTTGATTAAATGAAAACGAGTCTGTAAATGCTTATGATAAGTGCTGGTCTAATGGTTTTGTTTGTATTTGTTATTTTCATCTGCAGATGGCAGATGTTCTGACTGTGACACAGAATCTCAGTGGCCTGTTACAGTAGAATATTAATATCAGCTGTAGTTTTGGTTGTAGTCCTTACTGTGTTTCATCGCTGTCTACAAAAGAAAGAAGCAACATGGTGAGTATTAAATATTCAACATGATCATTGTTGCTTTAAATCTAATTTGTAAATGTCATATGAACTAGAAAAGGACAGTATGTGACAGTAAAACACGAGGACAGAGATTTTGATGATGAGGAGATGTTTATCAAACAAATGAAGTATGACATCTGTACAACTCGGCATGAACGTGTCCTCAAGATGAAGTTTTTCTACTGTATAATCTGCGGTATCTTTTCCCAGGTCTGATGAGAAGTTATGGTTATTATGGTGGAGTGACTGAGCAGCTTCAGATCCCCAATCCAGCGTTTGATCAAGAGCTCAATACAGACTAGACTGAGATGAGAACAAGTCCACAGGTAGAGAATTGTCCTAAAACATTTGTATAACCAAGAGAGAGAACACAATATGTTTTCTATTTAGAGACATTTATATATCACTGGTCCACACATTGAACAATTCATTTGTTTTAAGCTGTATCATGGAATGTATGGAATACAGAATTGTCATCTTTTTAACCCTGAGATCAGACAAAATATTTTAGATTTAAGATTTTTATATTTTATTATCTTTAATTAATTAATTATTAAACAATAAACTAATATGAATGTAAAAGTGAGTTAATGCTGGTGGAAGCTGTAAAGTGATACTAAAACTAACAAAATGAAGCTGTTTTTGTAATATTTTATTTTATCATTCCACACCCCATAAAGCCCCTTGTCTCTGGTTGCTTGTCCAATACATGATCTAATATACAGTCCGTCTTGTTACTTTCAGCAGTCACGGTTAAAGTGACCGGTTAAAGGTCCTTCGTTTCAATTCAATATTTGAAAATCTTTTCTGGAGTCTTATTTTTTCTTCTTAGTTTTTAAATCTGTTTTAAACATGTCTTGTGTGTGAAGCTTCATCATTGTGTGTGTTGTAAAGTTTTATTACTTTAATGAATTATTACAAAGTTACTTTTTATGAAGTAAAAGTAGTTAATCTGAGTAACTGTAATATGCATTTTTAAAAATATGAGCAGGGCTTGATTGTTTGTTTTAATACAAGAAGTTATATTTATAGCAAATATAAAAGCCTTTCACACCAAAAAAGTGTAATGAATAAACCTCAGACTGAAGGATGAGTAAATCACGCCTGTACAGAAGAACACAGGAGAAGTTCAACACTCTTCAGCTATAAAACACAATTGTTAGTTTATCTAAAGTCATTTTTATTATTAATATGATTGAACTGATCATCAAAGATCATCAGCAAACACATCAGTTAATAAAATGAGATTAGATATATTTGTGTTGTTTAACATATTTAATTATTGCAGGTTTGTGTCATATTCTGAGTTTGTATTTCACTGTTTTAATTCATTTTGATGAATACTGAATCTGTTTATTGCGAGTGGGATGAATTAATACACATTCATATTTAGTCTAGATTAGATCTACAGTAAGATCATGTTCACACGGCGCACTCAGTCAATACATGGAGAAAAATAACTCCGATATTTTCTAGTAAATTAAAAAGCAATGCGTTACTTTACTAGTTACTTGAAAAAGTAATATTATTACGTAACTTGTGTTACTTGTAATGCGTTAAACACTGGTTGTAATATTTATTCGACTGTGCTGCTTCATGATTAGCTGCTACAGGAACACTATAGAGATGCAGTGATGCTGTAACTTGGATTATCATGATTATGGTGTTATCACGAGTTTTATTCCCAGGGATCAAATATATAGACTGAGTGCAAGTCTTTTTGATAAAAGTGGCAAATGCAAAATGTGCCTGTTTTGACAATGTGTTGTGTTCAGTGTGCAATATAAGACATAACTTATGTGTGAGTGTGTGTTTATATATTGGACATGGTGTATCAGACATTTCTCTCAGTACATATGAATGCAATGTGTTAGAAAATCAAAGAAGATCAATATTAACTTTCAAAAATTAATTTACATTTGTATGTGTTGTATCAAAGAACCATTGAGGAATGCTCATTTTAAGAATGAAATTTGAAAATATTAATAAATACTGTATAAGCAAACATATGAATAAACAAAAACAAAATTGTATAAGTATTTCCTAGCAGATATCAAGATGTCTCCTTTTTAAAGCGGGAGAGAGTTTCTCAGGACTGTAAAGAGAGGTCTTTGCAAAAAGTATATGTTTTTATTTTCTGTTCTTTAGTCAAACAAGTTTTGAGGTGCGTTTGTGTTTGTCTCGTGATGGAGGCGCGTCTGACGAGGAGGATTCTGATTGGCTGAGACTCATGGAGAGGCGTGTCCAGTCTTTGAGAGATTTAACGTCACAAATATAATATGATTACAATGCGCGTGTCATTTGGACGTCTATATTAATTAATTAATAATAATAATAATAATAATACGAAAACGTCAAAGCTTTTTAAAGAAGGTTTTAAAAAAATAATAGATTATGTAAAGTAATGTAATGACTTTAAATATTACGTATGGATGGAATATGCTCAGAAATGAAAATGAAAGTGTATTTCATCAGCAGCCAGTGAGGGGCAGTAATGCGCTCAATACAAACCGAAGAGACAAATCAAGCTTTCACTTTACATTGAATCTTACCGTGCTGGTCCTGGATGCGCGTCTGAAAGATAAAGGATAGAAATAACCGATGCAAGCTCCTTTAAAAGAAAGAGTAGACAAATAACAATGACTTTGATTATATTTTTATTGTTTCATCTTTTTGTGATTGATTCGAATCAAGGTAAGCAATGTTTAATGATTTTGGTACTTTCTTTTTAGTCGATAACAGCAGAAATGTCGACCTTTAAATACCTACTGTTGTTACAAATAGCTACTGTAAACCATTCCAGTCTTTCAGGTTATATAATAATTTAGCTGTGTTAGATACATCTTGTTTTTCAGTAAAAACTAGTGTAAAGTTACAACTACTAAATATTTATTTTTAGCACCATATTCTATTTATTTTAGCTGCTTTCACAATGAAAAATAAACTATTCTTTTTCATGAAAACTGAATTCAAAACCAGAACATAGGGTCAGTTAGGTGAAACATTATGTTTATGGGTCGGTTAGGATAATATAGCAGTTAAGTGAAACAAAATAGTAGCTAAATCATTCCTGAAAATGAGTCATACAAATTCAGAATTGAATAGGCTAGTAAGTGCTGTAAAATAGTTCAAACAATACTAGTAATGGAGAATAAGGAAAAAATGCAGTTCCGAAATTGCAGTTCCCGTTTTGTTGTCCCCCCCCCCCCCCCGCCCTGAATTGGAGCCTTGGTTCTACTTTCGACTGACTCCGCGGCGCGAGCCTTCGCTGTCAGCGCGCGCATCTCCCCAAACTCACGAGGCGTTGTAATTCTTGTCGCTCTCGTCTTTGTGTTGTTCTTTAAAACGACAGGGGCGACTCGGAGTAACTGTCCTCTGCATCGGGAACCCGCGGTGGGAAGTAGTTAGCTAGTTTACCGGTGGGACACTCAAAACTGGTCTTGGAGTTGATCGGTCATTAATTTATTTATGGAACTATAATCTGATTAGGCTGTGGGGCAGCTTGAAGGACTCACGTGAAAACGTTTTTCATAAAATCCTCACTGGTCTACAAAAGAATCGCACAGGCCAAATGTAGCCCCTAAATCTAAATTGAACAACAATCCCTTAAATATTTGTTATAACATTTTCATTTAATTATTAGGCCTAGCCTATTTCTATTAAACATGGACGTTTTAGTAAAAAGGCTCATTTCTGCTGTTGAACGCTCATTTTGTAAATGTAATTAAAATATTTGAAAAGTGCTTAATGCAAATGTTTACTGGTCACTTTACAAAATCAGGCGATTATGTTCGTTCATCTGAGCAAATAGAGACAAAATAATTAAGTTAGCCTAATCACTGTCTGTCACCATTTTGAAATAATAAGCCTTTTTATTTCTCCTCAACAATATAGGCTACAATACAACTTTAAACAATTAGTGTAAAATCCAAAATGAATATCTAAATTAATTCTATATTCTATGCGCAGTTTCTGCGCCGCTTGCTTACAGACGTCACTCTCAACACAGTGTTTAAAGCGAGCAAGGTGGATGTAGCATAACTTTTAATAGTTGACAACCGTTTTAAACAGTAATATACAGGATGCACTGCAAATATATGGACGTTTTAAACTGAAAAAAGTGTAGTCCAAATGATGTGATTTATGTAACTCGGCATTTGTGTTCAAACTTCATGCTTTCTGACGATTCTTGTTTATTTTTGCATAGTTTGTCCAAGACTTTTTATTCGAATTACGTTTTATTTGTATTGTATAAAATAGAATTAGAATTAATTTAGATAGCCTACTATTTGCTTAAAGTTTGACACAAAATAAAGCCAATAGTTTAATATTGTGTTAATCAGCTTCCACGTAAATAAATCCTTAATTCATCAACTCAATGCATCACGCGAGAAGTCTTGTACTCCGGCAAATGACTTCTTCTCACCGGTGATGGTTTTAGAGGACAAGTTTCAGAGAATATGTCATTTCAGAGAATAGTAAAACGGCGAACGCGACAAGTATAAAAGGGTTAAGGCTAGAAGGGATGCTATGGTGCTGCTGGGCATGCGCACATCAAGTCAGGTGAAAGTATAAATCCCGCTATATGTCGGCGCACTAACCACGAGGCTATCGGTGCCAACGTGATTTATGTAACTCCTAATTGAATGTGACTAGACATGACACATGTTGCGTTTTTTACATAGCCTATGCATGCAACTAAAAGTATGTGAGTGGTGAACTAAATATTTGTGGATTGGAAACAGACAGAAAATTGCCAGGCATGTGCTTAGGGTGACCACCTGGCAATAGATCTATTGCGGGACAGTAGATGTGATTTTGTGGGACACGTCTTGTCCAACCCAGGCTCATTCTAAGTAGCCTACGTGCCTTTAAATACATTTCTGCAACACAGTTATTACGTACCTTACTGCACACTTCGTGGCAGTTTCAAAGTGAAGCGTCCAGTGAGTTTAGGCCTAATGTCTGAGAGAGAAAAAAGCGTGAAGAGCATCACTGAACCTGTGAGCAGAGAGATTTGATGTTCCCTCGCAGCACAATAATGCACTCGGGACATTGTCATTAAAAGAAAGCCATAGAAACTGCCTCAAACAAACTATTTAAATAAGAAATTCGCTTCTGAAAGCTGCAATCGCTTTTTTTAGTTAGTTCAAATGAATGGAGAATATCGTGTGTGTGTGTGTGTGTGTGTGTGTGTGTGTGTGTGTGCTCTACCATTTCAGTCGGTGGTGCTTGAGCTCTTGAAGAGGTCCGCACATAATTTGCCCCTCTCTATGGTTTTATAAAGTGATCACTTATTATTGCATGCTGCAAAAAAACATTTTAACAGAAGCAAAAAACATGCTGTTTTCATGCATTTGTCTTCTTTGTGAATCACAATCCTGAATGGCTCATTTTGATTTCTGATTTATGGTGAAAATAAACTGAGTGGATGATTTTTATATAGCTATTTTTATTTTTCAAACTACAATAGGGTGATTTTGTACACATACTGCGTTCACATAATTATGTTCACAATCAAAACAAAAGTACATTTTCCATAATAGTTCCCCTTGAATGGCTGGTGTGGCCCTACGTTGTTTTACATGCTATCTGACAGAAGAAAGGTTTCACTTCTGCTTCTTTTCATCGTGGTTTGTGTTTTCTGTCTTGCTCAGAGAAACACTACCTCCACTACAGGTTTATAGCCCTGACCAAAGCAGATCAATTTCCCGAGTTCAGTGCCAAGGCTGTATGTGATGACATGCAGATCGCTCACTACAGTAATGACAAACAAGCCTGGGTAAGAGACAATCTGACTGTAGATGAGGGGAACAGAGCTCCTGCAGGACCACCTGAAACGAGAGAATGGTTCTTAGATCATCTATATTATCTGTCAATGTGCACACACCGTGCAGAGTGTTCTGGTGAGTTTAGTACATTTCTCTTATTAAGTTGGCTTGTAAAATCATGTTAGCAACATGCTAATAATGCTAGCAACATGCTAATCATGCTAAAACATGCTAAAAACATGCTAGCAAAATGCTAATCATGCTAAAATAATGCTAGCAACATGCTATCAACATACTAGCAACATGCTAGTCACATGCTAATCATGCTAGCAACATGCTAATCATGCTAAAATCATGCTAGCAACGTGCTAATCATGCTTGCAACATGCTAATCATGCTAGCAACATGCTAGCAACATGCTAGTCATGTTAAAATAATGCTAGCAACATGCTATCAACATGTCAATCATGCTAGCAACATGCTAATCATGCTAAAATCATGCTAGCAACATGCTAATCATGCTAAAATCATGCTAGCAACATGCTAATCATGCTAAAATCATGCTAGCAACATGCTAGCAACATGCTAATCATGCTAAAATCATGCTAGCAACATGCTAATCATGCTAGCAACATGCTAATCATGCTAAAATCATGCTAGCAACAATGCTAGCACGTGGCTAATTATGTTAGAAACATGCTAATCATGCTAGCAACATGCCAGCAACATTCTAATAATGCTAAAATCATACTACCAACATGTTAATAATGCTACCCAACATGCTAAAAACATGCTAGCAACATGCTAATAATGCTAACAACATGCTAGCAACATGCTAATCATGCTAGAAAAATGCTAACAACATGCTAATAATGCTAACAACATGCTAGCAACATGCTAATTATGCTAGCAACATGTTAGCAACATGCTAGCAACATGTTAATCATGCTAATCATGCTAGCAACATGCCAGCAACATTCTAATAATGCTAAAATCATACTACCAACATGCTAATAATGCTACCAAAATGCTAATCATGCTAAAAACATGCTAGCAACATGCTAATAATGCTAACAACATGCTAGCAACATGCTAATCATGCTAGAAACATGCTAACAACATGCTAATAATGCTAACAACATGCTAGCAACATGCTAATTATGCTAGCAACATGTTAGCAACATGCTAATCATGCTATCTATCTATCTATCTGTCTGTCTGTCTGTCTATAATCTGACCCTATCTATCTATCTATCTATCTATCTATCTATCTATCTATCTATCTATCTATCTATCTATCTATCTATCTATCTATCTATCTATAATCTGACCCTATCTATCTATCTATCTATCTATCTATCTATCTATCTATCTATCTATCTATCTATCTATCTATCTATCTATCTATAATCTGACCCTATCTATCTATCTATCTATCTATCTATCTATCTATCTATCTATCTATCTATCTATCTATCTATCTATCTATCTATAATCTGACCCTATCTATCCATCTATCCATCTATCCATCTATCTATCTATCTATCTATCTATAATCTGACCCCATCTATCTATCTATCTATCTATCTATCTATCTATCTATCTATCTATCTATCTATCTATCTATCTATCTATCTATCTATCTATCTATCTATCTATCTATCTATCTATCTATCTATCTATCTATCTATCATCATCTTTTAAGCTTTTAAAACTTAAACTTTTTAAACTTCTTTAAACTTTACAAACTTTTTAAAACTTTCTGGTCCGGCTTTCTCAAGCCAACTTAAAGTTTGTCTCAACAAACTTTTTTATCTAGTTAACATTTAATCAACAAATGAGCTCAGGAATGAAAACAAAGCTGTAATTTCAGCATAAACTCACTCCCAAGGGAACGTCAGTATAATTGCATGCATTAATTATGTTGTGTTGTTGTGTGATTGTAGAGCTGCATGTACTTCAGAGAATAACTGGCTGTAATCTGGAGAAATTTCCAAATGGAACAAGGAAGAGTCTGACGGCCTTTGATAAATATGCATTTGATGGAAATGGGTTTATTTCCTTTGATTATGACAGTATGAAGTGGATTGAAAAAAGCCCCAAAGCTAAAGAAACAAAAAAGAAATGGGACCGTGAAACTGGACACAATGAACTCCTCAAGAGTTTCCTCACAAACTGCATGGACTGGGTCTCCACATTTAATAACACAAAAGAGAGCAAGTTTTAATCAGTTCACTTTAATGTCTTTGTGTCTGTGTTTTGATACAATAACTGCATGAGGCTAGTTGTCTCTGGGTGTAGAGGTTGTTTAGCAGCATTATCTTCAGCACTCATAACAGCTTCAGAAATGTTGAAATATTCTCATTTGAATGTTTGATTTAAATTTCTGGGTGAGCAGCAGCTCTTCGCACTATCAAACACTTAATGCTCTCTCTAAATGATACAAATCTGCCAGAATTTCTCAATAATTTATCCATATTTGCGGGGAGCATCAGCTCACTTGCTTTTAAAGATACATGCACACAAACGTCTCGGTTACTTGCGTAACCCCGTTCCCTGAAGGAGAGGAACGAGACGTAACGTCAGAGTGACTGACTAATGGGATCTCGCCGAGAGCCCAATCACCTTCGAAAGTGTTAACAAAACATGACAGTTGGCGTGCGTGAGCGCCCGCGCAAGACTCCGCGCCGGTGCGGGTATAAAGGAGAGCGCGTGCAAACGCACATCAGTTTTTCGCTGAGGAGCCGAGACTGTGTGCCCCGCCGTACAGCGGTGGTACAGCAACTATGGCGGCCGGGGCGTTGCGTCTCCGTTCGGTTACGCAAGTAACGAGGCGTTCCTATCAGTCAGTCACGTTCGACGTACGTCAGAGTGACTGACTAATGGGATCCCTTGAAAACGCCACTATTGCTGACCCCTCCAGTGCTCTGCAGAAGCCGGCAAGTCCCCCACACCAGCTTGGATGGAAGATAGGACAGGGTTTAGGCAGAGATAACCGCACTGCTGTTCCGCTCAGTGGGTAGAATAACACTGGGAAAGCGCCAAGTAGGGGAAACGCCACGGAGCCACATCCCGCATAAGGAGGTATCATGTGGAGATTACACGTATGGACTGGCCAAGGGCAGTACCACATACGGGAGTCTCTGAGGTAGACCCAGCCCGCCTGGGGTGAGATAGCTACACAGCAGAGAAGGCAGAGGGTTCTGCCAGGGAAGACACGGGCTCACCAAGGGGAGCCGTGCACGTGGAAGAATACACATGTGGGATCACCAAGGGGAATCACTACATGGGCACCTAGCCCAGCACAAGGGTTGACCTTGGGCAACGTGCAGTACTGGACCTGGCGTCTGGTGCTCCGCCACACCTGACTGCCGAGGGTGCAGGAGGAACTTCAACAGGGTTCGCCGTGGGGAACTGAACTGAGAAGCAACAGGGCGCACGTATCCGGTCCGTAGAGGGGAATGGCGCAGCAAGCGTGATTGACACCGAGCGGGTTCCAGTGTTACTGGCCATCTGAGACAAGTACACGGGAGGACACTGGCTCTATACGGAGATTGTAAAACCTCGCAAACGATTAGGTGTCGCCCAGCCGGCAGCTTTACAAATGTCTGCTATTGAGGCGCCTCGTGCCAAAGCCCAAGAGGAAGCAACGCCTCTCGTAGAGTGTGTTCTCACACCAAGGGGGCACGGTAAGCGCCGGGCCTGATAGGCCAAGACTATAGCCTCCACTATCCAGTGGGCGAGTCTTTGTTTGGAGACAGCTCTTCCCTTCTGCTGTCCTCCGAAGCAGACAAAGAGCTGGTCTGAGGTCCTGAAGCTCTGCGTGGTCCACATAGATGCGCAAGGCACGAACGGGACAGAGCAGAGCAATGGCTGGGTCTGCCTCCTCCCGGGGCAGCGCTTGCAAGTTCACCACCTGGTCCCTGAAGGGCATGGTGGGAACTTTGGGCACATATCCAGGCCGGGGTCTCAGGACAACGTGAGAGTCAGGCCCGAATTCAGGCACGAATCGTCGACCGAAAATGCTTGCAGGTCCCTACCCTCTTGACTGTGGCCAATGCCGAGAGGAGCACTGTCTTTAGAGACAGAAACTTAAGCTCTACTGACTGCAGAGGCTCAAGGGGCCCCTCAAGGCCGACAGGACCGAGGGAGATCCCAAGAGGGTACCAGGTGAGGGCGCGGAGGATTTAGCCTCCTTGCCCCTCTGAGGAACCTGATGACCAGGTCGTGTTTCCCAGAGACTTACCGTCTACTGCATCGTGATGTGCGGCGATAGCGGCGACATACACTTTGAGGGTGGAGGGAGACAGCCTCGCTCCAACCCATCCTGCAGGAAGAAAGCACGACTGCGATCGGGCATCTACGGGGGTCCTCGGCGGAGAACACCAATCGACGAACAGGTTCCACTTCAGCCTGTAAGCTTGTCTCAGACAGAGCCCTGGCAGAAGCGATAGTGTTTACTACCGCTGGAGGTAGCCCACTTAGAACCTCCGCGTCCGTCCAAGGACCATACGTGGAGATTCCACAAGTCTGGGCGCGGTGCCAGAGGGTGCCCCTCTCTGAGAAAGTAGATCCCTCCTCAGAGGAATTTGCCAAGGAGGGGCTGTCGCGAGGAGCATCAGTTCTGGAAACCACGTCCGGTTGGGCCAGTAAGGCGCCACCAAGAGGACTTGCTCCTCGTCCTCCCTGACCTTGCACAGGGTCTGTGCGAGAAGGCTCACTGGGGGAAACGCATATTTGCGTAAGCCCCGAGGCCAGCTGCATGCCAGCGCATCTGTACCGAGGGTCCCCTCGGACAGGGAGAAAAACAACTGGCAGTGAGGCGTGTCCGGGAGGCAAACAGGTCTACCTGAGCGCCCCGCGCCTCCAATTCAGCTGGGGTACCTCGGGTGGAGTCGCCATTCTCCCGGAAGGGCATGCTGACGTGAGAGCTCGTCGGCTGCACGATTGAGCTCGCCTGGGACATGAACGGCGCGAAGCGACCTCAGATGCTTCTGACTCCAAAGGAGGAGATGGCGGGCGAGTTGCGACATGCGACGGGAGCGTAGACCGCCCTGGTGGTTGATGTACGCAACGGTCGCAGTGTTGTCCGAACGGACCAGTATATGCTTCTCGTGTAGCAGCGTTCTGAAGCGGCGCAGAGCAAGCCATACTGCCAGCAACTCGAGGCAATTGATATGCCACTGCAGCTGGGGCCCTGTCCAGAGCCCCGCGGCTGCGTGCCCGTTGCACATGGCCCCCCAGCCCGTGGCAGAGGCATCTGTTGAAACAACAACGTGCCTGGATACTTGCTCTAGGGGAACTTCTGCCCGAAGAAAGGCAAGATCCGACCATGGGCTGAAGGTGCGACGGCAGGACGGGGTGAGTGAGACCCGGTATGTGCCGTGGTGCCATGCCCATCTCGGGACTCGGTCGTGAAGCCAACGCTGAAGCGGTCTCATATGAAGCAATCCGAGCGGCGTGATAGCGGCTGAGGATGCCATATGCCCCAGGAGCCTCTGAAAATGTTTCAGTGGAACCGCCCTGCGCTGGAGAGACTCCAGGCATCTCAGCATTGACTGAGCACGCTCCTCTGAGAGACGTGCTGTGAGGTTGACCGAGTCCAACTCCCTGCCGAGAAAAGAGATCCTCTGCATAGGGGAGAGTTTGCTCTTTTCCCGGTTGACCTGAAGCCCCAACCGGCTGAGGTGCCCGAAGGGGAGGGCCTACTGGTATGCTCGCCCTTTGTACGCAAAGCGGAATCGAGGGAGGATCGAGACATGGAAGTAGGCGTCTTTCAGGTCGATCGCTGCAACCCAATCGAAGGGACGGACGCATTGAAAGAGGCGTCTCTGCGTCAACATCTTGAACGGGAGCTTGACAAGGGCCCGGTTCAGAACACGCAGGTCCCAGATTGGATGTAACCCACCGTGTTTCTTGGGAACGATGGTAGGGGCCTTTGTAGAGCCCTGACTCCATCTCGGCTGGAGGGGCCGGCTGTATCGCGTCCTTCGCCAGTAGGACCGCGACTTCTACGCAAGACAGGGGCATCCTGGCTCAACACTGAGGTGAACCGATGCCCTGAACTTGGGAGGACGCCGGGCAACTGAATCGGCGTGGCCGAGTCTGATGGTCCTCAGGAGCCAGCGAGACGGCCTGGGGAGCTAGCCAGGCCCCAGGGGCCGTGCGGGACCAGGGGAGACATAGACGTGCCAGCGGTGGGGCAGCGAGTGGAGCCCAGGGCCCGACTCAAAGGCAGGCGTCTCAAGTGGGGTCTGAGTGTGTGGTGCAACACTCACCTGGCCACCCGGGGCCAGTGGCGGAACAGAACAAAAATTCTCCACCCGGCCCTCCTCCGGGAAGGAAGTGGTGCATCGCCATCTCCTGAAGAGCAGGATCCCGAGGCTCCGGATCGCCCGTCCCAGGGACGCCGCCTACCCTGGCACTTCACAGGCTTGGCAGGGGCGGAGGCGGGCGCGCCGCTTCCTGTGGCCAGCTCCATGCTGCGGCCATTGTGAAGGCTGCTGTTGTGGCCGAGCTGGAGCGGAGGTGGAGGGCAGGAGCGCCGGCGACGGGCAGGCGGAGGCTGCAGCCGGCGGTGGGGTGGAGACAGCAGCGGACCGCCGGGCAGGATGTGACGAACGCCTCCAGTCCTCCACCGCTTCGCCCGAATAGGCCGGCCTGGGAGATCGGGAAGCGGTGCTTGTCGGACTCCCTCATATCCGCCAAGGTCAGCCACAGGTGGCGCTCCTGGACCACTAATGTGGACATCGTCTGACCCAGGGCCCGCGCCGTGACTTTCGTCGCCCCTTAGCGAGGTCCGTCGCTGTGCGCAGTTCCTGCAACACACCTGGGTCAGCATCACCCTCGTGCAGCTGTTTCAACGCCTTGGCCTGGTGGACCTGCAGGAGGGCCATGGCGTGCAGGGCGGAGCGGCCTGTCCAGCAGCACCGTAAGCCTTGGCCGTTAGAGCGGACGAGAACTTACAGGCCCTGGACGGAAGGCGTGGATTACCCTCCAGGCGGCAGCGCCTGCGGCAAAGCTGCATGGCAATGGCGCGCCGACTGGGGACCTCCACATACCCCTGGGCCGCTCCGCCGAGGTGGTGAGGACGGAGGAGGCACTAGGCCTGTTCGGGCAGAAAAAGGTGCCTTCAAGACCTAGTCACCTCCTCATGCACTTCCGGGAAGAACGGAACCGGGGCGGTTGCCAACGCTCGCCTGCGCCTCAGGAACCAATCATCCAGCCTCGGCGCTCGGGAGAAGGCGGGCGCCTATAGTGCAGCCCGATGCTCTCAGCGGCCCGGGAAAGCATAGCGGTCAGTTCTGGATCTGACTCGGCAACGCGCTACTCTTCCTGACGGAGGCAGCGAGCCGAATCGTCCTCTCCAGAACCTAGCTCATCCCCGATGCAGTGATCGAAAGCCTGTCATCTGCTGGGGCACGAATGAGATGCTGGGCCCGCCTGTCCGAGGACCCGCATACTCATCCGGGAACCCCAGACGGTGCGATGTGCTCGAGGAGTGAGAGGCCCGCGGAGACGCACTCGACGGGGAAGCTCTCACTGTGATCCTCAAATCACCCTGGCCCTGAGCCGAAGTAGTCCTCCGTCCGGAGGAACTAGAACGGGGCAGAGCAAGGGGGATACCCCCACGTCTAGCGAGGAGGTATCTGGAGCGCAACATCGCTATGGTCATGTTCCCACAGTGAGAACATGACTCATCCATGAGCGCTGCCTCAGCATGCCTAAAGCCCAAGCACGAGGGGCAGCGATCGTGACCATCAGATGAAGTCAGGAACCGACCACATCCAGAACGCACGAGCGGAAGCCATCTTTAAAGACGCCCGTCGCTCGTGGAGCTCTTTAGATTTGCTCTTTTAGTTGAAAACTCTCTTTCAGCAGCGCTGAGCGCCGAGGGAGGTAGCAGCGTGATCGCTGCTTCTCGCGAATCCAGCACTGGACAGCAACCTCCGCTGACGCCGTAACACCAACGCTGTAGTCTTGCTTTGCAGACACTCAGAGATTTGCAAGGCTTGGCCCGGAAAAGCTGATGTGCGTTGCACGCCGCTCTCCTTTATACCCGCATCGCTGGAGCGCGTGGCGAAAACACGCACGCCAACTGTCATTGGCTTGTTTTGTTAACACTCAAGGTGATTGGGCTCTCCGGCGAGATCCCATTAGTCAGTCACTCTGACGTTCGTCGAACGTGACTGACTGATAGGAACGGCAAGTTTTTGCTTCCACTCAAAATAGGCATTTTCAAAATGATATAATGCATGGTATTTTGAACTGAAGTTTCACAGACACATTTTGGGGACACCTGAGACTTGTATTACATCACGTAAAATGGGTGCCCTTTTTAAGACTCTCACATTACATGGCAGCTACTGTATATAAGTAATTCGATTAAAGGGATTGAATTGAATTCTGTCATCATTTACTTACCCTCAAGCTGCTCCAATCCCGTATGAGGTCCTTTTGTGGAACTTGAAGATATTTGATGAATTTGTGTAACCAAACAATTAGGCCTACTGGCACCCATTGAATTCCATAGTATGGAAAACAAATACTATGGATGTCAATGGGGACCAGGAACTGTTTGGTTAAACACATTCTTCATAATATCTTCTTTTGTGCTCATTTTGAATAGGGTGAGTAAATGATTGCAGATTTAGGATGAACTATAACTTTTAGAAATGTAAGAATACAGTTTGTTCCCATACAGAGACAAAACCAAATTCTTTGTAAATGTTTATTTGTTCATTTGATGACAATTTGTATTAAATTTGTTTGCTCTAGATACACCAGAAGTTCACGTCTCTGTGAAGAAAGCTCCTGATGATCACAGTAAGCTGAATCTGAGCTGTCTGGCCACTGGTTTCTACCCCAGAGATATCGAGATGAACATCAGATTGGACAGAACTAACCTTGAGAACCAAAAATCATCAGGAATCAGACCAAATCATGATGGATCGTTTCAGATCAGATCCAGCGTGGAGATCGACAGAAACAATAAAGGATCTTATGACTGTTTAGTCATTCACAGCAGCACAGAACCAGTTTCAGTGGAATGGGGTAAATATCACCAGAAATACAGTCTCTCACATATCTGTCACAGGAGAATGCATTTCAATAGTTTCTAATGTTTATTATTTGTATTTGTATTCTGCAGATGGAAACTGTTCTGACTGTGAAACAGTATCTTCTCGGTCTGTTACAGCAGGAGTAGCAGGAGCAGTATTTCTAGTTCTTCTCTTTGTGGTTGTTTGCTGCATCTACAAAATAAGAAAATCAAATGGTGAGTTATACATATTCAGCATGATCATTGTTGCACTAAAACTCTAAATATGCTTGTTTTATAGACATTTTAAAATGTCTGGACAGGGGACGGTATAACAGTACACGGTCTGCTGTGTCTTTTCTAGTTCTGACGAGCTGTAATGCCAGGTATGGTGCAGTGACTCAGCAGTCCACTCACAGCTATCCATTGTCTTCACTTGTGCAAAGAGAGTAGGAAATATCAAATCCAAATTCAGTCCAAGGTACATTATCGTCGTGTGTTTTGATCAAGGGCTCAGTAGCGATGGACTGGAATGTGAACAGGTTTATGAGCACTGATTAGAAATGAAAAGAAACTGTAATTTTTCACTTTTGTTTTTTCAACCTAATCATGAAAGAATCGGTTTATTATGTCCCTTTATAATGTCATTCTTTCCACATTTGACAGTGTCTTGAAACATTTTAAATGATGAAGAATACATAAAATGTTGATGCATGATCCATTATGAAATGGTGTATTATAGCAGTGAAAAACCTGAGAGTTTAAAATGCTTCTGACTAAACTGATTATTGTACAACTTGAATGAATTAAGCTGCTTTTTCAAATCAAATGCTGAAGATATTTACACTCAAGCACTTCCAGTCACTGAGCTGTATTTACAGTTATTGTAGTCTATCTTGTGATGTTTTCATAAAGGTGAAATGTGCAATTTCTGCAGCACTGCAACAATAATAACTTTTGTACATTTTTCCTGAACACTGACAAATACATGTAGTCCCGCCCCCAAACTCATGCAATTGGTTGAGTCAGACATCGACTCAAACAGATCAATGTCGAACTGGTAGGATGTAAACTACCAGTGACTTCTTGGCCCGGTTTCACAGACAGGGCTTAGACTAAGCCAGGATTAGAACATAGTTCAATTAGGACATTTATTCATTTTTACTTTTATTAACATGCCTTAGAAAAAACTTTCTTGGTGTGCATCTTGAGACAAAACAAAGGCACTGATATGTTTTAAGATCAGTCAGTGCAAGTTTCTTTCAGTTGAAACAGCTTAGACTTACATTTTAGTCTGGGACTAGACTTAAGCCTGGTCTGTGAAACAAGGGCAAGCGTACTACATATTAAGATCAATTAAATTATCACCTTTAGGGACTGACATTTCATCATTGCTACTTGAAAAAAAACTACTTTCATATAAGGATATATATATATATATTAAACAGATTCACAGAATGTTTTTCTAATAGGTGAGATAGCGAAGAGGAATTATTATGCTGATATTTTATACTTTCATTTCATAAAATAATTTCCATTTTATGTGTATCTTTGAATGTCTAGTCTCTGTATACATGTAAACCACATTGGTACAGCAATTAATCTATGACTCATTTCTTATCCAAGCTTGATTTTGACTCAGTGTGACAGTGTGTACCGTACAAACACTTTAATTTAATTTCCTGAAGCTGAAATCTTTGTTTTCCACTATATTTTATACTTTATATTCAAATAAAAATATGCAATAAATCAGATTGTAGCAGAAACTGAATTGCAATGCAGGATCGTTTAAATGCAAATGTTAAAATTGTGTCTTTTTGAACAGTATTCTTTGTCATTTTTACTGTATTATGTTGCATTGTGTCTCTATAGTGTTCCTTTAGCTCAGCTAATCATGATCACAGTGTTAGCAATGCCATTGTCATGGGTTTTGATTCAAAGAGTAAATTGTATTGATCCAATGCAGAACCTTTTTTTTTGATAAACTGACAAATGCATGATTGTGCCTCTTTGGAAAATGTGCAATATAAGAAATAAATGTCTTGAGTGTGAGTGTGTGTCTATGTACTGAACAAGGAGCAGCATTATGTTTGTGCATAAATACTAAATTAAACATTTTCACGTTAAATAGCCTAGTCAAAGAAAATCAAATATTAACTTTTGAAATGCATTGCAGCCAGAATTAATACAATTCATTAAATACAATACAATTAAAAATACAAATAAATACAATAAATAAATACTCAAACCCAGGGTTCCTCAAATCTTTCCCGGAGGGCCAATCTGCTGCAGAGTTTAGCTCAACCCTGATCAAACTAACCTAGCTGTGATTTTGTTATGATCTTGAAGACTGATTAACACGCTCAGGTGTGTTTGGTTAGGGTTACAGCTAAACTCTGCAGGAGTGGGCTAGATTTGAGGATACCTGATCTAGGACCTATGGACTCTGTCCCCTTTTCCTCCAGTTGCTATGCCCCTGACCTGAAATAGACAATGTTGCTTCAGTGTAAAACGTGTGTTAACTTCAGGGGGAAAGAAATTACATTCACTCTCACATTCACTGTGATAATGAAAAAAAGAACTGGGCTGTATACATAACAGTGGTGAGAGTATACATGTGTTTTAAGAGTGTCTTTTAAGAGTGAAATCCAGGGGCCTACACTAGAAAAGGGGCCCACAGGCTGCAAGGAAATTATATTTTTTGAATAATTATTTAAATGGGAGTTTGCAGCAGTGACAACAGCAGTCTGTAAACAAACTCACACACTCATTTTCAGCGACGTCCTGGTTGTAGTTGCCTATATAGTGAGTGGTTCAGTTTAGGATCCCCCCACACAGTTTGCGTAGTTGGTATGTTCCACCGATATACTGTAAGTGGAATGCACAATCAATGCATTCTCTAGTAAATTCGTGTCTTTATGTTAACGTGCAGATGAACAAGACAAATAACACTGCTGTGTGAAAGGAACTGGATCGGACAACTTTCTGTAACATCATACAGTGCGTGTTCAGTCATTTGCTCTTCCAGTGGTCTCTGCTGGGCCCCTGGGGATTGAAGGTCTGCAAAACATACACACATATATTCTCATCATGGACAACAAACTGTGTTGAGTGGCATTTATGTCTGAAAAGTTATTTTAGATTAGTCTTTTCAACAACTTACCATTATGCAAGTTGTGGCAAGTCAGCAAGAATAGACCCCAAAAATCGCCATTTGGAATGGGCTCCATTTATTTAATTAGATCAAGAACAAGAATACAGTGCTGGCAGTACACAAAGGGACCAAATTAAACAACCAATACATATTGTGACACTTAATTGTACTATTACACAAGGCCAATGTGTCATTCAGTAAGACCAGGTTCAGACAGTGTGTGCTTTTTTGTGCAAAGTCATACAATTCTTGCAGTGCCAAGAATCATAACATAAAATACCTTGAATTTGTAAGACTTGTAAAAAAAACATCTCATCTTTGTCCTCCTCAAGTGTTGGACATCAGTAATGTAGATGCTCATCTTCATTATAACATAGTACAGGATTCATGTTGATCTTTCCCTGGTAAATCATCCTCAGGTACACATGAAGTGCTTGTAACAATTTAGTCCATGCAGTCTTTTCTAATGCATCGTTCAGCCTTCCCCTAATATTACTAGACTCATTAATATGACCAATGTTCATGTCTTAATTAAAATACTCATTGTAATTATATGTATTGTTTACAAAATAAAATGGTGTATGTACCAAACACCATCCTTAATACAGAATATTCACCATACTTTATTATCCAACACCATGTGCAATACTTTACTGGAGGATACAGCATAAAGACAGTTAAAGTAGCATATTACGACAAATCATATTCAAGAGAAATAAAAATGGGTTGTTAAAACCAGATTATATTATTCAAGTCACAACTGATGAAGCAACCCAAATGCATGTATGGTAAAATGTCTTGAGCATCATAGAATAATCACATTCAGTTTCCTTCTCATCATCAGAGCTCTCCTGGTTTTCTTCCTCCTGCTTGCTTGTCTATGTCCCTATTACAATCTTCCATGTCATGAACAATTTGCAGTTGTTATCCAGCATCCTACACTACAACTCTTGAAAAAAGATGTGACCAAATTAAAACCAAATCACTTTATTGTCACAATACCATGAACGCAAGAGTACAGGTGGTGAAAGTCTTTTGTGCAAACTCAGCAGCATGAGATCAGATGACAAATATTGAATATATATGCAACACACATACATGTATATATATGGACTCAATACACGTAGAGAACAATATATGGTAAATATTCTACTATACAGAGCGCATGAAATGAAAACAATATTAAACACAATAATCACAGTACACATTAGGGCTGCAAAATACATTGCATGAGATTGTCATGCGCATCTTCAGTAAAGCAGGTTCTGTGATGATTAATACATCTCCTTTACCTCAGCGATGAATCGCTTGCGGTGAACTATGGCTCTGTGTGCTAAATGCCGATCCATTTGAAAGCAGGTGATGGAGATTTATTAATCATCACAGAACCGGCTTCACTGACGAGATGTGCATGACAATCGCATGCAATATATCGTGCAGCCCTAGTACACATATACCTTTGCTTTACTGCAGTGCAGTACATTATGAATCAGTGCAAACTGTATGTCAGGCTGCAGAATAATAGTGAGTCCAGTCAGTGTAAGTGACAGAGTGCAGTACATATGAGGTTGGTGTGGTGTTACTGGTACGAGTTCAGTTCAGTCTGGTTGCCTGTGGAAAGAACTTGTCTTAGCTGCTGGTGCGTGTTCTGCTTATGGTAACAGTGTAAGCAGTCCATGGTTCGGGTGGCTGGAGTCTCTGATGGTCCTCTGTGCTTTCCTCACACACCACCTGGTGTAAATGTCCCAGAGGGACAAAATCATTTAGGGTGTTGTATATCAATAAACCATATATAGTATTATTTATAACTGTTGCACTGGGCTTACCATTGATTCCTGTTGAATGTTGTTGAAGGTATGGGCCAAAAGAATCCCTTCACCACTATCTTCCAGTTGTGAAGTTTATTTTAAGGGCTGTAACATTCATGTCACAGTAGAGCTGTTCATGAATGCAGTCTTCACAGCAGATATCTGATGGGTTCAGGCAGCAGTGGCCATTGCATTGATATCTTCATCAACAGGCTTCATCCTCCTTCAAACAAACAGACAAAACAATAAGTCAACAATAACTCTGGAGAAATAGTGTTGGGGAATACAGGTGCAGGTGTCAGTACTCACCATATCAGTCATTTCTTTCCCAAATTCCAGAAATGATGCACAGCTGATTTTCTCATTCTAGCAGCTATGAAAAGATGTATATGTGAAAAATGATAACTGCTGACTTGAAGAGTCTTTTGAGATATCAACGTCAAATGTTGTACAACATTAATTGTTGGATGGATTGTAGCGTGATAGTAGATTAGTTAGGTACGCAGGAGATAAATCATTTAGGGCCTTATAGGCAAGTAATAATATTTTGTAACTGATACGAAACTTAATAGGTAGCCAGTGCAGAGACTGTAAAATTGGAGTAATATGATCATATTTTCTTGACCTGGTAAGGACTATCTGTAGCTTGTTTATTGAAGATGCAGTGCATTACAATAGTCCAGTCTAGAGGTCATGAATGCATCAGAAACACTTAACATGATCCGTAGCTTGGAAATGTTTCTAAGATGGAAGAATGCTGTTTTTGTAACATTGGAAATATGATTTTCAAAAGATAGGTTGCTGTCTAATATAACACCCAGATTTTTAACTGTAGAGGAAGTAACAGTACATCCGTCTAGTTGCAAATTGTAATCCAAGAGATTCTGTGTACTGTTTTTAGGTCCAATAAGTAATATCTCGGTCTTATCTGAATTTAATAGGAGAAAATTACTGGTCATCCAATCTTTTATATTTTTAACACACTCTGTTAGCTTAGACAGTTTAGAAGTTTCATCTGGTCTTGTTGAGATATATAGTTGAGTGTCATCAGCATAACAATGGAAACTTTTGTTAGGATAAGATAATATTTAGATGAAATACAACTATTTGTAAATCTGGAATCTGAGGGTGCAAAAAACTCAAAATATTCAGAAAATCGGCTTTAAAGTTGCCCAAATGAAGTTCTTAGCCATGCATATTACTAATCAAAAATTAAGTTTTGATATATAGGAAATATATATATATATATAGTAATATATATATATATATATATATATGTAAAATATATAGGTAGGAAATTCACTAAATATTTTTGTCATGAATCTGGTTACCACTCACTCAAACTGCACATCACCCATGGACTACATCTCCCATCATGCACTGCACTCACACATTCCCGTCCACCATTACACCAATCACACAGCTGTCACCATTCACTCATCAACCCTGATTGCCTCACCACACCTGCACCTCATTCACTCACCACATAAAAGCAGCACACAAACACTCACTCACTGCGAAGTCTTGTTTTGCACCGGCTGACATTCTGAGCGTTATTCTTCCTGCCATCTCTGTGTTTGACCCCGGACTGCCCGACCTTGGAACTCTGAACCTGTGCCTGTGACCTCGACCCCTGCCTGGTATTGTTTACGTCTCTGCTCTGCCTCTGATATTCCTGTTTTTGCCTGCTGACCATTGCCCGTTTGTTTCTGCCTCTGCTCATTAAACATCTTGCTGCAAGTGAATCCACTCGCCTCAGACCAGTCATTACAATTTTGGTGGAACTTGATCTTTACTAATGATTTTTGGCATAAAATAAAAATCAATTTTCACCCTTACAATGCATTTTTGGCAATTGCTACAAATATACCCCAGCGACTTAAGACTGCTTTTGTGGTCCAGGGTCACATATTTTTGTTTATTGTTGTCGGTGTTGTCAACATCAGCAGCAAACCTGTATAAGGGTTTGGCCCACCCTCTCATCCCATAACCAAACTCCAGGGAAAACACATCAAATCAAACATGGCTCACAGCAGTCAAATGTTTGTTTTGTGAAGTTAGGCTGCCGTTTAATGGAAAAACAAGTGACTCTACCTTAGAAGCATGTACATATTTTAAATAAGTGAATCTCATTTTTATTTAAATTTGTGTTTAAGTTCTCAGTTTTCCCTTGGTTTAACACATACAGAATGAATGAAGTGTTAATATGAAAAAAAAAAACATGTATATATAAAAACATTTTACTGAAATCTTACAAAATCATGCAAAGAGAGTATAAATCTTTTATTTAGGCACACTTGCATTAAATAATTGCAGTTACATTAATAAGAAATGTATAGATAAATGAAGTCCTTGGCGTGGCTGTTCTTGTTAGAGAGCAGTAATGTCCTTGAAGGAGGTGAGTAGCACACACACACACACCCGATAGTCTTGAGTTGCTGTGTGGTAATCAGTGGTAACCTTATTTTACAGGTTGATGATTAACAGTGGGGACTGGAGGCTGAAGAAGGAGACCAGAGCATCAGAGGAGAACTGTACACAAGGTCTGTATCCTAGTTAATCCCAGGAATAATGGAGTAGTCGTAGACCAGACAGTGACTGAGTGAACAGGGTAAACTTAAATAGTGCTGGTGAGTAGTGTGGTGTTTGATGAGGGGTGGTGGTGATTAGTGCTCAGGATAATGTGCTTGTTGTGAGGGAGTGCCATTGGAGCCTGGTGAATCTGTGACAGCTTCATTGTTCTTTGTGAATTTCTTTATGTTGTGTACCTTTTGAATTGATTTTGTATTTCCTGTTTAATGCTGCCATAGCTTTGTTCTGGTAGTATTTCATGTACGGCCTCTGAAAATGTCAATAACAAACTAATTAAAAACTCTAAAGGCAATTTTGGAAAACACAGTGATAGTCTGGGTCTGAGCATGTTTGTTACACTGATAAAACAAACAATTACCCAGATGTGATCTTATGCATATGATGGACACAAATGGGTAAACAAAATCAAAAGTGTATGCAAATCTACAGTAAACAACACATAAAACCAATATTACCAATTATTTTGCTTAATATTGGCAGTTTACTGAAGGATTCCTTTTGTGCTCTTTCTCTCTCCCAGTTGAAGTTTGATAAAGAACCTTTAGCAAACAAGCGATCCATTACTGTTTTAACTACAGGATTTAAAGACAGTTTCACAGGCTCTGCCTGGCACAGATATTTTACCTTTAAAAAAAGGAAAAAATTGTTGCATTATTTATTACCAAGTGACAAATATTGTATTTTAAATAGCATTTTACTCACAAGTTCTATCGACCATCTATCTTCAGCCAGAATATTGCTCAATCTCTTCATATCAGCAGATTTCTTAAGAGGTATCCAGCTACGTAACTGTCCTTGTTCTCTGGATTTGAAGGACACAATGTAAAATGTGATTGAAATTGGCACAAATCATGGCACAAGTAAAATTTCTGAACTGAAAGCAAGATGTATATATAAAAAAATCTGCAAATATAATGTGACCCTGATCCACAAAACCAGTCTTAAGTGTCAGTTTTTCGACATTGAGATTTATACATCACCTGAAAGCTGATTAAATAAGCTTTCCATTGATGTATGGTTTGTTAGGGATAATATTGTTATTATAGGATAATATTTGGATGAAATACAACTATTTGAAAATCTGGAATCTGAGGGTGCAAAAAAATCTGAATACTGAGAAAATCATCTTTAAAGTTGCCTAAATTAAGTTCTTAGCAATGCATATTACTTATCAAAAATGAAGTTCTGATATATTTACGGTAAGAAATGTAATAAATATATTCATGGAACATGATCTTTAATTAATGTCCTAATGATTTTTGGCATAAAAGAAAAATTGATAATTTTGACCCATACAGTGTATTTTTGGCTATTGCTACAATTATACCCCAGAGACTTAAGACTGGTTTTGTGGTCCAGGGTCACAAATGTCATTTTCATGATCCTCACCCTCCATTACCGTCCACTGAAGTCTTAACTTCTGATTGTTCCTCTTCATTTCCAGCCTCATTAACAATTCCTCTATGTAATTCCTTATACTCACATTCGTCATTAAATCTGTGCTTCACAGCAGCTATTACATCCTCAAAGTCTTCAGGTTGGATGCAAAGTATCATGCTTTCTTGGAAAACCAGAATTTGATTGCAGGGTAATGTAGAGGCAAAGCATTTCAGATCCAGTGTTTTGAGAACTGGGGTCAAAGGGCAGCCCTGATCCAGCAGTTTGTGTCTCTGCATGAAACATTTACTGGTGCATCTCTGAGGAGATTTTCTAAAATTAGTAAATCCTGATACAGATTTGGGTTTGTCTCTTTTTGCTTTTGTATCTTAATCTTAGTGCAGACGGTTTTGGGAGTGATCATGACAGTAGCTAAATCTTTTGGTACACGACGCTTTGGCTGAGACAAGAAATCATCTAGATGTTTTGCCAGAATAGTTGCAATGATGAGGTAATCAACATTAAAAAAGTATTGACTATCATCATGTGGACTTTTCACACTTATATTAAAGTGTTTCTCAGAGCAGTTAAATGCACTTCTGCAGATTCTGTCATAGAGCATCTTTATGTATGGAATTACTTTCGAAATGTTGTCTTTATAGACGGAAACTGGGATGTTGTCTGGTCTCGGTGTGTCTGACACTTGAAGACATAGTATAGCTGATACAATATCAAGCTCACTGACAGCATGTAGACTTTCTTCATCCAGTGATGAACCCATCTCCTCTGTCAAAGCAGCAATTTTAGCATTTAATCGTTGTGTGTCTGATTGTGTGTCTGATTGTGTGTCTGATTGTGTGTCTGATTGTGTGTCTGATTGTGTGTCTGATTGTGTGTCTGATTGTGTGTCTGATTGTGTGTCTGATTGTGTGTCTGATTGTGTGTCTGATTGTGTGTCTGATTGTGTGTCTGATTGTGTGTCTGATTGTGTGTCTGATTGTGTGTCTGATTGTGTGTCTGATTGTGTGTCTGATTGTGTGTCTGATTGTGTGTCTGATTGTGTGTCAGGATGTTTAAGCATTGTTAGAGCATTGTTGATCACCAAGTGCACAGGACAATGGTCATTCATCTTCAAGGCTGTGATATCACAACTTTGGACACGCCACACACATTCATCTGGAACAAAGAAATAATCCAGCCTTGATGCATAACCATTACTGTGGAATGTGTAATTCTCATCTACAGGGTTCTTTCTTCTCCAGACATCAACCAGCTGAAGAGACTTCATGAACATTTCTACACAAGAGCGCAGCCTTTTGTGGGTTGAGCTGTCTGTAAACCCTTTTGAAATGTCTTTGTCAGTAAATGGATTGAGAACAGTATTGAAATCTCCACCGATCACCAGCAGCCCTGTTGTCATTAACCGCAGGTAACTTGAAAGATGATAAAGGGTTTTTTCATCGTCTTGACGGTTATAAATACTAACCAGACTGTACAGCTGACCTTTCAGGTTACATTTCAACACAACATATGTTCCACAGGTATCTATTTCATCGCTTATTTTTGTAAAACCTAGGCCTAGTCTTTTTCTCACAAGTATGGCTGTTCCCTTGCTGGAGGAGGAATACTTTGTGTAGAAAACATAAAAAGACTGTTTTAGATGTTGTATAATATCTTCATCTTCTGCTCCAATGTGTGTCTCTTGTACAAAAACAACATCAGCATTTTGTAGTTCTTTAAATTTCTGATCTCTGTTTGTTTTAAGTCCATTAACATTCCAAGTGATGAAGTGTATGGTCTGTGAAGCCATTGTAAATCTGCTCTCACAGAACAAAGATCTTCAGCTTAGCTCCCTGTCAAAACAGAGTGGTGGAGGGTATGAACTTTTTGTTTTGCATTATTTACTGAGATTTTCATCGTATCCTATAGCAGCAACAGAAGCATTTTACATTTGGAGACTTTTAACCAGAGTCATTTAAATTGTATTTAAGGTTAAAATAAGAAAAAATATATTTGCAACAATTAAGTTTTAGAATTTTAAGCCCCATAATAATTAAAAAAATTGTTACCTTTTATCTCTCGGAATAAGTGTGGCTACACATTCTCACTGATTACTCGTCACATATTGACACTTGGTCAGGACTTCTTGGTGTCATTTTTTTAACGTCTTTAACATTTTTGACATGCAGGGTACTCCAATGCTTTCACTGAGAAACCTTTGGCACCAATAAGCTGATGAAATGAGCATGGGAATTTCATTACATCAGCTTTGATTGTGAAATGACTGTCATGTCTCTTGTGAACAACTGTGTCATGCTGCGTATTTTTTTAAGAAATGACTGTCTATGGAGCGGCAATATTTTAAAAATGTAATTATACACCAAATTAAATGTAAAGTGCCCTATTATGGATTATGCATGCATGCAGTGTGTAACACAGTAAATGAAAACATCCTGCCCATTTTTTTAATCTGAAAGTACACCGTCTTTAACGTTTTTGTCTCTCAAAAGAAAGAGTTGACATTTAAGAAAGAAAGAGAAACAAGAAAGAAAGAGAAAGAAAGAAAGAAAGAAAGAAAGAAAGAAAGAAAGGAAGAGAAGGTTTAAGTTCAACGTTAGATTTTTTACGAAACTTAAAAAAAAAAAAAGTTGAGCAAACTTAAAAAGTTTAATTCAACCAGCTTCAGCAGATTTTTGCATTTTCTCAACTTGTTGTTTTAAGTTTATACAACAAAAAAATAAGAAAACTCAAAAATCTCCTACAAAATAAGTTGAGAAAGCTAAATAATCTGCTGAAGCTGGTTGACTTAAACGTTTAAGTTTGCTCAACTTTTCTTTCTTTTTTAACAGTGCAGGATTGAGCAGGTAGTTCTTGCCCAGAAGAGAACCACACCACTATTCATATCTGTATGCTATTGTCAATTATCTTTGATGAAACTCAAGACAAAACCCAACTTTTCTATCATAATATTATATAATTAAAATATTAGTTTGATGTTTTGTAGAGATACAACAGCATGTTAAAAGCAATGCCCAACAATGACAAGTGCAATTGCTTACCTTAATGTCTTTATTTGGATCCCTTGAGAAAATAAATAAAATAAATATATTAACAGAGGGCATTGCATTAAAACACAATTATTATGTAAAATTACAATAATTAGTTGTGAAAGCGCATGTACCTTTGATGTTCACAGTAGTTGTTTTTCTTCTTGGTGAAAGAATGGCCTTATATAATAAGCAGATGCCTTAACCACACCTTCAAATTCTCATGCACCCACTGCAGATTAGATGATGTGAAGGGTTGCGAGGTGATGTGAAATGCTCTCTACAATTGTTTTAGGAATGAGTCGCACTGCTCATTCTTGTTGATCAAGTTCAACTTGTGTATTCAGAAATCTGATCTGTTTGCTCTACTTGTTTAACAATTTACTTGTCACCTTTAAGCCTTGAGCACCAATTCAGCACCAGCAATTTTGACTTCAAATCTGTTTGCTCTTTGTTTCATGATGCAATCGTCACCATAGTAAAGTCAAGCCTTGAATAGCAGATTGTTTGGTGTACACTTGTTGTGATTAACATTTTGAACAAACTAGTGTTACAACTCAGATCATCTGATGTTGTTGTTGGTGAATAATGAGTTTAATTAATCTAAAATAGTTAAAACCAATGCTCTTTCAACACCACTACTCTTTTAGATAGCAGATTTTGATCAAATAAGCAGTTACTTTTAAAATCTTGACACTGAGAACTAGGACCTTTCATGTTATAATTAAAAAAAATATAGTTTATATGGCCATTTCTCATGTAATAGACTAGGTATGACAAAGAAAAGTGTATAATATGATTAATTGATTGATTGATTAGTTGGGTGGGTGCCAGCCAACCAATGGCAACATCCCTGCAAAGTCAGTTTTACCAAAAGGAGAAATTGAGTTTGCAGTTTATATATTTTAGAGTTTTACCTCAGTCATGTTTTACAAATTATGTTATGTGTGAATGTATGTATGTACTTTCTTTCTCTAGTATTGCACTGTTGTGTAAGTGACTCTGTATAACACCCATACTTGCTAACTTCTGGATTTGTCCTGCTAACTTTGTATTTATACCAACTCCATTAAAGAGTGTAGAAGTAAATATCCCACATGGACATAATATTTTTATACATTTCTTTAGACAATAAGATTCTCTATATACACACATATCCCAGATAGCATGCGGATGTGGGCCACCTAAGGCAATGATATGGCACTGCTGGCCTTCTTATGGCCCATACAACATGGATGTAAGCCTAAAGTGGCCCACATGTAAAATATCAAAAATGGCCCAAATGCATCAAATCACATGTGGTCCTCTGTAGGCCAAGATGTGGTGTTCACGGCAATGTGTCATCTGAATGTGACTCTAAAGTGGCCCATGTGGTAAATAGTAAATATGGCCCAAACAGTGTCACCCAAATTTGTTCAACCTTTGACAAAAATGTGGCACAGTCGATAAAGGCTAATTAGGGTGTAAACCAAATGTGGCTGTGTCTTTTGTTCTGGTAGTATTTAAGAGAAAGTTGCAAATCAGTCAGGGGGGTTCTGTAGTCAGAAAACCCCCACAACATATGTGAATCCAGAGCTCTGCACTAGAGCTCACATACTGCTGTGTGTCTCTCTGCTGTCAGGTATGCATTTACATTTACGCATTTAGCAGACGCTTTTATCCAAAGGCTATACATTTTTTTTTTAATCGGTATGTGTGTTCTCTGGGAATTGAACCCACGACCTTTTGCGCTGTTAACGCAATGCTCTACCACTGAGCCACAGAAACACGTATGCATTTCGTTTTTATTCTATTCTGCTCATAGAACACACTTTATAGTTATTTGTGTTACTACATGCGCACATAGGCTAGTTAAGTTTATTCTTTAAAACACATGATTGCTTTGCTGTAAGTGTTCTTTGAAATACTTAAAGTAGGTAAAAGGTTGTCGATGCAATGCTTTTAGACCATGAACCGTGTGTTAAATTAGGAGAACTGTTACATGTGTGACTTGTTTATCTCCTGCGTGGAACACTTGGCTATTACCCATATGGCTACAGTATCTATGTACAGGAGCAGGGTCGCCACGCAGCTACAATGTGATTCACAATTGCATTATGCTTTCTAAATTGGCTTCTAATTGTTTCATTATGTAACTGGCATTATACAATTTTACCTGACTAATAATAAATTGTTATATTTGATTTATTCTAATCTCCTCTGAAACCATGATTATTTCTAGTAGATTAAATTCGTAGTCTGGTGTTTCCACAAATCTGCATCCAGGATAGATCATACTAATGAATGAAGCGGGGGCTCTTTATTAGGGATCTTACCATTTCTGACTGTCACTGGCTTAACAAGTTGCAATTTTCGTGATTATAGAGAAAAACTACACCCTTTGTTATGTGCTAGCAGGGTGCAGCCTACTAAAAGGTATTATCACCCTGTATCCTTTAAATCCTAGTAAGTTCAGAAGTTTGTGCCTTGAGTTCACTGTTGGCCAAATTAATTGCTAAGCGACACTGGGTCACTAATGAATGAATAATTTAAAGTATGGGATTTCCAGAATAATCAAATATCTAAATTAATATTCAATCGATATCTGTGATCAGTTTTTAATTAGAAATATTGCCTAAATTTAATGGTCACTTGAAATTGGTGTGAGATTGAACACGGAGCTAGACTAAAATTGAAAATAAATCCTGATAAATTTAGAGGCGCAAGTAAAATACCGATCATGCATTAAATCTTCAACCAGGCCGCTGGATTTCGCTTTTTTGTCCGGCAGGTGGATACTTACACCCAAATAATTAATAAGAATTTGGGCCACTTTGGGCAAATATATGGTACAGTAAGCATTGGCTAATCAGTATGCAAGCCTAACTTGTCCCACATTTGACATGGCACATATGCCCCATATATTATAAAACAGATGAGGACCACTTCTGGTTTGGATGTAACACTTGACACTGGCTAATTGAAATGGAAGTTTGAAATTGTAATATGGCCTAATCGAATTTGGCTACTTTTAGTAGGATGCAACAAAGTTAACTGATGCAGGATGATCTGGATATGAGGCTTAAGAAGGCTAAGCTGAAATTGCTTAAGCAGCTATTAATTTTTTTAAACATGCTTTTAATGGCAGTTTTTTATATGTGCATTGTGCAGCATAAAAACAGAAGTGCACTGTAATGATAGCTCTTTGTGACATGGTTTCTATTATATCTATCTATACAAATAGGACCAGACTGCTCTAATGACAAATATTGCCCAAATAATTTAATACGAATTTTGGCCCCTTTTATTCCACTCAGTATGTCAAGTCAAGTCAAGTCACCTTTATTTATATAGCGCCTTTAACAATACAAATTGTAACAAAGCACTGCACAGTATCAAAATAGGCAAATTTTGTCAATAATGTAAAATGACAGGATTTAACACTCAATTATCTGCTGAATGCATTTCATTATTGAATTTAGTAATGGCATTGTCCAGCTTAGTTCAGTTTAAATAATATCTGTGCAATCAAGTCGATGATTGTGCTGGAAATGAAGTGTCCCCAACTGAGCAAGCCAGAGGCGACAGCGGCAAGGAACGAAAACTCCATCGGTGACAGAATGGAGAAAAAACCTTGGGAGAAACCAGGCTCAGTCGGGGCAGTTCCTCCGGCCAGACGAACCAGTAGTTTGTTCCAACTGCAGAGTCAGAGTGTAAGTGGTCCACTGGTTCCAGGGTCTTTCCCGATGGATGTCTAGGTGACGAGGTCCTCACTGGAGATCTGTCTCTGGGGCTCATCTCGGAGGTCCTCGGAGGGGTTGTCATCGTCTCTTCTCAGGTGTTCGGTCATCTCTATCGTTTAAGGGTAGGATCCAGAATGAAGCTTGTGTAATTCTAGCTACCACGGGATGTTAATCCCGTGGCAGTAACATAGAAACAGTAAAACAATTAGCGTAGCAGCGGCTCCATCCAGGAATAACCCTGGATGAAATTATCAGTATAACCCAAGCTAAAGCATAATAATGTGCATTTGTTCAGATAGACTGGCAGTACAAGATTGTGAGATGCATTATATGAATGCTTTGCTAAAGAGATGTGTCTTTAATCTAGATTTAAACAGAGAGAGTGTGTCTGAACCTGAATGTTATCAGGAAGGCTATTCCAGAGTTTAGGAGCCAGATATGAAAAAGTTCTACCTCCTTTTGTGGACTTTGCTATCCGAGGTACTACCAAGAGTCCAGAGTTTTGCGACCTAAGGGAGCGGGTTGGATTGTAGCGTGATAAAAGATTAGTTAGGTACGCAGGAGCTAAATCATTTAGGGCCTTATAGGCAAGTTATAATATTTTGTAACTGCTACGAAACTTAATAGGTAGCCAGTGCAGAGACTGTAAAATTGGAGTAATATGATCATATTTTCTTGACCTGGTAAGGATTTTGTACGATCTGTAGCTTGTTTATTGAAGATGCAGGACAAGCACCTAGCAGTGCATTACAATAGTCCAGTCTAGAGGTCATGAATGCATGAACTAACTTTTCTGCATCAGAAACACTTAACATGTTCCGTAGCTTGGAAATGTTTCTAAGATGGAAGAATGCTGTTTTGTAACATTGGAAATATGATTTTCAAAAGATAGGTTGCTGTCTAATATAACACCCAGATTTTTAACTGTAGAGGAAGTAACAGTACATCCGTCTAGTTGCAAATTGTAATCCAAGAGATTCTGTGTACTGTTTTAGGTCCAATAAGTAATATCTCGGTCTTATCTGAATTTAATAGGAGAAAATTACTGGTCATCCAATCTTTTATATTTTTAACACACTCTGTTAGCTTAGATAGTTTAGAGGTTTCATCTGGTTTTGTTGAGATATATAGTTGAGTGTCATCAGCATAACAATGGAGACTAATCCCGTATTTTCTAATAATATTACCAAGGGGCAACATGTATAATGAAAATAGCAGAGGACCTAGGACAGATCCTTGTGGTACTCCATACTTTACTGGTGATAATTGAGATGACTCCCCATTTAAATAAACAAAGTGGTAGCGATCGGACAGGTAGGATCTAAACCATCTTAAAGCCTGCCCTTGAACACCTGTATAGTTTTGTAATCGATCTATCAGTATGTCATGATCTATAGTGTCGAACACAGCACTAAGATCAAGTAAAACTAGCAATGAGATACAGCCTTTGTCTGACGCAAGAAGCAAGTCATTTGTAATTTTAACAAGTGCAGTTTCCGTCTCTTTCTGTGCAGTCCCCCACCATCGTTTAGGATTTTCTTTATAGTAATAAAAATAATTTAGTTCAGTTAGAGAACACTACAATTAAAACTGAACGCCGCTGCTCAATGCAGCGCACCGAACTAGAGTAGTGCATCACAGCAGTCTAGGTCTGCATTGTCGCGGCTGTCCCGACCAGATTTCTTATGCCTCGGAATTAAACTCCCGAATAAAACACGGTAGCGGTCGGTAACTCTGGTGCAATTTGAACGGGAGCGGGCGGTCTAACAACATCCTGTTCCTGACATCCTTTCAGAACAGCATATCTGCTCATTATTCTTATCGAGCACCGGTACAGCCTGCACTCGGACTGTTATGCGCGCGCTGCACGCATGAACCAGTGCTTCGTTTTATTGTCTGTGCACAGCATGTGCAACGATGCTCAGAGCAGGCTAGTCGCTAGCCTACCAGTAGCTCTCAGACAGAACAGGCAGCTTGTGATGAGTGACCGAGCAGAATAAGGATGGAGCAAAGTGTGGATGCGCTGTCCTTGAAGGACGTTCAACTCGGTTTTATTTATTATTTTGAATTACAGACTGTCGAATTTTTTTATTTTTCTCTGCTGCACTTTTTTTACTGTGTTATCAGCAAGATGTTAAATTAATTTCGTATTTTGACAAGACTAATAAAATAGCTATTAGGATTTTTTCCATTGTACGCTGAATGTTAGCCTAAATTAATTGTCACCTGACAAGACGAATAAAAATAAGGGATTACAATTTTTTTATAACTCTTTTTTTCTATCTGTGACACTTTTTTCTGTGTCGGCAACAAAATGTTATTGACATTTTTCAGTCAATAAATTCAAGACTCTTGACAAGACGAATAAAATAAATACAATTTTGTGCAGACTAAACTTTTATTTGTTAGCCTATCTGTCTTTCTTTCAGCAGAAATGTGAACAAACAGTGAATATATCGCAGGAGCGGGTGGGTGCGGAATAAAACCTAAAACAGTCCCGCGCAGACCTCTACATCACAGATCAGATTTCATCTATCACATGAAGAGAGATGACTGACAAGTACAGTGAGGTGAGACAGACAAGACGATGGCTGAAGAGTTTCAAAAAGAAATGTAAAAGCGCCCGTTTTAAGCCTGTTGACCTGCCAATAATCTAAGTCATGGGTGCCCACACTTTTTTTTGTGCGGATCTATTTTCAAATGAGAAACTCACCGATATCTACCAAGTTAAAGGTAAATAAATGACAAAATACATATTAAGTAAATTATTAAAAAGGCTTGTTGGGATGTATCTTTACATTGCATGAATTTAATAATAATAAAAAATTACTTTTATTATTATTCACTATTAACGACGCCATCAGTAGTTCAAGGGTTCAAGTTCAAGGTTCAAGGTTTCTTTATTTGTCACATAATAAATTATACAGGGTATAATCAGAAGTGAAATGTAGGTCAAATCAGGTCCGCTCAGTGGACAGTGCAAAGAATAAAAATAAAAATGAAATCAAGGTTACACAACACAAGAGCATATATATATATATAGGTAAACTAAAAAAAAAAAGAGGAAAAAGAGTAAAATGTGCAATATAATAAAAAGTGCAAAACAAATAAGATGTGCAAAAACAATAAGATGTGCAAAACTGTATATTGGGACTTAATAAATAGTACTATGAACAAGAGGGATGAGAGGGATGTGCAAACGGGTTGAACCGGGTATGTACTCTAGCAGCAATACGGGTGATGAGAATATGAATGTTTTTTACAGATAATAATGAGTCTTGTAAATGTTATGAATGTTATGAGTGTTATGAGGCTGAGTTTGTGTTAAGGAGCCTGATGGCCTTGGGGAAGAAGCTCCTCCTCAGTATCTCAGTTTTTGCCATCATGCTCCTGAAGCGCTTGCCAGATGGCAGTAAACAGAAAAGATGGTTACCGGGGTGGTTTGAGTCCTTGAGGATTTTAGCAGCTCTGCTTCTGCAGCGTTTGAGGTAGATGCCCTGCAGAGAGGGGAGAGCAGACCCTGAGATGCGCTCAGCTAAGCGCACGACTCTCTGTAGAGCTTTGCAGTCCTGGTTTGAGGCGTTACTATACCACACTAAGATGTCAGTACACTTTCTATGGCCCCTGAATAGAAAGTTTTCAGGATAGCTGGTGAGACCCTGAATTTCCTCAGCTGTCGCAGATGGTACAGTCTTTGCCTGGCTTTCTTAACCTGAGTCTGAATGTGTGCAGTCCATGTCAGGTCCTCGGAGATGTTTACACCGAGGTACTTGAAGCTACTCACCCTCTCCACAGGGGTCCCACTGATCATAAGAGGAGTGTAGGGCCGCTGCTGTCTCTTCCTGAAGTCTACAATCAGCTCTTTAGTTTTGCTCACGTTCAGAGAGAGACAGTTGTCCTGGCACCATGATGTGAGTCTCTCCACCTCATCCAAGTATGCGGTCTCGTCATCGTTGTTAATGAGGCCCAGAACCACAGTATCATCAGCAAATTTAACAATGGAAGTGGAGCTGTGTGAGGACACGCAGTCGTGTGTGTAGAGAGAGTAGAGCAGGGGGCTCAGGACACAGCCCTGTGGGGCTCCTACGTTCAGGGTGATGGAGTTGGAGGTGAACTGGCCGACTTTCACCACTTGTGGTCTGGCGGTGAGGAAATCTTGAATCCAGTCACAAAGTGAAGAGGTTATGCCGAGGTCTGAGAGTTTGACAGCTAGCTTGGTGGGGACTGTAGTGTTGAAAGCGGAGCTATAGTCAATGAATAGCAGCCTGACATAGTTGCCATTTTTGCTGTCAATGTGAGTGAGGGACGAGTGCAGGACCTGAGAGATGGCATCATCAGTAGACCTATTTGGCCGCAAACTGAAGAGGGTCCAAAGTAGCAGGGATGGAGGAGCAAATGTGTTTCTTTAAAAGTCTCTCAAAAAACTTCATGACTGTCGATGTGAGGGTAACTGGACGATAGTCATTCAGGCAAGAGGGTTTACTGTTCTTAGTAGGGCTGTAGTCAAGTCCACCTTTGTCGAGTCCAAGACAAGTCCAAGTCCAAAGAGGTTCGAGTCCGAGTCAAGTCCAAGTCCAAAGAGGTTCGAGTCCAAGTCCAAGTCCAAATGAGACGGTCAAAACAGAGAAAGAAAAAAATCTTCTTCAAAACCACATATTTAATTATTGATAATTGATGTGATACGAGAGCATATCTTCTATTCTAATATAATAATTTTGCATTATTGTTTGTAATGATCTAAAGCATGTGCAGCAACACTGTAGGATCAAATTAGGCTATTTTATTTCTCCTCCTGAGACCCAGCTGTGGAGTTTGTGTCTCTGTAGGACATTATATTAGTGTATTTCTCTGAGACCTCACATGTCACAGTTATAAGCCTGGATGTCCTGCACAGAGCTCATTCAGGGCTTTATAGAGATACTAAATGTTTTTTAAACCCTCTCATACGTCTTTAAAGATGGCAATATTTAATTTAGTGAAAAACTGTACATCCTTATGGAAATATGATTATATTCTGTAATGTCTTTTAAATCTGAATCATTTTCAGATTGTTTGTCATAAAGCAACATCTCAGGAAAATGTTATGGGTTTTCAAATTCAAATATAACTTCCTGTTATGAAACAGGACATAATTTCATACATGTTCAATGTAGAGGACACCAGGACTAAAAGCATGTTTATTATGCATTTTGGGAGACAACAATTGAATAGGAAAATAAATTATATATCAGTTTGCTTATGAAATATCATAAATTATTATGAAAATCTGGCCATGTATTACTCCCATTATGATTTTTTTTCAACATTCTGTCCCAACAGCAACACATTAATAAGCAAATTAGGTATAGTGTATAGGTACACTGTGTTTAATGGGAAACCAGTTTATGGAATTTTTTACACACATATTGCATAAAACAAAATGGTATATCAAATCATTTTGTTATACATTTTAAAACATAGTTGAGAATCATCCTTAAACAAAGTAAAAAAATCCTGAAACCTAAATATGTATTTGGTGATTTAAAAAAACTCCCATTGATTTTGCCGTTTTCTATTCATGCCATTTAATTTTAATCCTTGTGTCCTCTACAGAGGACATATAATCAAATATGAATAAAATTGTGCTTTTCAAAAAATATTTTTTTTTCTTATGGTCTAAACAATGTAATGACATGAACACTTTTTTTAGGGGGGCGTCTCAGGAGGATATTTTAGGTTTAGCAATTTCACTAATATTTGACCAATTCTCGATTTTGTAAGATTTTATCTAGTCAACTTGAAAATGTAACTACAACATGATTCAAGCAACTTTCTCTTTATTAACCCTCTAGTTAAAGAAAAGTATATTCTAAGTGCACCACACATGATGTTGTCTTCATGATGTAAATGTGAAACAAATCACTAAATATCTTTGCAGAAAAGATGAACTACAACTACATCTTGTACAAACTTATATTATGCATATTAGGCTATATGTTCTGAAATAATACAAGACAAATGCTCCAAAAAACTCAAGTAATTCAAAATGACTGAAGGTATAACACATAGAGTGCTATTATTAACTATAAAGGCTCTGTAAAACAATGAACAGCAGTTCTCAGCCTGTCACCCTGACGCACTCTAGTTATTAAAAGTTATTAAAAGATGTTTAACTCACATCTTCTTGTATTTTTTCTATTCCACTGCCCGCGTCAACACAAAAGCACACTCTGTGTGAATGGCACCTAGAGAGCATCACACGTGAGCGGTTAATCATGTGCATCGACATGCGGGTGGATTGTTCTTTTCTCTTTACTGTTATTATCAAAGTGTCTAATTCTAGCGTTTGGTAATATTTCTATTAAAAATCACGATTCCTCGATTTATAAAAAATCTAATTGTGGCAAAACATTAAATTCGATGTATTATGCAACTTGCCGACAGCATGTCTGTGGCCAAAATAAAGATAATTTATGCCTCCACGCAGGCCAGACACTCATATGACGCAGCTGTGCATTTAACAGGGGACCAATGACAATGCCCGTTCTAGATGGAGTTAAACCAATGGCAATTGCATTACCCATTTGGAACAAGCGAGTCTTTGTTTTGAAAGATAAAAAAAAGCATATATTGCTGGACTCGGTCGAGACCAACTTGAACATTTGGCGAGTCCAATGACCAAGTCCGAGACAATAGAAAAACGTCTCGAGTCCGAGACCGGACTCGAGTACTACAGCCCTAGTTCTTAGGCACAGGGATTATAACAGATTTTTTAAAGGAGGTGGGAACAACAGAGGTAGCGAGGGACTCATTAAATATGGATGTAAACAAACCAGCAAGCTGATCAGCACAGGACCTCAGAACGCGGCCAGTAATCCCATCAGGTCCTGCTGCTTTCCTTACGTTCACTCTCCTTAGTTCTCTCCGAACCTCATCCTCTGACACGGTGAATACATGATCGCTGCTCTGTCTGCTGCTTCCTGACGCGCTGATAGACAGAGTCGCGCCGCCGCCATTACATTCAAAGCGGCCGTAGAAGGTGTTTAGCTCTTCGGCCAGCAACAGATCTGCTCTCACCACTGCGGAGGAGTTATTTCCAGAGGAACAGATGGTCTTCAGTCCCTGCCACATGCGTCGAGAGTCATTGAGCTGGAAATGTGACTCAATTTTCTCCTTGTACCGGCGTTTAGCGGCTCTAACTGCTCGACGGAGCGCGTAGCACGATGTTTTGTACTCCAGCATGTTCCCTGACAAAATACCGGCGTTGTATGCGGCAGTTCGATGGTTAACCGCATCACGGATTGTTCTGTCCACCCACGGTTTCTGATTTGAGAAAGTCTTTATTGTTACCGTTTCAGTGGCCTGTTCGGTTAGCGTGTTGATAAAGCTTAATGCTACATCCGTGAATTCGCTGACGTCAGATGAACTCGCCCGGAACATGTCCCAGTCGACATCATCAAGAGCCGCCTGTAGCGTAGCTTCAGAGTGGGAGGACCAGCGCGTCACTTCCTTCTTCACCGGGGGGTCATGGACGCTCCGTTGTTTGTATTCCGGTGTGAGGAAAATGGCGGCATGGTCCGATTTTCCAAATGCCGGCAGTGAGTGAGCTTTGTAAGCTTTTTTGAGCGGAGTGTAGCAATGATCGAGTGTATTCCGTCCTCTGGTTGGACAGGATATATGCTGATGAATTTCGGCATGACCTTCTTAAGGTTGGCTTTGTTAAAGTCCCCCGCGATGATACATGCAGCGTCAGGATGTTTGTTGATATATCCGCTGAGCTCGTCGTGGATCTTGGACAAAGCCAAGCTAGTATCTGTCTGTGGTGTAATGCAGAGCCATATAGAGAGAGAGTTGCGACAACTCCATTCACTCCAATGGAACGTTTTTTTTTACAGCAATGGCGGCTCGTGGAGCCTCTCAAAAGTTCCCGGAAGTAGCAGCAAACACATGCAGCGCCATAGAGATGCAGCAGAACAAACCGTTTGCGACGCACTTTTAAAAGGTTAGATGTTTAAAAAAAATATTGTATATTATCAGTACATTTGAATAAAAGTAACTTGTACTTTAAAACCTCCTAGTAGATTATTACTCATTAAATTAGTAGATTTAAGAGATGTTATCAGATAACTAACAGATTAGTCTAGATTGGCTACTGGATAAAGTTAGTAACGAACACCCTATTAATTGTAAAATCCTCACAAATTTTTTTGTTGTTATAATTTGTATTTATATTTAAATTGCTCCTGCTGACTTGAGACAACCATTTTTTTCTTCTCTCCATGTCAGCGGGGAAGCCATACATTCGCACACCTTTCTCTGAGCGATTTGCACAGCAAACCATGGTGGAGACTATGCAAGGACAACATGAAAGAAAGGACACAGACAAAATGCTTGGCATGCTATTACATTTATTAGAATTGTATTCATTGTATTTATTAATTGCTGTAAATAGTTAATTGCATTTATTTGAATAAAAATACAAAAAAGTAATATTGTAATATATTATTATTTAAAATAACTGTTTTCCATTTTAAAATGGCATTTATTCCTGTGATGCAAAGCTGAATTTTCAGCATCATTACTTTTGAACGGCAGTGTACATGTTTATATGAGTACAAAACAGATGCTTAAGTTGTTTTAAACCTAAATATATTGTGTATATGAATAAGTATTGTAAGAAATACACATTTAATATATAATATTTATAATACACTAAGTAATTATATTACTATATATAATTGTAAGAATTGTAAACAATAAGCTTAATTTTCATTGTTTAATTCACAGTTCATTGACCCATTGTGCGGTGCGAGCTGACAATCACCTGTCACCAGCCTGTCTCTGTACTATCTGAAAGTCATAAATATGACATTAGTTACCATGAGATTAGTGAAAACAATGAATATAACGTAACATAAAAAGGGAACAGCAACCTGTCTTTATACAAGTTAGAATATACTTGAAATAAGTGAAGGCAAATAACGGTAATCGAACACTAATCCTCAAATATTAGCTGATTTAAATACTTTAAAAACAACATCGCTGTAACTACATACTCAAGTTACATACATATGTCGGTGTGTTATATAAATATATAAAATAGTGGTGGGCCGTTATCGGCGTTAACGAGCTGCGTTAACGTGAGACTCTTATCGGCGATAAAAAAAATATCGCCGTTAATCTATTCTCAAAGTTGGGTTGGGAGCTGGGTCTATACTACGCAAGCTATGATGACTTTCACCCTGATATTTTAGCGGATGTATACCTAGCGAATTGCACTGTAGGGGCGAGAACGAGGTCTTGAACTAGAGGCTCGCAGTCCGTGATGGACAGATTGTTAACGGCTGGTCTATGTGGTAATACAATCGGGCAGGACATCCAAACGCTCACCTATCATTCATCAACCTCAAATATGGCTTTTCATCTGAAAGATGTATGTAGTAACAACTTTACATGGCGCTCAATATGATGTTAACCTAGAGAAATGCGCTATTGAAGTGTTTGTGTGGAAGCGCGTTTGCGCAGGACAGGCTCCGGTGTGCTCACTTGCTCTTAAAATCTCCGTAATTTTTGGTCATACAGATAAAAGTAGCCTAATACATCTTTCGAATCTGTAAAGACTCTACGTTTATTTGTGTGCACTCAGAATAACAACGAAGCGTTGCGCTTTTAAGCAAACAGGATGCGCTTTAGGTCTCATGTGAACTTGAGAATTCACTCCCGTGTCACCCTCTGCTTCAACCTGTGTGTATGCCTAACGTTACTGTGAAATTACCACATCAGACGTGGACGTGCTAACATGGATGCAGCTATGAAGCCGCCGGGTTTGCTTCAGGAAAATTTATTTTAAGAAGCTAAACTGTAAACAGTTCATCACGAGCTCTTATGTAGGCCTACAGTTCAAAATTCATGTTTAACTGAATAAACAGTTAGTAAACACAAGTACATCTTATTGAACATAGTTTATTTTCATCACCAATTATCATAGTAGAACAGCTTTTCAAGCAGTTTGTGATGCATTTTGAAACAGGAGATGAGCCCCTGGTCTAATGCGCCACCTGGCTTGAGAAACCCGTTCTCAAAGACTTACTTTTAGCCATTATTTGGGTAGCACACATATTCTGAATGCCTTCGCAGAATTCAAATGAGCCATTTTAATCTAGATTAATCTAGATTAAAAAAATTAATCTATGCCCACCCCTAATATAAAATAAATGCATTTATTGCCTACTAATTACCAAAAATCGCAGTTCTATCACTCTATTCTTACAGTTTGAATTGCCCGCCAAAGCACTTCCTGGAACTATCTGAAGTCTACGTGAATCACTTTGGTTTTTCCGGCCTCGGCTGTTCTGTCCATCCGTAAAACAGAGAAGTTATCAGACGGCGTTACAGCGGTGTCCGGGACCGTCGGCGTGAGCCATGTTTCGGTCAAACAAAGGATTTTACAGTCCCTAATGTCCCGTTGGAAACTTATCCTGGCTCTAAGATCGTCCATCTTATTCTCCAGGGATTGGAAATTAGCGAGCAGAATACTCGGAAGAGGAGGGCTGTGAGTCCTTTTCCTCAATCTGTTACGAATTCCAGCGCGTTTCCCACGATGTTTCTTTCGCCTCCTGCGGTTCTTCAGGTAGTCATTGTTAACCTCGGTGCTCCGAAGTATCTCCAATGGCCACGCTGGATCCGTGGATAAAGTGTCCCGAAGCAGGTTAGTGCAGTGGTGTCCAATGTCCAAAAGTGTTCTTTTGTCGTACATAATCATTGCAGACGTTACACGTGTAAAAAGAGAAGTAAAAAATAGGTACAAAAAACACATAAAAGCACAATTCTAAGTGGAGCTAATTCACAGGCGACTGAACTCAGCAGCGCCACCTTTTAAATGTATACGCCTCTGTAAGAACAAGCTGTTTGGAGCGTCTGATGCCCGTATGCACATAAACACCACTAATCCTCACAAACTTCTCCAAAACACGCAAGCATCCGTTATAAAACACTCGCTGTATTCAACTACGTGAATATACCGAGCTGTATTCAAGCAGAAATATGATGTTATAGTGATCAGTGTGCCGAGAGCGCACATACACGGTTCGTTTACACATCATTTATAAGGGACACAACGTGCGCCTAATGCACGATCCTGTATGTCACTTTAACCATCTTTACCTTGATTACAATCATCATCCATTAAAACTTTAGGCACTAGTGTGACACTGGCTTCTTTTATCCAGCTGAGAGCTGTAGTTTGTGTATCATATGCTCATACAGCGGTTTTGAGCCGCCGCTCAGTCTGTATTTCACACAGCGAGACGAGAAACGTTTTGCTGCTCCGAAACACAGAATACGTAGGGAGGTGGTACTGTTATTTATTTATAGGCTATATATTTTTTTACATTACTTAACATGTGAGTCATAATATTAGTGCATATATTATATTGTAGTTTTATCTCTCGCCCCCCTGGTTGAGAACCACTTCGTTTCATAATTGTTTGTTCCTCATTCTTAACTGATTTTTAGTTTTGTATATTTAAACTTTGTGTAAGTTATTTTTAATTTTATATTAGGCATATAGCATGGTGATGTAATGATAACATATAATATATATATTGTTATAAGGGAAACAGGTCAATTTAGCTCAAAGGGAATCATTAATGATTTTATAGGGAATTTGAACAGACTCACTGTTTCACGGCGATTCACCGAACAAGCCGTATAACAAACTCTGCACTGGATATTAAAATCCCAAAATATAGTGAAAACACTATTAAATAGCACGGTAACAAAATCGACAGATTAAGGCATTAACTTATGAGCACAAAACACAAGATATTTCTCTTTTCAATATAAACAAGACTTTATTTATATAAATCTAAGACATGTAAACTAATCTACACATGAACACAAGCATTCACACATTCACGCGTTGCAGAAAGAGAAAGTGAGGAAAGGATTAGATTAAGAGAATGAGAATTTTGGGTATCACGTTTACAGCAATAGGTGCAATTGCATAAACCTGAACAATCATCAATCACATATTTAACACTTTTCGCATTGACTTTTCAATGAGGCTAAAATTACATTAAAATGACACCAGTTACAGCAAAGTCTGGGGTTTGTACTTGCGTAGCTTTTGTGTTTAAAGGATTCCCTTTGTTCTCCGTCTTTTCAGGAAAGGGTTTTCGAAGTCGCTGATTGGCTTAGAGTTCAGGAGTCGTTGAAGTGGGCGTTGGCTCGTGGCTGGCCCTGCAGAGTTTTGGGCTGGTTTCCGCTGGCAAAGCGTAACTTAGCACACGAACTCACGGAAGAAAATAAACAAAAGTAAAAGAATAAAAGGACGTAAGAGACTCGTGGTTTTTCTTCTCATCATGGTGCAACTGGCTGGGTGTGGTCCAGAGCTGAAGAGAGAGTCAGTAGATGGCATTCTCAAGAGAGTGCATTTTCCGAGAGAGAGAGTTCAAGAGGACGGAGCATTCAAAGGGGTGTCCTAGTATTTATTCTCGGCCTTTTAGGGACCTCCCAATGGTTGTCTTGACCAATTAGATCCCATGCTGACTCTGGGTGCCGCTTTGTAGCTCCACCACTTAATAAATTAACATGTCATGGCCAGTCACATTGCTCGAATTTTACATTCTCTTGCAAAATATCCTTTTGAATGTGGTTTCTATAGCCAGAATATGATGCATTTGACAGGAAATCAATTAAAAGAAATGTTCAAAGCTGGAATTATCACGCTCATACATACTAAACATGACATTAACCCTTAAGGCTTAGCTAGTCAATACTAATTAAAAGCACGATAAACACAATGATTAAAACAAGGATATTCAAATTTGTGGGTCACATACATAATATGCAGTTATGCATATAAATTATTATTTTCATTAACAATGAGAATGAAAGTCCTTTAAGATGATTTTACAGTCTGTAGCTGTGATTTCTATCGCAGATTTACATGTAATGGTCACATGTTGCATCTCTTTGACCATCAATATTTATTCCTCAAATGTATTACCAAATTCCTGCATTGGAATTATCATTAAGTGTTCCTTTGGTTTTGCAGGCTGTATTCAGGCGGGCTGGCGCTAGGGGTCTGATTTATGACTTCCTGCTGTTGTCTTGTGGAATTGCTTCTCATGTTTCAACCATGCTTGATCGAATCTTGATTTGCCAATTATTCGGTCCTTGATATTCTACACACCCTCTTCGTTCGGCGAGGTGTTTTAGCAGAAGACATCGTCGAGCTGGAAAACAAGGGCAGAAGAAGCAGACAAAACACAGCAAACAACAAGACAACACCTCCATGACAGTTACTGTACTGGTGCCGGGCATTAGGTTATTCAATTTTGGAAATTATTGTTTTAATTCTTGATCAACTTTTGCGACTAGATTTGTGTGTTTCTTCTAAGTTGTCTTAACTTAAGAATGTTCACATTTAGTTTCTAGTGAACTAATTTGTGGTAAAATGAATCGACCTATCGTGCATGGAGCTCTCTGGCTTTCCTTCAGTCTAGAGTGGCTTGCGGATATTAGGTGTAGCGAGTCAATCCTAATATCAGACCTTTGACCCTTGCAGGGTGTCTAGGTGTTTCACCTACTAAAGAAAGAGGGAAGGAAAAGGATAGGTAAAGAAGAACAAAACAAAACAAAGCTGCTGTGGGTTTTCCTAGCATGATTTGCAACTACTGTTGAGCTAGGATGTCATGTGCAGCTAGGGGGCCATGCACCTTAACCCGTGTCAGGTGTTCTAACTCTTGTGAGGATAGCTATATGTTTCTTCATGGTGGTGTATGTAACTGTTGCTAAATTTGGATATTCTACTTGTGGGAAGAATATGTTTGTTGAATGTGTTATCAGTAGATGTGGTTACCTCTGGGTGTAGGTAATGTTGTGTGTGTTAATGGTGTAGTGTATGTGTGGTCAGATCTGTTCCAGTCTGTGTCGTCTCCCCCCTTTTCAGGTATGTTACATAAGACTGGCTCTCTTCATCCTTGCCTTGGATGTGGGCATGTCCATGATCTAATGGGGATCAGTCCAGAAAGGCAGGAAGTTCTTTAGCAGACAGTCGGAGGTAGTTTGGCATGGCTGTGTGAAGCTGGGCTGCAAACTTTGTCTCCTTTGTTGCATTCCTCTTGTGCTACCTTCTGGATGTGGCAGACTTTCTGACCTTCTGTGCTTTGGTGGTTGCTGTTGCACAGACAGGAATGTGGTTCTAGGAGTTGGAGTTAACATAGCAGTTTGCTAGTGAGTGATGGGTGAGTGAGGTGATGTTCTCTGGTACCTCAGTTTTCATCAACGGTTGGCCATGAGAGACTTGCTTGTCCTGTGTGGTTGTTGAACAGGTGCTTGTCATCTCGGATATGGTGGTGTACCATGCGATCGTCGGCCTTCCGCTCTGTCGCTGGTCACAGCGAGCATGACTCAATTTCGTAGTCATCCGTGTTCAGCTTATCTTGAAGGAACTCGTTCAGTTGGCTCATGACTTGTTCCATGTCTTCTGACGGTAAGCTGTATGGTTCTGGAGCATACTCAGCACTGTGCATGTCTGAGTAATGCTGAGGTGGGTTTCGTTGTCGCTTAACCCTGCGAGATGCTCTTGGATGAGTCAGGCGATTACCTTTGGATGTCTGGTTAGGTTTCCAGTTGTTGCTATCTTTTGCGTTTCTTGAGAAGCGTGGCTGGTCCCATGGATTTTTCCAGAAGTTGGGCTGATAGCTTTCGTGGACATGGGGATCACGTTCTCTGTGCTCTTGATGGAGGACTCTGGTTTTGTGATGCATCTGGGTGTCGTCCAGTGCAAGGCTTGAGTCTTTGTTGACAGAGTTCAAGAGTGTGGATGTTTTGTCACCTTTCTTTGAGGCCATCTTCTGCTTGTTGTAGGCCTTCTGTGTTAGGTCACGCAACTGTTGGATGGTCATGGAGCGTGGACAGGCCATGACGCCTAGATGGTGGCTGACTCAGGGTGCAGATTTCTTAGGAAGAGGCTTTTGAAGTTCACATCCTCTTCAAGGTCAGGTTCATTGTGTGCACCAAAGTAGGCTTGTCGGAGTCGGTTATAGTAAGCTTGTGGAGCCTCTTGTCGACCTTGTTTGGTTTCTAAGGCAGTTAACAGTCCATGTTCGGAGTCAGGGTCGGTAAACTCTTTAATCAGGACCTCACAGTAGCTGGTAGTCTGACTTCGTTCGACTGGGCTGTCGATCTAGGAAGTTTCGTACCTCGGAACTGGGACGTGGCTCTAAGGAGGTATAACCTGTCTCTGTCAGTCACATGAGGTCTCATTTCTAGATAGAAGTTGACATCTTGAAGGTGGGCCTGGATGGTGTGGCCCCTATGGAGTTCGGGTTGAACTTGCTGATGTTTTTAGACAGCTTGTCGAGGTCTTTGATGGTCATCCCAGGTGCAGCTCAAGGTCTGCTTGGATGGGAGGTTTTCTTTCGTTGACAGGAAAGAGTTCTGTGGCGAAGGCAGGTGAGGTTTTGGGTTGTGGCCCTTCGCTTCTTCGCTGTATACGAGTTCTTGGACACGGGACTCTGCTCGACTCAGCAGTGGTGAGGCTGAGTGTGGTTTCTCTCGCTTTGGCTCTTGCTTCTGCGCATAAGCATGTTTGAGTCCTCTTCTGACCATGTAGAGCTGATCATTGGTATCGTCTAGTTGTGGGGTCAGATTGTCCATTTCAATTCTGTACCTTTCAAGGTGGTCCTTCAGGGCACTTATTTCAGCATTCTTGTTGCTGATGTCATGGCTTTCTCTAGTAGCTGGTTGGCATACTGAAGTCTGTTTACCAGGTCTTCCTGGGCAGCCTTTGCATGTTGTTGGTCGAGCTGAGCTGCTGTCAGGGCTGCTTGGAGCTCCTTAACTTGTTCCGTTGTTTCCTGCTCGCTCTCGTTGGGTGCTTTGAGTTGATCTTGAACTTTCACTTCCAGCTTGTCTATGCGACGTTGAGCACATGTCAGTTCCTCTTGAAGGTGGGTGATGTGCTTGTCGCTCAGTTTCAACTGGGTCGTGAAGGCATAAGCTTAGGAGCTGGCAATTTTGACTAGCTCCTCATGGTTGTTATTCTGGCTTGAATCTTGTGTCAGGAATCTTCTCAGGACTAGGATTATTATTAAAAATAATAACAGTTCAAACGTCTTGGGGGTGAGGCTGTCTGTCGTGCCTCTCAGCCAAGTGTTCACATCTTCCTTTGCCAGGGGTCTGCAGTCTGCGGCATGTTGGCACGCTGGGGAGAAGAGACTGACACAGATCTGTGTGGAGTGGAAGCTTATGTGGTGTGACAACTAAGTGTTATGTCAGTGATTCTGAACCACTGGTGAAGTGTGGTGATCACTGTGTTGGTCTCAGAGTATCTAGGTAGACTAGCGATGTGAAGACTTCGTCACTCTAATGAGGAAGAGGGAAAAGAGACAAAAAGGTGAAAAACAAATTTAATAAAAAAACAATTCCTTTTCTATTTTTTTTCAAATGAAGAAAATTCTTTCCTTTTTTTTTTATTAAATGTTGTTATCAAGGAGGCAAACAATATTATTAAATCTTTGTTTTAGACAAACGAATATAATAATAATTCTGATATCTCTTTTCTTAGTCTGACAGAATTGACAACGCACACCTTACAGTTGGGACCGCTCACCAGGGAGGCTGCGAAGGCGACAGTTGCTCAACACTTATCTCTATTAAAATTGATCTCAGCGTTGCATGAGTTGTTCAAATTTGGATTGCGTTTTAAATATAGGGAGGTTAAGAAGAACAAAAGTAGGTTTGATTGCAATCAAATTCGTAAGGATGATTCGCCTTTTGACAGGATTGCATCTCTCATACACTTAGAATTGATTGATGGTTCTTACAGGTCCCTACAAATGTGAAAAGTGAAGAGGAAAGAAAGGAGGATAGAACAGGAGGGAAGAGAAAGAGACAGTAAGTTGAGTGGATCGGTCCACTAGCAAGCAGTTATGCCCGACTAGCGTATAGTGTTGTTTTCAGTTGCTACACAACTATCAACAAAAATAAATTTTGGGTAAAGAGATTTGTCTCTCTAATTTATTTGAACTCGTAGTGAGGATGACAATGTGTCCTATTAAGGCTCAGGTGGGTCGTTCCCAAGCTAGGATACACAGAGGAAAGAAAATGGTAAGACAAAGTAAAATTGTAAAGTAATAAACAGGCAAAATAAGCAAATATGAAATTAAGTAAATGAGGAAATAAGTAAATAAAATAGTGGTTATGTTTATAACCAAAACAGGAAGAATTAGGGTAAAACGCAATAAAGTAATGAGTGAGTATAAGTCTGAATAGAATCTACTTAAATGGGTAATAAATCAATTAGGTAGAATAAGTTTACTTAAACTTTTAAAGTTCAATACTTATTTGTACCTAAAATGATTATGCCCAAAAGGGAATACTAGAAGGAAGGATCATATTAATAATATGAGGGGGAAAATTAGAATGATTCCAAATAAATTTAATGTTTTAATTAAATTTGAATTTGGCACAATTAATAATTCTGAACTAGTATTTTCCTTTCTAGTAGAACTACAAATAAGTGGTAAAAAGGGAGAAATAGGGAAGAGAAAGACCAACAAGTATATTAGTTTAAATGTTTGAAGGGTTAAACCACTTTAGCTTTTCAAAACACACACTTTATTCAACCATTGGAGGTTAATGCTAACTTCTAACCTTTGAGGCTAATGGCTTTAGCATAGACTTCAATGTAAACACCACCGTGCCATTAGCAACAGCATGGAGCTTGTTTACAAAAGCATCGATGTACTGCTGCGTGCGCAGTTCAAAGTTGCTCGAAGTATGTTACATTAAATGTTGGCGCATCTCAACACTGTACAAATAACAACACCGCTTGTTCTGCGATGTGGCGCTTAAACTTTCAGTTCGTTCAGAGTTAAACTTAAACCTTATTCAAATAATAGCTTCGTGCTGCGGTTGAGGAAACAGTGAATCACAAGCCCGTGTCCGTTTATATGGACATAAACACAACAGGGTTTCTTCGCTGTTGGTTCAAAGGTAAACTTTACTTGATAAAGCTTTTAAAACTCCCATTCAAATCACTCTCGGACACGCGCAGTGTTTTCGCGAGATATAATTAACTTTGTGAGCAGTGTACACAAACAGGCAAGCATTATTCTCTAATGTTTAACCCGAGTCATAGATCTGACAATGGAACACGACTGACGATCAAACTATGAATAATAAGGCTTTGATAAATAGAATTGAGGAACACGCTCAAAACTATTCTTTATCCACTGATTTATTTCCTTTTAATTACTGCAGTTTAGCTTCAGTGCGGCTAACAGTTACTGAGATTATGGAGTAAGTTATAGCTATTAGATGACCTGGAACACGCAGGAAATTAATTCAGCTATAAAACAAGGCATTACAAGAAGAGAGGAACACGCTCATCTCCAACCTCATTCTCCGATCTCAAATGTTAACTTTGAGTTCCCTTACTGCAGTTAAACAAAGGAGAGGCTGACTCGAGTTACAGCCTTCTCTGTGCTCATTCATTCAAGGCGGCGCTGCTGACGTCACTCACACACAGCACACACACCAGTCTGATCTCAGATCTCATCCGTAAGAATATAAAAGATTAAATAACTTGGTTTATGCTCATAATTTAGATTAATCTGCCCGCTTTTCCTCCACCAATATGTAATGATAACATATAATATATATATGTTATAAGGAAACAGGTCAATTTAGCTCAAAGGGAATCATTAATGATTTTATAGGAATTTGAACAGACTCACTGTTTCACGGCGATTCACTGAACAAGCCGTATAACAAACTCTGCACTGGATATTAAAATCCCAAAATATAGTGAAAACACTATTAAATAGCACAGTAACAAAATCGACAGATTAAGGCATTAACTTATGAGCACAAAACACAAGATATTTCTCTTTTCAATATAAACAAGACTTTATTTATATAAATCTAAGACATGTAAACTAATCTACACATGAACACAAGCATTCACACATTCACGCGTTGCAGAAAGAGAGAAAGTGAGGAAAGGATTAGATTAAGAGAATGAGAATTTTGGGTATCCCACGTTTACAGCAATAGGTGCAATTGCATAAACCTGAACAATCATCAATCACATATTTAACACTCGCATTGACTTTTTCAATGAGGCTAAAATTACATTAAAATGACACCAGTTACAGCAAAGTCTGGGGTTTGTACTTGCGTAGCTTTTGTGTTTAAAGGATTCCCTTTGTTCTCCGTCTTTTCAGGAAAGGGTTTTTCCGAAGTCGCTGATTGGCTTAGAGTTCAGGAGTCGTTGAAGTGGGCGTTGGCTCGTGGCTGGCCCTGCAGAGTTTTGGGCTGGTTTCCGCTGGCAAACGTAACTTAGCACACGAACTCACGGAAGGAAAATAAACAAAAGTAAAAGAATAAAAGGACGTAAAGAGACTCGGTGGTTTTTCTTCTCATCATGGTCGCAACTGGCTGGGTGTGGTCCAGAGCTGAAGAGAGAGAGTCAGTAGATGGCATTCTCAAGAGAGTGCATTTTCCGGAGAGAGAGAGAGTTCCAAGAGGATTAGAGAGTTAAGAGAGAGATTTCAAGGGGGTGTCCTAGTATTTATTCTCGGCCTTTTAGGGACCTCCCAATGGTTGTCTTGACCAATTAGATCCCATGCTGACTCTGGGTGCCGCTTTGTAGCTCCACCCACTTAATAAATTAACATGTCATGGCCAGTCACATTGCTCGAATTTTACATTCTCTTGCAAAATATCCTTTTGAATGTGGTTTCTATAGCCAGAATATGATGCATTTGACAGGAAATCAATTAAAAGAAATGTTCAAAGCTGGAATTATCACGCTCATACATACTAAACATGACATTAACCCTTAAGGCTTAGCTAGTCAATATACTAATTAAACACGATAAACACAATGATTAAAACAAGGATATTCAAATTTGTGGGTCACATACATAATATGCAGTTATGCATATAAATTATTATTTTCATTAACAATGAGAATGAAAGTCCTTTAAGATGATTTTACAGTCTGTAGCTGTGATTTCTATCAGATTTACATGTAATGGTCACATGTTGCATCTCTTTGACCATCAATATTTATTCCTCAAATGTATTACCAAATTCCTGCATTGGAATTATCATTAAGTGTTCCTTTGGTTTTGCAGGCTGTATTCAGGACGGGCTGGCGCTAGGGGTCTGATTTATGACTTCCTGCTGTTGTCTTGTGGAATTCGGCTTCTCATGTTTCAACCATGCTTCGATCGAATCTTGATTTGCCAATTATTCGGTCCTTGATATTCTACAGTGTATTTTAATTTGTTTTGTTAATAAAAGTTCCATGTTCTACGTTGTATTTTGTTGTTGCTTGAATTAAATTTCTTCAAAGTGTGTTCCTGTGTGGCTCAGTGGTAGAGCATTGCGTCAGCAGCGCAAAAGGTTGTGGGTTTGATTCCCAGGGATCACATGTACTAATGAAAATGTATTACCTGAATGCAATTGTAAGTCGCTTTGGATAAAAGCGTCTGATAAATGTAAATGTAAGTAAACGCAAAATGCACACTGTGCTTTTATAAGCTATTTAAGCAAAGGAAAGTTAGGGAAAGAGGGAAAACTAAAAATAACTAAAAACAAACAACTGCTTGACACCGAATTGCCGCTGATATGAAAGTCAAAGTAAAAAGCGCATAGCGCTTACAGGCTATTTAAAACCAAAGGAAAGCGAGAAAAAGAGGGAAAACTCAAACGAACCACCCCCTCCACCACGGGGATACCGGTTTAACCGGTGGGAAAAATTTCCTCACCGTCACATCCCTAGTGGACCACCCAACAGTGCTGCATTAAGCCTTTGTAGGGCCCTGGGCTAACGCAGCTTTGGGGGGCCCCTTCCATTACAAATCAGTCAAAATAAAAAATGCAATCTCAAACAAAGACGAGCGTGATATAGGCTACTCCTGAAATAAAAATAAACAAACACAATGCACATGTCATAATCCCATAGGACTGAAAAAATTATGTACATAAATTAAACAATATTATTGAGTAATCTTACAAATCAGTAACAGCCAAGCAAATACGATTTATTATCACTCACCACTAAAAGGGCTTCTTCCTGCTCTTCTTATAATGCGCTACAAGTAAAAAATATAGGCTATAATTTTGTTTCTCTATTTAACAACATTAAAGGTGGGCTATATCATTTTTCAAAAACGCTTTAGAAAACTGAGTCGGGGAGTACCAAAACAAACTTGTAGCCAATCAGAAATAAGGGGCGTGTCTACTCATGATATGGAGGAGAGAGCGTTCAGTGAACAGCCGAGCAACAGAAAAATAGAGACAGCAGATAGAAAACAAAAGAGGAAAACATCTGCGGAACCGTAAGGCAAGAAGTAGGACCCGTGTAAATATTGGATCAGCGTTTCAGCGCTGGAGAGAACGCTGAGGTTGCTTTGGTTCTTCTCAATAGGTGAGTAACACCATGTCTACACCGGACGAGCCGTGCCACAATAGCTAAAGTCTGCCTATACTGGATGTGATTAAGCGACCATTGAAAATAATTTTTAATTTGTGTCAGCGCGTCGTAAATAGAAAACGTCAGCAGTTTTCTGTCGAGATTTGTTACGCCGCACAGCATCCAGTGTAGACCTCATCACTGATTTTAATGACTTCTATTTTGTCGTGTCCGGTGTAGACACAGTGTAACATTGGTTTTGCTTTGTTTCACAGAACTAATCATTGCCTGGGTTGCATGTGTATGTGTGGGGTGGAGCTATCAAAATAGGGGCAAGACACTTTTTGGGGTAGGGGCGTGATTGTTTTGGTGATTTCAAATATCAACATTGGCTACCAGAAATCGCTTACTCCACCTTTAACTTACAATAGTGAAAGACATCTTCCCTCTATTTGTATTTGTATTTATTAAGCATCGATAATCACAAGAGCAGTTGACCACAGTGCTGTGTCAAGTAGTGTCGAAAGAGTTGAGTTTTCAGTTGTTGCTTGAAGATTGACAGGGATCCAGCATTCCGGATGGGGGGGGGGGCCCTCATTCCAGCAGCCAGGAACGGTGAACGAGAATGTTCTGGAGAGTGATTTTGAGACTCTCTGTGATGGTACCACGAGGCATCGCTCACTAGCAGATCTCAGACTTCTGGAGGGGATGTAGATTCGTAATAGTGAGTGGAAGTAGCGGGTGCTGGGCCTGTGTTTGTTCTATATGCAAGCATCAGTGTCTTGAACTTCATAAGAGCTGCAACTGGTAGCCAGTGCAATGAGATTAAGAGAGGTGTAACATTGGCTCTTTTGGGCTCGTTGAAGACCAGTCGTGCCGCTGCATTCTGAATCATTTGTAGAGGTTTGATTGTGTTTGATGGAAGTCCAGCTAGAAGAGCATTGCAGTAGTCCAACCTAGAAAAAATGACAAGGGCCTGGACAAGAAGTTGTGCAGCATGCTCTGTCAGAAAGGACCTGATCTTTCTGATGTTGTGAAGTGCAAACCTGCAAGATCGAGCAGTCTTTGCAATGTGCTCTTTGAAGGTCAGCTGGTCATCGAAGATTACACCAAGATTTCTGACCGAAGCTGATGGGGTAATTGTTGATGAACCTAACTGAATCGTGAAATCATGGTGTAGAGTTGGAGTTGCAAGGAAGACAAGAAGCTCAATCTTTGCCAGGTTGAGCTGTAGATGGTGTTCTTTCATCCATGCCGAGATGTTCGCCAGGCAGCTTGAGATCCGTGCAGCTACCGTTGGATCATCTTGTTGAAAAGAGAGATAGAGCTCTGTGTCATCAGCGTAGGGCTGTAGTCCGGACTTTACATTTTTTTCTATCGTCTCGGACTTGTCTTGGACCCGTTGGTATTTGGACTCGGACTTGTCTCGGACTTGATCATTGGACTCAGCAAATGTGCTAGTTGGTCTCGACCCAAGTCCAACTATATATGCTCTTTCAAAACAAAACCATTAATCTGGCTTGCTTGTTCATAAAATGGGTAATGTAATTGGTTTAATTCCATCTAGAATGGGCATTGCTATTGGTTGCCTGGTAAATGCACAGCTGTGTCTATGCCTGGCTCCGAATGTGCACCGCTATTGTCAGACCTGTGTCCCCATGTCTTGTGTCTCTCTTCCTCTTGTGACCATATATGGTCCTTCCTGTTTCCTGTTCATTATTAGTTCAGTTATTCCCAGCCGTGTGTCTTGATTATGTTCCAGGTGTGTCTAGTTAGTCCTGTCTATTTATAGTGTGTTTTGCCCCATGTTTCCTGTCCGCTGTTAAAAGTAATTCCGTGTGTTCCTAGGTTCTATGTATACCCTAATTGTAAGTAAAGTCTTCTGTTTTGTGAAACTCCTCATCTTCTCGTTCCTGGCTCCCTGAGTGCTGTGACAGCTATGAGGCATAAATCATTTTGATTTTGGTCACAGATACAATGTCGGCGAGTTGCATAATACAGTTTGGTTTTACAAAGTTCGTTGGAGATTTCCCTCTCACTTTCCTTTGCTTTTAAATAGCTTATAAATGCCCATACTTTCACTTTCATTTCCGGTCAATTGCTTATCTATAACTTACAATGACAAATTTTCTGCAATAAACATGGGACTTGTATTAACAAAACGAATAAAATACACAATTACCATGCTATAAGCCTAATATAAAATAGCAAACTTACAAAATGTTTAAATGTAAAAAGAAAAAAACTGAAAATCAACAAATTGAATAAGAAACAGAACGAATAAGAGCAAAACTAATAAAGCCTGGAGGCACGAAATAAACCTTGATGTAAAATAAAATAAATAAATTACACAATAATTTAAATAAAGTAAAAGTAAGCAAACACAGTGGCTATGGCTGGGCGATTTTTCAGATTTTATTGATTAATTCGAATTTAATGTTTCGTCACAATTTTATTTTGTATAAATCGAGGAATTGCTATTTTGAATAGAAATATTACCAAATGCTAGAATTAGACACTTTGACAATAACAGTAAAGAGAAAATAACGATCTAACCGCGTGTCGGTGCACATGCTTAACCGCTCACGTGTGACGCTCTCTCGGTGCCATTCTCACAGAATGTGCTTTTGTGTTGACAAAGATGCGATGCGGGCAGTGGAATAGGTGAAAATGCCAGAAGATGGGGGTTAATCATCTTAGAATAACTTGTGCACCGCATTTTTACAATGTCATTTCATACACGAGACGCTGCAAGAGACGCAAACGCAACAGTCAATCGTGTCCTTCTAGAAAAAATAATAAGAGTAATAAAAAATATTATTATTCATTTTAATATTATTTATTAAAAAATAATAAAGAATAAAAAACCTGTGAATAACTACTATTGTATGTCTGATATTTCATGTTTGCATAAAGGTGACAGGCTGATAACTGATTTTAATTGTTTTACAGAGCCTTTATAGTTAACAATAGCACTCTCTGTGTTATACCTTCAATCATTTTGAATTTGAATTACTTGAGAATTTTTTTAGCATTTTTACATTTACATTTACATTTATGCATTTAGCAGACGCTTTTATCCAAAGCGACTTACAGTGCATTCAGGCTATACATTTTTGTCAGTACGTGTGTTCCCTGGGAATCGAACCCACAACCTTTGCGTTTCTAACACAATACTCTAACCACTGAGCCACAGGAACACAGGAATAATACATTTTTCAGAAATAATACATTTTTCTTGTATTATTTCTGAACGTATCATATGCATAAGAAAAGCTTGTACAATATGTAGTTCATGCATCTTTTCTGTGAAGATATTTAGTGATTTGTTTAACATTTACATCATGATGACATCTTCATGTGTGGTGCACTTAGAATTACATTTTCTGTAACCTTTTAACTAGAGAAAATATTGCTTGAATCATGTTGTAGTTACATTTTCAAGTTGACTAGTTAAAATCATACAAAATCGAGAATTGGTCAAATGTTTTGAGAGAATCAAGATTACTTTTATATTGAAATAAATAAAAAAGTTTTTATTTCTTTAATTTTTCAACCTTTATTGTCTGTTCCCTAACTGAACTAAATGAACACCTGCAACACTGTCTATATCCCCCATCCCCGGGATGTATATATTATGTAGCACCTATATTACATGGCCTAAGGCAGCGGTTCTCAATTCCAGTCCTCGCGCCCCCCCGCTCTGCGCATTTCTTATGTTACTCTTATCACTTCAGACGTTTGTTCTATTCGATCGTAAGTGCCCTGCGAAGTGGACATCACACGATATTCCTCCATGATTCCAGTTCAAAGCGAACGTATTCCATTCATAGTGAATTGAAGTGTGCGAGATGTGAATTTAAATTGTATATATTTACAGACGTATATGATGTCACACTCGTCTGTGCGTGAAGATGTTGCGCAGCGCAAATCCATTAATGAATGTTCTGAAGTGAAGTAAACTTCAACGGATTTCCCCTGCTCAGGGAGTAGGGAGCAATGGACCCTGTGTAGGGAGCATGTCAATCGGAACACAGTTCATGCATGGAGCGCACTTCTAACGAGCTGATTATATGAATCAGGTGTGTTAACTAAGAGAGACATGCAATATATGCAGAGCGGGGGGGCGCGAGGACTGGAATTGAGAACCGCTGGCCTAAGGCGAACAGCAAACAAATGCATGCGTGGCCACACACAGACACACAGACCTGAAGGTGTCTATATACTACACAGCCTTGCTTGGGAGGATTATATGTACTATGGTTTCTTTAGGACAGAGGTCACGGAACTTGGTCCCGGAGGGCTGATGTCCTGCAGAGTTCAGCTCCAACCCTAATCAAACAAACCTGAAACAGGTAATCTAGAAACTTTCAGGCAGATGTTTTGAGGCAAGTTGGAGCTAAACTCTGCAGGACACCAGCCATCCAGGACTGAGTTTGGACGCCCTGCTTTAGAACAAGTAACAAGTTCAAGAAAGGGAACATGTTGTAATGCCACGCCGGCATGAAGACACACACGCAAGATTAAAAACAGCACAGTGTTAATTACTTCTCATCCTTTCACGGCAAGAACTTAGATGGTCACCTGATCTACGTCACTAACTCTTGCACAACCTTAAAGCCCCTCCTCCTCCTCCTCGAGAAGCTCCAGCGCGCGCCTTTTGGTTGGAGAACAAAGAAAACCTACCTAGAGGTTTTTGAAAAGACCACTAGTCTTTTAAAACCATCTACTCAAGAAACAATATGGATATTAATGTTGTACTCTGCCTTTCATATGCTTGGTATGAATGTGATTATTTAGAATGTGGAATGCTTTAATTTGTGCCTTATAGGGTATCCCATGCTAATTTTCTTAACCTATAATGGATTAATGTTCTCTGTAAAGTTGTAACGTGTTTAGATTCATAGAGACTGTCATTATTATTCTGAATCAATGGTACAACAGATTTGGTGATAATTATAAATGGGTAAACATGTGATAACACTTAATTAACACTTAACATAATTATTAAAACTCTTAATTTTCAAAATGGTACGCCCCAAAGACATGGGTGGGGCTCCGCCCCACAAGAACAATCTGATTGGGACAGCCGCCGGGGGCGTATCCAAACTAGTGCCGCTTAAAAGGTGGACACTCTCTCTGAAGCTCTCTGTTTCCTCCTTGCCCTTCAACGTGCTTGCTCGCGGACGCCCTGGAAGCTTCGCTGGACACTCGCCTTTAACATCGGGCTGAGACAAAGTAGCTAAGCGAATCCAAGACTTCGTAAAGCCGTAACACCGCAGAACCAGCAGCTCAACAACGCTTTCCATCTCAACACAGAACCAGGCAATCGCCGACTGAAAGAGGGCTTTCCCAGTGACGTCACGCAACAGCGACGTGAAACATCGGAGGTTTCCAGGAAACACGAGGACACCACGTGGGACGAAACAAAAGATTCTGCCTGCTGAAACTTAAGTGAACGAAAGTATTTCAAACTAAGTTTCTATCCTAACTGAACTGGTGAATAGATCTGAATGCAGAAGAGAGGACAGCGTCCTTTTTTGTGATCTTCTGGTTAGTCAAAGTTATGAGACAGAAAAGAGTGCTACCTTAACCCTTCTAACGTTAACCGTAGAGCTCTGAATGTGTATGTTATGTGTTTGTCTGTGTTTTATTGAGTTAGTCCATGTATTTTAGAATAGCAGTTAGCAAATAAACCTTGTTTCATTTATAAAGAATTATGTCTCTTGGGATGTGATTTCCTAGTTCAAACTTATTGCCAAAAAGATTGCGTTACCTCGCTCAAATGGTATAAACCCTTTTATTTTGTTTATCGTTGGCAATGAAAGCAAAATAAACTAAATTGTTAATGATATACTGATGTTAATGCGAAAACGAGTGTACACTCCGATAAACACTCAATGGCTAGAGAATCCCCATAATGCACTGTGAGAGTCGCGTGCCGAATTAATTCCCGCGTTTCGCCAGAAGATGTCGCCCGCAGCTGAATCGTCCATTAATTTATTTTAAAAGCACTCGTCCGTGGCGTAATACAACGCAGGTACAAATGAATTATAAATTGACTATTGGGTTTATACATAATTTCCGTGACAGAGATAAATCCTTCAATCTTACTACTGGAGCTGCCTGTCTCAAATGATTATTAAACAGCAAGCAAACTGTGCAAAAGCGGCAGTCCTTCCGGTGTACTCGGTGTCAAAATTCACTCACTCGTTTTCATTCACTCCTTCAAGTGAACTCTATGAGTGGACTAATGTAGGGAATAGTGAATGAGGGTATAGCGGGCGATTTCGGATACAGCCATAGTTTTCCCCTGTCTCTTTAATTATTCATTCTATTCACCTGGTGTCTTGTTAATTATCGTGTTTAGTTCATGTTTAAAATCCTTCAGTTCTTCCTTAGTCTTTGTCCGTTCTCATCTATGTTATGTTGATTTACTGGACTGTCTTCTGGATTTACTAATTAAAAATAACTTTGTGTTGATCTCATTTGTCCTTGTGCATTTGTACCTCTCCAGCTAGTAACAGAAGAACAGACCTACTACAGCCAGTTTATCATGATTTTCATGCACGCAACCTCAGCCTAAGGACAAACACAGAGATTTAAAAGGTGACATGTAAAAGAGAATGCAAACAATATTATGCAATATTATGCAAAAAGGTGACATGTAAAAGAGAATGCAAACAATATTATGCAAACTCTGCCGTGTGAGTCAACAAAATGATTACTGCCGATGATGTTCATAATGTCCCTCGAATTACCTGTCAAGTACCTGTCTTCAAAATCTAATCTTGAACAGATGTAAATTATTCAAGATTTATCTATTATAAGTATTATTGTTATTATTTACACTTAAATACGAAGAAAATCTTAAGATGCACATACAGATACATACAACAAAATGGACAGCTGCAACTGACTACCCAAGTGATCACACTCTTATGTTAAAAACATATTTTTCATATTTTTTGTTACACTTTATTTTTATATTCCCCTTTAGACATGCTGTTGGCAATAACTTTGCAAATATAGCCTGTCAACTAACTCTAATTCAAGTATAATTAGTAGATTGTTAGGTTTAGTTAGTAGAATCAGTACTTGCTAAATTACTTATTACAAAGTTATTTACTCACCATTTTAAGTGGTCTATAGTCTATATTCTCGGAGTTCTCCTCCTTCGGAATCCCGACTCCTTCAGCAACTCTCCACTGTTCAGCAATCCTGCCCCTCCTCGAAAAGACACGCAAAATAGTAATTTATCGTAAATACTATAGTATTTTTGAACCATACTATATTAAAGTACTTGAATTAATTGTTGTGTTAATTCTATAGTTGCTGTGATACTATAACAGCTATAGATATATAAACAAATGACTTTACCCAATACTGTACTATATAGTTTTCAATAACTATAGGGTATACTATACTACAATACACTACTGTTTACTGTAGTAAAACTAAACTATATTACAGGATTTATTACAGTTTATACTACAGTTTGCTGTAGCATTCATTAACAAAGTTTTGTAAATACTATAATATAAACAGTACAATACACTTTACTATAGTATGGTTCAAAAACACTATAGTATTTACTATTAATTACTATTGTTTCATGTATTTCTGGCAGTGGGTGGTGAAAGACAAGAAATGTCCAGTTTTACACCATCATGCTGATAACGTTACTATCGTAACTTTAGTCTTTCTGCAATCCTACAGCCTGAACCCCTGTAAGAAAACCACGTTTACAAAACAATGAAACGTGGCAAACATGAATCCAGTTTATCATGATTTTCATGCATGCAACCTCAGCCTAAGGGCAAACACAGAGATTTAAAAGGTGACATATAAAAGAGAATGCAAACAATATTATGCCAACTCTGCCGTGTGAGTCAACAAAATGATTACTGCCGATGATGTTCATAATGTCCCTCGAACAGGACTGAAAGGTCTGAAGTACCTGTCTTCAAAATCTAATCTTGAACAGATGTAAATTATTCAAGATTTATCTATTATAAGTATTATTGACTCCAATTATTGAAGTATTATTACCCCTCCTTGAACTGCCACCTTAACGTGGTGGAGGGGTTTGAGTACCCGAATGACCCTAGGAGCTATGTTGTCCGGGCCTATGTGCCCCTGGTAGGGTCTCCCAAGGCAAACAGGTCCTAGGCGACTGGTCAGACTAAGAGCGGTTAAAAAAAAACCTTATGATGGACAATAATCCAAGGACCGTGACGTCGCCCGGCATGGCGCAGCCGGGGCCCCACCCTGGAGCCAGGCCCGGGGTTGGGGCTCGTATGCGAGCGCCTGGTGGCCGGGCCTCTCCCCACGGGGTCCGGCCGGGCTCAGCCCGAAGGAGCGACGTGGGGCCGCCTTCCCGTGGGCTCACCACCTGCAGGAGGGACCGTAAGGGGCCGGTGCTTAGAGGATCGGGCGGCAGTCGAAGGCGGGGGCCTCGACAACCCGATCCCTGGACACGGAAACTAGCTCTAGGAACGTGGAACATCACCTCGCTGGCGGGGAAGGAGCCTGAGATTGTGCGTGAGGTTGAGAGGTTCCGACTAGAGATAGTCGGGATCACCTCCACGCACGGCTTGGGCTCCGGAAGGAGGATGGACTCTTCACCACTCTGGAGTTGCCCATGGTGAGAGACGGCGGGCTGGTGTGGGTTTGCTTATAGCCCCCAGCTCAGCCGCCATGTGTTGGAGTTTACCCCGGTGAATGAGAGGGTCGTTTCCTGCGCCTACGGGTCGGGGATAGGTCTCTCACTGTCGTGTGTGCCTACGGCCCAAACGGCAGTGTTGAGTACCCGGCCTTCTTGGTGTCTCTGGGAGGGGTGCTGGAAAGTGCTCCAACTGGGGACTCCATCGTTCAACTGGGGGACTTCAACGCCCACGTGGGCAGCGACAGGGACACCTGGAGGGGCGTGATTGGGAGGAACGGCCCCCCTGATCTGAACCTGAGCGGTGTTCAGTTATTGGACTTTTGTGCTAGTTACAGTTTTTCCATAACGAACACCATGTTTAAGCATAAGGGTGTCCACCAGTACACGTGGCATCAGGACACCCTAGGCCGTAGGTCGGTGATCGACTTTGTGGTCGTTTCATCTGACCTTCGGCCGTATGTCTTGGACACTCGGGTGAAGAGAGGGGCGGAGCGGTCAACTGATCACCACCTGGTGGTGAGTTGGATCCGATGGCGGGGGAGGAAGCTGGACAGAATCAGCAGACCCAAGCGTACTGTAAGGGTCTGCTGCGAACGTTTGGCCGAATCCCCTGTCAGAGCTTCGACCGAATCCCGAGGGAGGCTGGAGATATTGAGTCAGAGTGGACCATGTTCTCCACCTCCATTGTCGACGCGGCCTCTCGGAGCTGTGGCCGTAAGGTCTCCGGTGCCTGTCGAGGCGGCAATCCCCGAACCCGGTGGTGGACACCGGAAGTAAGGGATGCCGTCAAGCTGAAGAAGGAGTCCTATCGGGCCTGGTTGGCTTGTGGGACTCCTGAGGCAGCTGACGGGTACCGGCAGGCTAAGCGGAGTGCAGCCCGGGTGGTTGTGGAGGCAAAAACTCGGGCCTGGGAGGAGTTCGGTGAGGCCATGGAGAAGGACTACCGGCTGGCCTCGAAGAGATTCTGGCAAACCGTCCAGCGCCTCAGGAGGGGGAAGCAGTGCCCCACCAACGCTGTTTACAGTGGAGGTGGGCGGCTGTTGACCTCAACTGGGGATGTCGTCGGACGGTGGAAGGAATACTTCGAGGATCTCCTCAATCCCGCCGTCACGTCTCCCATTGAGGAAGCAGAGGCTGGGGGCTCAGAGGTGGCCTCGTCCATCACCCGGGCTGAAGTCACTGAGGTAGTCAAGAAACTCCTCGGTGGCAAGGCACCGGGAGTGGATGAGATCCGCCCTGAGTACCTCAAGTCTCTAGATGTTGTGGGGCTGTCTTGGCTGACACGTCTCTGCAGCATCGCATGGCGGTCGGGGACAGTACCTCTGGGATGGCAGATCGGGTGGTGGTCCCTCTCTTCAAGAAGGGGACCGGAGGTGTGTTCCAACTACAGGGGATCACACTTCTCAGCCTCCCGGGAAAGTCTATGCCAGGGTACTGGAAAGGAGAATACGGCCGATAGTAGAACCTATTCAGGAGGAACAGTGTGGTTTTCGTCGGCCGTGGAACACTGGACCAGCTCTATACCCTCTCTAGGGTGCTGGAGGGTTCATGGGAGTTTGCCCAACCAATCCACATGTGTTTTGTGGATTTGGAGAAGGCATTCGACTGTGTCCCTCGGGGCATCCTGTGGAGGGTACTCCGGGAGTATGGGGTCCGGGGTCCTTTGCTAAGGGCTGTCCAGTCCCTGTACGACAGGAGCAGAAGCTTGGTTCGCATTGCCGGCAGTAAGTCAGACTTGTTCCCGGTGCATGTTGGACTCCGGCAGGGCTGCCCTTTGTCACCGGTTCTGTTCATAATTTTTATGGACAGAATTTCCAAACGCTGCCAGGGGCCGGAGGGTGTTGGGTTTGGGGACCACGCGATTTCGTCTCTGCTCTTTGCGGATGATGTTGTCGTGCTGGCCACCTCAGACCAGGACCTTCAGCATGCACTGGGACGGTTTGCAGCCGAGTGTGAAGCGGTTGGGATGAGAATCAGCGCCTCCAAATCCGAGGCCATGGTCCTCAGTCGGAAAAGGGTGGCTTGCCCACTTCAGGATGGTGGAGTGTTGCTACCTCAAGTGGAGGAGTTCAAGTATCTGGGGGTCTTGTTCACGAGTGAGGGAAGGATGGAGCGGGAGATTGACAGGATCGGTGCAGCTTCTGCAGTAATGCGGTCGATGTACCGGTCTGTCGTGGTGAAGAAAGAGCTGAGCCGCAAGGCGAAGCTCTCGATTTACCGGTCAATCTATGTTCCTACTCTCACCCATGGTCATGAGCTTTGGGTCATGACCGAAAGGACAAGATCCCGGATACAGGCAGCCGAAATGAGCTTTCTCCGTAGCGTGACTGGGCGCTCCCTTAGAGATAGGGTGAGAAGCTCAGTCACTCGGGAGGAGCTCAGAGTAGAGCCGCTGCTCCTCCACATCGAGAGGGGTCAGCTGAGGTGGCTCGGGCATCTGTTCCGGATGCCTCCTGGATGCCTTCCCGGGAAGGTGTTCCGGGCGCGTCCCACCGGGAGGAGGCCCCGGGGAAGACCTAGGACACGCTGGAGAGACTATGTCTCCCGGCTGGCCTGGGATCGCCTCGGTGTCCCCCCGGAAGAGCTGGAGGAAGTGTCTAGGGAGAGGGAAGTCTGGGCATCTCTGCTTAGACTGCTGCCCCTGCGACCCGGCCCCGGATAAGCGGAAGAAGATGATGATGATGATGATGAAGTATTATTGTTATTATTTACACTTAAATACAAAGAAAATCTTAAGATGCACATACAGATACATAAAACAAAATGGACAGTTGCAACTGACTACCCAAGTGATCACACTCTTATGTTAAAAACATATTTTTCATATTTTGTGTTACACTTTATTTTTTTTTTTTCCTTTAGACATGCTGTTGGCAATAACTTTGCAACTATAGCCTATGTCAACTAACTCTAATTCAAGTATAATTAGTAGATTGTTAGGTTTAGTTAGTAGAATCAGTACTTGCTAAATTACTTATTACAAAGTTATTTACTCAAAATAAATTGTCATTGTTTCCTAAAATAAAAAGCAATCTATGTATATTAAGAATTGTTTATAAAGTGTAAACAAATAAGTAAGATTTTCTAAAGATAGTATGTTGTTTAAAACTGAAATAAATGGCATTAATGTTGCAAAATAAAAACTAAACTGGACACTTTTACAAGTCACAAGGTTTTTTTATTTAATACATCAGTTAATCAACTCTAAATAAAACAGCTGTCTATTTACATGACAAACAGCACAGTCCAATAAAACATGTTTAAATGTCATTGTAGGTTGACAAGGAAGACATATCGTGGTTACGCAATAAAAAAATGTGGTGTGCTTTTGTACATGCTGCTCATATACAGCAGCTGTCCATCGTGTTGAAATAGTAAGGTTTGTAAGGTCTAAATAGTTTGGTTTTAAATTATTGTTCTACAACTGTGTATAAAATCCCTGTTGAACTCTTATTTTGAAGTATTCAATTACATCACATGTGGGCGGAGTCAGAGACATGCCTAGACAAGTTCCGTCCACAGAATGTTCTGCCACTGCATCGAAACCGATCATAGTTTGTTCTGATGTGTGTGTGTTCTTGAAAACAAACCACACACACATACACACGTACATGTAACAAACTGATTGTGGAATAAATCACTGCTTGAGACCTGAAACTGTCGTGGATCTTTGCCTATCGACCTTCTGACCGAGGTTGAAGACTAGACGTTGTAAAGCCAGTGCATCTTCGCACATACATCTTAACAAACTGTCTATATCAACGCTACAGCCGCTCAAGCACTCTCCAGATGGCATGCCAAAATGGCGGAGTTTAGATTGTGTGACGTCAACCTCCAGAGCTCTATTGACCCGTCCCTTCTTAGCACTGCATTTGTTGTCTTCTGTCTTCCAGTTGTATTTCCACAGTGATCTCACGGGTTTATGAATGAACTGCTTATTTTAAAAACTTCCTGGTCTACTGGCATTTGTTAAGACATCTTCTTTAAACATTACAATGTCCACGATAACTTTCGTTAACTTTACAATACATAAATCCACTTTACCAGCTAAATTAATATTTGGCAGCGATGCCATAGAAATATACAGAGCTACCGCACAAACAGAAGTCCAAAGACAATATTCTAAAGATGGTGACGCCCTTGTTTCTCTGAAGAATAAGGTCAATAAAATACCCAAAGGTATTCTATTGAAGAAAGCCCCTCCTTCTGAATAAAAGAGCCAATTGCTCATCGGTAAATTCAGCGAGTCACTGCATCTGCCTTTAGAAGCTCCGATTGTCATAGAAACGGTCAGCGTTCTGGAGATGTGCACTTAGGACTGTGCATGTGCACTGGCTGGTCTTGTTCTGAAAAATAAGCTTTTCTATTTCAGCAAAAGAAACATAATTTATGAGACAGTTGTTATCAGATTTCATTGGTGATTTCAAATATAACCTTTAATCATAAGCTTGGAGAACAGTTTGGGGTTTGTAGTTTCCCAGTCAAAGAGATAGGAGCTACACTTGCATTCCCACAAATTTGTGCATGAAACGAACGTTTTCACGAACAAATCATGATCCACTAAAACTTTCGTACTAAAATGTATTGTAATGTAGGATTGAAAATGATCAGAACTTTTGCTTTTCTGTCCCAAACCTATCTTCAGTAACAAGAGGGCCATTTGGCATTCCTAAAGACACCGAGGTGCTGATATTGATCAAGGCCTTTAGGCCAAGATGTGCATACATTAAGGGTCTACTAATTGTCACACCCTTTGCCCAGTGGGTGAAGCTGTAATCTGCTGATTGGACAGTTTGAATGAGCACGTTTACATGCACACCAGTAAGCTGATAACTCACAAATATCAGAGTATTAAAATAACCAGTTTTCCCCGTTTACATGCACATGTCTGTTGCTTTCTGTCTTCCCTGTGACCTAGGCTGTATTCGAAATCGCCCCTATATCTATATGGGACAGTCATTTTAAGTGGTGTTCGAAACCATTGTGGATATTCTCGAGTGCACTCATTCAATCCCATAATACACCACAAAAACGAGTGTACACTCCGATAAACACTCAATGGCTAGAGAATCCCCATAATGCACTGTGAGAGTCGCGTGCCATTCCCGCGTCTCGCTAGAGGATGGAGCTCGCATCTGAATCATCCATTCATTTATTTTAGTAGCGCTCATCAAAGGCGTAATACAACGCAGGTACAAATGAATTATAAATTGACTATTAGGGTTTATACATAATTTCCGTGACAGAGATAAATCCTTCAATCTTACTACTGGAGCTGCCCGACTCAAATTATTATTAAACAGCAAGCAAACTGTGCAAAAGCGGCAGTCCTTCCGGTGCACTCGGTGTCCGAATTCACTCACTCGTTTTCATTCACTCCTTCAAGTGAACTGTATGTGTGGACTAATGTAGGGAATAGTGAATGAAGGTATAGGGGGCGATTTCGGATACACCCATAGTTTTCCCCTGTCTCTTTAATTACTCATTCTATTCACCTGGTGTCTTGTTAATTATCGTGTTTAGTTCATGTTTAAAAGCCTTCAGTTCTTCCTTTAAACAAGGTTCAAGGTTCAAGGTTTCTTTATTCATCACATAATAAATTATACAGGGTATAATCAAAAGTGAAATGTAGATCAAATCAGGTCTGCTCAGTGGACAGTGCAAAGAATAAAAATTATATAAAAGTAACACCACACAAGAGCATATATATAGGTAAAAAATAGAAATAAAGAGTAAAATGTGTAATAGAATAAAGAAAAGTGCAAAACAAGATGTGCAAGACAAGATGTGCAAAAACAAGTAAGATGTGCAAAAACAGTATATGGGACTTAATAAATAGTAATATAAACAAGAGGGATGAGAGGGAATAGCAGCAATACGGATGATGAGAATGTAAATGTTTATGAAAAAGAGTTTGTGTTAAGGAGCCTGATGGCCTGAGGGAAGAAGCTCCTCCTCAGTCTTTCAGTTTTTGCCATCTGTAAGGCCCGGCTCGATCGACCCAATGACGGCAGTCGTTCAGCGGGTGAAGGCCTTTTATGACACAGTCTTTCCTTTTTCACGACACAACAAGATTAAATGGAACACTTTTCTTATATATTTTATCTCGTTATTTCATCTGACTCCATAAATGAAAAGGTTTTAATGATATCTGTGCATCATTAAAACATGAAGAATGATTGATTATTCTTTTCAGCTCCGTTTAATACTTTACCCGCTCAGATGTAGGGAAACTATAATCGCTCAGAGGCCCTGTTTTCACAGGTCTCACGGACACAATCTCGTCAGGCCCGGTCATCAATCAGAGGTAATTATGGTTATGTATCTAAGATTTGCCGTTAATGCACACGCATACACAATCAGAGACATCGGATAACCCCTTGGAGCCCCTCAGAACTTTAGTTCGTTTACTTCAGTAAAGGTTTTTGGCCACTATTAGATATGTTAGCAGATCAATGTACCACACTTGTAATAGCTTTGGATTGGTCAAGTACTTGTTTAAAGTAACATTAAATCAAAAGTCAGAGGTATAGGCGCACCGAGTTTAGTCTGACCAGACGGCATTCGCCGTCCCTAAATGGAATTATTTACCCGCCTCTGCATCCAAGTAGACTTGAAATGATGCCGGTATTAGCCGTCGCTAAAACTGGCGCAGGCTTCGGAAATATGAATCCGCTAATCTATTAGGGAGAAAGCAATCTTAGAGGCAGTTAGAATAGAATCAAACGTTACAATTTATTGACCAGGTAATCGAAGCAATAATTCAAAACTCCAATGTTACAAGAATAGAATCATCAGTTAACCATAACATAACAATAATTCAGGAATTGAAGAATTTTTAGAAATTACTACCTGGCAATGAAAATTACACAGCGATTGTGTGGGCAGTCAACCACAGACTCCTAGAACTTTGTGTCGTTTCCTTATAAACCCAGATAATTCAATAAGCCCACCAAATGGTGGTATCTTGTTATTATAATTAGACTTTAAATTTGCAACCAAATGGCTTCTTGGTATCCTGTGGCAGAGAATACTTATTTACATACAGGAGGTGGTTTGAATAGAAGATCAGGGGAGGGCACACCTTTAAGTTGTACACTACACTTCTCATACTTTAGAACTTCTTTTAGCTTTTCATTGTGATTGGGAGAATGAGACCATTTTACCAGGCGCACTGAGACATTCAAATGATATCAAACATGTATAGTTACTTTTTGTACATACATTACATTGCATGGGTTTTCAGTGAGTTCTAGGTGAGGAGGAGAGGGGAAGAAAAGGGGAGCAAGGGAAGATGATGAGACCGTAAGTACAGGGGTGTGAACTACACTGTGTGTTGCGTCTCGGATGCTGCTGTTACATATGCAAGAGATAGTTTTGTTGATTCTCAGGAGGGCCTTTTGTCCTCTCGAGGGGGGCAGACATACTGGCACCAGGCTTACACCATCATGCTCCTGAAGCGCTTGCCAGATGGCAGTAAACGGAAAAGATGGTTACCGGGGTGGTTTGAGTCTTTGATGATTTTAGCAGCTCTGCTTTTACAGCGTTTGATGTAGATGTCCTGCAGAGAGGGGAGAGTAGACCCTGAAATGCGCTCAGCTAAGCGCACGACTCTCTGTAGAGCTTTGCAGTCCTGATTTGAGGAATTACCATACCACACTGAGATGCACTGAGTCAGAACACTTTCTATGGCCCTGAATAGAAAGTTTTCAGGATTGCTGGTGAGACCCTGAATTTCCTCAGCTGTCGCAGATGGTACAGTCTTTTCCTGGCTTTCTTAACCTGAGTCTGAATGTGTGTAGTCCATGTCAGGTCCTCAGAGATGTTTACACCAGTTCTTCCTTTAAACTTATTATTTCAGAGGAAGGTGCAAAAAAAGGTGCAAAAAAGGTGCAAAAAAAAAAATAGTATATTTATATACTAAAATAGTATAACTTGCAATGCAGGCAAGTAGCAGATGATAAAAGGAACAGAGAAACATAACAAACAAGAGTGCTTTCAGTATTTAAGATTATCCGAATGCTTTCCATCCAAGAACCGTGAGTGATTTTTCTCCATCTTTACCGTAATTTTTACCATGACACCATAGACAGTGGGAGATCTATTAAGCCGCATCTACGCACGGATCTCTGTTGAAATGGATGTTACGTGGTTTATCACGTCCGTATTTAATCTGCTAAGACGTAACGGCCTGTGTTTACATTCATTTTGCGTCATAAAACCATTTTGAGACGCAAGAACATTAAACCCCTTACACGGAGTCGTGCACAGCCGCATGCGCGAGCAGTCTACACAATCAAGTGCGTATCAGCATTTAAAATAAGAGCAGCCTTCCATTAGTGAGGTTCATATCTTGCATTTATAATTCCACCGCATTCCAAACCACAGGCACAATGACTACGCAGAGCATTTGTAAGGGAAACACAGACTGGCGAGATCGCACACTTCAAGCGTGACATCAAACAACGCGTGCTCTCTCAGCGCTCCTGCGCAATGAAGCCAGTGAATCTCCTTGTAACTCGCTCCAACCTTTCCAAACCTTATGAAAGATTATTTTCAGAAGGTTCAAGGCATGCATACGTGAGGAATTGGAAGCAAGCAGCAATATGTTTCTAAAGCAACTCTGCGTCATCGCTCATCCGGTTAAAATCTAAGCCCAGAATTGATTCTAAAATTCTCAGAATCGTTTGAGAGAGAATCGCGACGTATTGCCAATTCAATGTCCAACTAATCTCTAACCCTTGGCCATCTCTCCATGATAGAAGCGCTGCAACAATCGCAAATAATTGAATATGGACGTCAAAGTTGCCATTTACCAAATTCTCCATCGAGTTCAGCCGTTTCCTGAAATAACCTGTGCAGCTTTTCCCTATAGGCGACGCAAATTAAACGAGGGTTCATGACCAGATCTATCGTTGACCGCCATTTCAGCACTAGCCATCAGAGTGGCTACCAGGACATCGTGACGTAAGAGAACCTTCGTAATCTATTGTCAGCTCCGCATAACTCCCCGTTCAAGCATAAACACCTTGATTCCTTTGACTGTTCTCTCCCAATATTAGAACATTGACCATGCAATCCATGAAATCGTGGGCCTTAGCACCTGGCTGGCAAAGTCGACACCACCTCAGATTCCAAGCCATGCCATCCATCCAAATTCACGGCACTTATTTGGGATACGCCAGCACAGGGAATTCTATTCAGCCCAAGATTTCAAGACTGATCAGGAACCGCTTCTAGATTCGTTTTACAAGCAAACCTCATAGCTTCTACCCTATTAGAGCCTATCATTCGGAGTATTGAACTCTGTCAGATGCTGCCGGCGGAGCAAACGTTTCCCTGTCGGCTATCGGCGAGGCTCACCATCTGACGCTGCGGGTAACGAACTCAATCTCATGCACTAGAGCTCCCTGGTCGAGCAACCTCGAGCTCCGTCCGACTATCGACGAACTTACATGTTCAAAGCCTCCAAGGACGGAACCCCCGTCAGACGGTAAGCTTTCCCGGTTGAGTGAGTACGTCGAACAAACGCCTTAAAATTGGCGCGAGCTTTCCTGGCTTCTACTTAACTTCCCTAACCCCACGCTTGGCGAGGCTCTCCCTTCTGACACCTTGTCTAACTCTGGCCAGAGTCTCCCAGCAAATACTTGCCTTTTCCACCCTACGGACGGAGAGTCTCACCCATCCAGGCTGCGAGCTTCCATCTCCAGTCAGGTGACGGCGAGTTCCTCCCGGCCACCCAACTTCACCTTTCCGTCTTCACCTGTCCGACAGCGAGTCTTAATCTCCCGTCAGACGCCGGCGAGAGCCCCCCGGCCAGACAACCTTACCTTTTCCACCCCACGGCCGACTTACCTTTCCGTCTTTACCTGTCCGACACAGCGAGCCTAGACCTCCCGCCGGCGCGGCGAAACCTCCCGGCCAGACAACCTTACCTTTTCAAACCTGTTGCTCAACGAGGCTCACCCGTCCGACACGGCGATCTCGAAACCAGTCGGACGTCGAGCGTGAGCCGGTCAGTCAAACTTATCTTTTCCATTCTGCGGCCGGCAAAGCCTACCCAACCACGCTGCTGCGGTCGACCAGGCTTTCCACCACTTAACTTTACCCTTTTGTCTAAACCTGTCCACTCGGTGAGCCCCAATATCCCGACGTCGCCGCGAGCACTCCCAGCCAGACAACCTTCTCTTTTCAAATCTCGCGCCGATGCTAACCGTCCGACACGGCGATCCGAAACCAGTCGGACGAGAGCCTCCCAGCTAGACAATCTTACCTTTTCAAGTCCCACGCTGGCGAGGCTTACCCGTCCGACACGGCAATAAACGAAACTACTGTCGGACGCCAGCAAGAGCCTCCCAGCCAGACACAATCTTACCTTCCATGTCCCACGCTCGGCGAGGCTTACCCGTCCGACTGGCGATTACCAAAAGCCAACGTCGTGAGCGAGAGCCTCCAGCCAGACAACTCATCTTTTCCGTCAGCTCGCACCACCATTCGAACCCGCCGACGCTACACACTCGACCATCAAACAACCTTAGCTTTCAGTCCACCACCGCGAGGTTCCACCACCCGACCCACAGTATCAATCTCATGTCGGAAGTCGTAGAGCCTCCCGGCTGGACAACCTCACCTTTTCCTCCTACGTCAGCGAAGCTAACCCATCAAACAGGCGGGCACGCCCACCAGTTGGATGTCGGCTAAGCATCCCGACCATACTTTACCTTTCCGTCTTCACCTGTCCGACACAGTGAGCATCGATCTCCCGTCGCGGTGAAAGCACTCGCCAGACAACCTTGCCTTTTCTAGTCCCATGCTGGCGACGCTTATCCGTCCAACACAGCGGGTATGGTGCCCCCGTTGGGCGTCGGCGAGAGCCTCACAGCTAGACGACTTACCGCTTCCCCCTTGGTCATCGAGACCGACCCGCTAGACTCAGTGATTTCGGTCTCACCGTAGAGCGTCGGCGTTGGTCTCAGTAACCCACCTATTTTTTCCGTCGACGGTCGGCCGAGGCCCAGCCGCCGCTGCGGTCCTCGCCCCGCCGAACTCCATCCAACTATCTCTGCTATCCCCACACCTTTTCCCCCCGCCTGGCGAGGCTTACCCGTTCGATGTCCTAAGTCTCAATCTCCATCGAATGCAGCGAGAGCCCTCCCAGTTCCGGGTTTTCTCTTCTCCCTACTCGTCGGCGAGGCTATCCGTCTGGCAGCGTAGCATGGTCTCATGTCATGACGTTGGACGCAGGCCTCGGTGGGCTCCTATGCTTGCCGTCCGCATGCCACGCTCATCCATTCGATACCGTGAGTCTCGATCTCCCGTCGGATGTTGTGAGAGCCTCCTTGTCGGGCGTCCCAAACTCTTTTTACCTGCCAGCCGATAGGACCCACTTGTCCGATGAAGGGGTAAAGTGCCCTAGGTGGAGGCTTCATGGGCCCTCTCGGCCAGATACCGCCCTCTGTCCTCTGATTAGCAGGGGCTGACGGCCAGTAGGGCCGGTACGCCGACTCCGTGACCTATCCCACTGCAGGCAACTCGGGTCCTCCTGGCCAGGGCTTCAACCACGCTGCTCCTCCATCGGCGGGCAGGGCTCACCCGTCCCAAGCGGTGAGCCATCGCTGGGCCTCGGTTGAGCCCTCCCCGACCGGTCGCCCCAAAACCACGAAGTTCACTCCGGCAGTCGGTAAAGTTTTCCGTCTTCACCTGGGTTCAACTCTGGGTTTTCCGTTTCAAAATGGGAGGTTTGTCAAACCCGAGAAAGCAGGGAAAGTCAAGCCCGTTTCTGAAAGAGAGGTAACTTATACTCAAACTTATAGTCAATTACCGTGGTAACTTACTCCGTGAACCTAACCTGGTCGGGAGCAGGTTTTCTTCGGTAAACCCAGAGTTTCTTTCGGTCTCCTCTCCCTTTTTATAGTTTTAGCGAGGTTTAAATGCCTAATTCAAATGTTTTAATGTCTTACCCCATTGGAAGATAATTAGCAAAATAGGAAAAATGCACTTTAAAACATCGGAGATGCAGAGCACATTATAAGTCCTGTATGCAGATTTGAAGGAAAGTGTGCATCGCTCTCATACTCATTCTGATCATTTGTCCTGGGCACAAATCCGTCAAAGAGGAGTTTCACAGGACTGTAGGTCAGTGGTGAAAAAATCGGTTTAAATGAGGCTAATCTGATAAATGATGTTGATAACATCTTTCTGTGACATCTGGAAGTAACGCTGAATTAGCCACCTCGTAAAATATGTCCGGATTGCCGTGAGATCGGGCTGGAAGTAATGTGGTTGGATGCATTGATGACAAGCATATCTCCACCATCATCGCACCTTCTGAAAATGAAACTAATTACTGTATGGAATGGAAGGATGCCAGATGGAGGGGTAGTACAAGCCGTAACCACCTCCACTGCTGTTAAATAAACAAATTATTCACTTTTTTATCATCTTTATTTCCTAATACAAAAGCAAAAGTTATTCTTTTTACTTTTGGATTTGAGAATTCTTCCAATACTTGACCACCTCCTCTTCATCTGTCAGTGGTGCTGGTTCTCACTCTGCCTTCTTGCTGTCGTCAAGTCAGTAGTTAATTGTATTACTCTAATTAAGAAATGCAACAGGTTGGATTAGAGAATATTTAACTATGTGAAAAGAGTGTTTGACTATGTGGAAAAAGCTGCAGCGCATTGAAATTTACATTGAATGATATTTAATGTCAAATGTTTGTAAAGTCATTAAGCCACACATATGAACCTTTCATGCTTAAAGCTTTACCTTGATTTAATTGTGTTTTATACTTCATTTTAGTTGCTGCACGTTCTTGTTTCATTTTTCCGTATTTTACTTTTTGTGGCCGTGGGATACCATTAAAATGAATATGTTCAATAATTTACAGTTTTCACCTCTGATATTATAACAGTTATTAAGTTATTGACAGTTATTAAGAGTTAAAGTTACGCATTGGCGGAAGTACGCGCACTGACGTCTTTTGGCGGGAGCTGTTGCCATGGTGAATCGTAAGCTCTGCTGATCTTGACTTTTCATAGTCATGGTGCACGCGCACTCAGAGTCAACCTACTTAGAGTTGAGTAAACTAACACAATTCAGCTGTTCTGTAACCGAAAACTCAGAGTTTCCCATCTCAGAGTAACTCAACTCTGAGTTCAAGTTTAAACTCAGAGTTGGTTGAACCTCCTTATTGAAACGGGCCCCTGGACTGTCTCCTTGATTTACTAATTAACAATACCTTTTTGAGAATCTCATTCGTCCTCGTGTGTTTGTATCTCACCAACTCATAACTAAAGAACGGACATACTACATCCAGTTCATCATGATTTTCATGCACGCAATCTCAGCCTAAGGGCAAACACAGAGCTTTCAAAGGTGACATGCAAAAGAGAATGCAAACAATATTATGCAAACTCTGCCATGTGAGTCAACAAATGATTACTGCCGATGATTTTCATAATGTCCCTCGAACAGAACTGAAAGGTCTGAAGCAACCTTCTTCAAAGTGTAATCTTGTACAGATGTAAATTATTCAAGATTTATCTATTATTATTATTATTTTTATTGTTGTTATTACACTGAACTAAATGATAAACGCAACACTTTTGATTTTGCCCCCATTTTTCATGAGCTGAACTCAAAGATCTAAGACTTTTTCTATGTACACAAAAGGTCTATTTCTCTCAAATATAGTTCACAAATCTGTCTAAATCTGTGTTAGTGAGCACTTTTCCTTTGCCGAGGTAATGGCCACAATAAAAGGCCTCTCTAAAATGTGTATTTTTACTGTATTGGGTCCGAAAACCAGTCAGTATCTGGTGTGACCACCAAATGCCTCACGCAGAGCAACACATCTCCTTCACATAGAGTTGATCAGGTTGTTGATTGTGTAATGTTGGTCCACTCCTCTTCAATGGCTGTGTGAACTTGCTGGATATTGGCTATTGGCAGGAACTGGAACACGCTGTCGTATACGCCGATCCAGAGCATCCCAAACATGCTCAATGGGTGACATGTCCGGTGAGTATGCTGGCCATGCAAGAACCGGGATGTTTTCAGCTTTCAGGAATTGTGTACCGATCCTTGAAACATGGGGCCGTGCATTATCATGCTGCAACATGAGGTGATGGTCGTGGATGAATGGCACAACAATGAGCCTCAGGATCTCGTCACGGTATCTCTGTGCATTCAAAATGCCAACAATAAAATACACCTGTGTTCATTGTCCATAACATACGCCTGCCCATACCACAACCCCAACGCCACCATGAGCCACTCGATCCACAACGTTGACATCAGCAAACCGTTCACCCACACGACGCCATACCCGCTGTCTGCCATCTGCCCTGTTCAGTGAAAACCGGGGTTCATCCGTGAAGAGAACACCTCTCCAAAGTGCCAGACGCCATCGAATGTGAGCATTTGCCCACTCAAGACGGTTACGATGACGAACTGCAGTCAGATCAAGACCCCGATGAGGATGACGAGCATGCAGATGAGCTTCCCTGAGACGGTTTCTGACAGTTTGTGCAGAAACTCTTTTGGTTATGCAAACCGATTGTTGCAGCAGCTGTCCGGGTGGCTGGTCTCAGATGATCTTGGAGGTGAAGATGCTGGATGTGGAGGTCCTGGGCTGGTGTGGTTACACGTGGTCTGCGGTTGTGAGGCCGGTTGGATGTACTGCCAAATTCTCTGAAACGCCTTTGGAGACGGCTTATGGTAGAGAAATGAACATTCAATTCACGGGCAACATCTCTGGTGGACATTCCTGCAGTCAGCATGCCAATTGCACGCTCCCTCAAAACTTGTGACATCTGTGGCATTGTGCTGTGTGATAAAACTGCTCATTTTAGAGTGGCCTTTTATTGTGGCCAGCCTAAGAGACACCTGTGCAATAATCATGCTGTCTAATCAGCATCTTGATATGCCACACCTGTGAGGTGGATGGATTATCTCGTGCTCACTAACACAGATTTAGACAGATTTGTGAACAATATTTGAGAGAAATAGGCCTTTTATGTACAGATAAAAAGTCTTAGATCTTTGAGTTCAACTCATGAAAAGTGGGGGCAAAAACAAAAGTGTTGCGTTTATAATTTTGTTCAGTGTTTTTACATTTAAATATAAAGAAAATACTAGAAAGAAAGGCAAACACAGAGATTTAAAAGGTGACATGCAAAAGAGAATGCAAACAATATTATGCAAACTCTGTCCCTCGAACAGAACTTAATGGTTTGAAGTATATGTCTTCAAAATTGAATCTTGTACAGATGTAAATTATTCAAGATTTACCTATTACAAGTATTATTTACACTTAAATATAAAGAAAAACTTAAGATGCACATACAGAGACACAACAAAATGTACAGCTGCAACCGACTACTCAAGTGATCACACTCTTATGTTAAAAACATATTTTTCATATTTTTTGTACACTTTATTTTTATATTCCCCTTTAGACATGCTGTTGACAATAACTTTGCAACTGTAGCCTACTAACTCTAATTTGAGTATAATAAGTAGACTGTTAGGTTTAGTTAGCAGAATAAATAGACATATTTGCAAATTTACTTATTACAAAGTTACTTACTTGGGGGACCATCAAAATAAATGATCAGTGTTTCCTAAAATAAAAAGCAATCTATGTATTTTAAGACTTATTTATAAAGTGTGAAAAAATAAGAATGATTTTCTAAAGATAGTATGTTGTTTAAAACTGAAATAAATGGCATTAATGTTTAACAAAAAACGAATGGACACTTTTACAAGTTACAAGTTTTTTTTTAAACAACAGCTGTCTGTTTACTAGACAAACAGTACAGTCCAATAAAACATGTTTAAATGTCGTTGTAGATTGACAAGGAAGACATATGGCGGTGGTTATGCAAGAAAAAATGGCTTTCTTACATGCTGCTCATATATTATTGTAGCACTGTTTGTGCTGAATACAGTGTAATCAGACTTTAGCTATTAACATGTTTATAAGAAGATGAAAAAAGCACAAATGCCAGGGTATGACAAAACTTCTCCAGGACCCAAACACCCCCTCAGACCTCAGAGGGTTAATAAATAATGTGTGCGTCTTGTATGCCCTAAATGGCACCTAGTAAAAACAACTTGACCATACCTAGATCTAAAACTAATGAAACAACATATTTCCCTGGCATTCATCTGCCACATCTTAATTAAGAGTTATGCTGTGGATCCCCAGAACTGAAACTGAGAAGCACTGCTGTAACTCCACCCCATGCATTTCATTGATATTATAAAAGGTTGTCAGCAGCATTCAAACACACACTGCTGAGTGTGAGAGCTTGTGATTTCAGTGCACGGTAAGTAGCTTATTTATACTGAACTGTTTTGTCTAATTGTGCATTTCTTTTACAGCCCTGTTCATTCATCTCTAAACTCACCTGTATACTTAGATCCTTATAATCACTTATTACAAAATATAGTTTACACTATACTGTGTTGTAATGCTTTGAGTTTGAGAAGGACGCATTAAAAATAAAATGTATTATTATTATTATTATAAAATTGTATTAATAATTGAATATCAATGATGTGAACCTTCTTTTTTATGATTGTAGAGTGCAGCATTTTGATTTTACGCAGACTACAAAACTGATTTGAGCAGCTCTGGTGTGAAACAGGATCTGAAACCTTCAGATAACACGCGTCGTATCACTGTAAGTTACTTGAACCTTAAATAATGATTTATTCATTTATTATAATGTAGGTGTGAAAACTGTTGCAGGTTCTTGTTAAAGTATTAGTGTTTTTCTCAGTGGACTTCACACAGTTCCTCAAACTCAATTCTCTCAAAACAATCTAGGCTCTGAATACATTTACATTACTTTACAATGTCATTATAAAATGAACTAATATTGTATAATAATGCAGGATTTAAAAGTAAAAACTAATCTCCTTTTTTAAATCATATAGATTTCAGTTAAATTCCTGGATTACTGATTTGCGGGCCGCTATCATCATGAGTTTAGAGAATCTGCATTTTATGTCTTGGAATTCAAATGGGACCACAACTAAAATAAAGAAAGTGAAGAGGGAAATAGAGAAACAAGAATGCCATGTTGTTTTCCTTCAAGAGACACGATCAGGTGGTGCTTTAGAGACGCTGGAAGGGTGGAAACCATTTTACACCCCACACAAATCACAACATAAAGGAGTGGCTATTTTGATAAGAAAAGATATATTTGATGACTCATGCTGCACAATAGAAAGGGATGTTGATGGCTGCTTTATTGTAGTTAAATGTACCCTAAAGAACAACTGTTCACACTTGTGAGTGTATACAATACTAAAGCTGATCCAAGACCCTTAATGAAACTCAGAAATGTAGTTGAGAAATATGCAGAGGGCATCTTACTGATTGGAGGAGATTTTAACATTGCTCTGAATCCATATCTAGATAGAAATTCAAAAACAATAAATAAAAACCATTTACATTTCAAACCAATTATGGAGACATTTATGACTACATTCCATCTTGTAGATGTGTGGAGAAGATTTCACCCAACAGACAGGCAATTTACTTATCAGCAAAAAACTGTCATGTCAAGATTGGACTATTGTTTTGTTACAGAGGAGTCAATGAAATATATTACATCCTGTGAGATTTCTACCGAAACATGCTGTTCTGACCATCAGCCGGTTCTGTTTCAAATTGGGATGTCCAAAGAAAAAAGCATGGAACAAGAATTTGGTCAGGTTATCGCTGAAGAGGAGAACAAAATTCATATCTTTAACAAGATAACCTCAGTTACTGATAAATGGTTAAGCCAAAAACATAAATACTGTCCGGAACTTGATTTGACTATAAATCCCTGCAAACCTCTAATGATTAGTGTCAGGGAGGTTGAAAGTGCAATTCAGTCTTTGGCAGTAAACCAAAAACACATTGAGCGTCCAGATGGTATGCCAGTCTCATTCTATCTGAATAACTCATATGCTCTGATTCCATATCTGTGTGCTTATTATAATAACATACTTGAGCAATCAATGATAATCCCAGAGTCTTTCAATAAGGCTCTCAAATCTGACACTCACTACAGATTTAATGTTGACTATCTGATCTTAACCACCATCATGGCCAGGTGGCTTAGTGACCACATGGAGTCCCATTCAGAGGACTACAAAGATGACGGAAATAATAGCGGTGTTGTTTACCTTCAAAGAGCAATCAGTCAAACTCAGGTGGACTTTCTTAAGGACGTTTATGGCAAAAGAAATGGATATAGACAAGACAAACCCACCTTTATCTGATAAATTAAAAATAGACATCCTTAACAGGGTCCTGACAAACAGTCCCAGAGGTAAGTACAAATTACTGTGCTGGGGCTGTCCTCTGACTCCAGTGCTCATGACGCTGTGTCTTAAATGTGTTGCTAAAGAAATGACTGACAGTGTGCGAGACCAAACATCAAAAATATTTATTTCTAGAGAGAACGTCGTTGCTAGATTCTCTGTTGATTTTGATAGAGGTTTACTGAGGGACTTGGAACAAAAATACATACTTGTGAAATGTAAACTTCTAGAATAAATAAAAAAACATCAAAATGTAAATAGAAATGTCAAAACTACTTTGTACATGTTGCTGTCATGATATCTGATTATATTCCCAATTCATCAGAATGCAACTGATTTTGGTGGTTCTAGAATGTTTTATTTCATTGTATGTACAGAATCATCCTAAATTATCTTTGCATGGCATGAAAATATATACTTTGTTGTTGTTGTTTTTGTTTTTTTTAGAACAATGTACATTTCTGACATTACAACATGAGTTAGTTGATGTTGCTTGGGCTATAAAATGTTTTCTTTTTACACAAATATTAATGTAACATAAGAACTTATGTGTCTAATTTACAATGCAAACAATGTTTGATTAAGGTTGGAGATCAAATTCTGCAGGACAGTAACCCTCTGGGACCAAAGTTGCACATGCTATACAATTATTACAATATTGTTGCTTTGTTCTCTTCTTTAAGGAAGTCCGAAATGTTCACTTCTTATCAAACTAGGGATATAATGATGAGCTGTATGAAAATCAATGCAAATATGCAGGGCCACATTGTCCTAATGGGCAACATTGGCTGCAGTTAGCCTAGGCCCCTGCAAAAGCTTAACACGGCACTGCACATATGCAATGATTCAGGTTTGTTGAGATGTTAACCAAATCGTGATACAATTGGGGTGAGGGTTTATATGAATGTATCTGAGGGGAACTGACTGTCTTTAGGTTTAGATGGTATTTTCTTTTCATCTTGCCTCTGTATAATGCATATTAATGTCCTCATGAAGTCAAATGTTTAGTTTATTTGTCATTTAGTATGTATATGTTACCCTTAATGTTATCAATAAACTAGTGTGCGTAGTTAATATGATGCACCATGTGTCAAATTTGATTTATGACCCATTGTTAAGACTGATTTATGGCTTTGACCTTTTGTGACCTTTCTGCCTCCCCCTACGTGGCCAACCAAGGTCACGACCACCCACGTTGTGTTGACCCTGTGACCTGTTAAAGAGTTTTATAGGTGGAAATGGTCATATGTGGAATTCTGTCCGGTGATAAAACCATAAATGAAGTCCTGAAGAATGTTTTTGTGTTTTTATGGTCCGTTTTGAACATCCGGTGGTGTCTGATGGTGGTCCGGGGGAGGAATCTTGTTGCGTGCCGAGGCTAGATAAATAGATCTTGGAAATTTCTGTGGAAAATCAGAAAAGAGCTTTGAAATACATAGACATGGGCGTCTTATACTCACCTAAATCTCCTGAGAAGGAATAGTCCATATCCAAAATAACAAGACAATTTTAAGATCCTGAGAACATATCACAATTTGGGTACCCGCACATATAATCTGATGGTTGTACGAAAAGGATTTAAATAACATGACTAATAATGAATTAAAAATAAAGAAAGAAATAAAATACCCATACATTTTTTCTTTGAGGAAAACGTTTTGTCAGCCGTGCTTCAAATGAGACGCTCACAAAATGCGATTATTTTGAGTCTGCTTGGAGCTCTCGCTCTCTCTCGCGCACGATCATTCAATAGCCCGAGTCTTATTCTCTTCTTTTAAAGGAATGTAAATAAATGATGTGATTACACACGATATAAGACAAAGCAAAACATTTACACTAGTTTTAGGTAACATTTTTTTTAATGAGGAGCCAGCAATGTCAAAATAAGTAAAGGGGACAAATATATATATATATATATATATATATATATGTTTTAACAGGCCAAACGATAAGGGTCATTTTGAACCCCGAATTGTATTTACTTTTTCACAAAATAAATTGTTGCAAAAGCAGTTTCACTGAAAATTAAAGTTTCTACATTATTTTTATAAACTGTTATATTCATATTTACATTATCTTAATGCATTTTATACTGTATCATCCCCTAAACCTACCCATCACGGTAAACTTTCATCAGTTTCTGTGCTATGGCGGGGCCTGAAACCTGATTTAAATTCTTCATAAATATCATTTTTTTGCAGAAAGGAGCACAGTTGAGCAGACACTACTTTTTCTAATATTTTCGACATAAACGGAAGATTTGAAATGGGCCTGTAATTTGCCAGTTCACAAGGATCTAATTTTGGTTTCTTAATAAGAGGCTTAATAACCGCCAGCTTAAATGGTTTTGGGACGTGACCTAAAGATAACGAGGAGTTAATAATATTGAGAAGCGGTTCTTCTGCTACAGGTAACAACTCTTTCAATAGTTTAGTTGGTACAGGATCTAATAAACATGTTGTTGGTTTAGATGCAGTGATAAGTTTATTTAGCTCATCCTGTCCTATAGTTGTAAAGCACTGCAGTTTTTCTTTGGGTGCGATGAATGATGCTGAAATACTAGGCTGTAGAATCTACGTTTGTTATTGTATTTCTGATATTATCTATTTTATCAGTAAAGAAATTCATAAAGTCATTACTATTAAACTGTGAGGAATATTTAGATCGGGTGACATCTGTTTATTTGTTAATCTAGCCACTGTGCTAAATAAAACCTTGGATTGTTTTGGTGATTATCTATGAGTTTTGGATATACTCGGTTCTTGCAGTTTTTAGAGCCTGTCTATAGCTGGACATACTGTTTTTCCACGCAATTCTAAAGACTTCCAAGTTACTTTTTCTCCATTTGCGCTCAAGAATACAAGTTTTTTTCTTGAGAGAATGGGTATAACTGTTGTACCATGGCGCAGCACGTTTTTCTCTAACCTTTTTTAATTTGATGGGGGCAACAGTTTCTAATGTATTAGAGAAGATAGTTCCCATGTTGCTAGTAATTGTGTCTAGTTCATCTGTATTTATGGGTACACAGAGCAGTTGAGATAAATCAGGCTGGTTATTTGTGAATCTGTCTTTAGTGGCTGGAATAATAATTCTGCCTGGGCGATAATGCGGAGCCATATAGTTAATATCAGTAATATGCAGCATGCATGATACAAGGAAATGGTCAGTAACATCATCACTTTGAGGTATGATATCTATATCAGTTAGATAATTTCCATGCGATATTATTAAATCTAGCGTATGATTAAAACGATGTGTCGGCCCGGTGACATTTTGCTTGACACCAAAAGAGTTTATTAGGTCAGTAAACGCAAGTCCTAACGCATCATTTGTATTATCAACGTGAATGTTAAAATCTCCAACAATTAGTGCTTTATCAACAGTAACCAATAGGTCTGAGAGAAAATCTGCAAATTCTTTTAGAAAATCTGTATATGGCCCTGGCGGTCTATACACAGTAGCCAGAGCAAGAGATAGGACAGATTTATTTTGCTTATCTGACAGTTTAACATTGAGCATAAGTATTTTGAATGAGTCAAACCTGTATCCTGTTTTCTGAGTAACATTGAGAATATCACTATATATTGTTGCGACACGCCGCCACGACCAGTCTGTGAGGCTCGTGCTTATAACAGTAGCTTGGTGGAGTAGATTCATTTAGACCAAAATAATCATTTGTTTTAAGCCAGGTTTCAGTCAGACAGAGTTCATCAAAACTATTATCTGCTTTGGGTGTGAGTGACTGGATATTTAGGAGCCCAAGTTTTAAAAATAGTTTTTGTTCATTTATTTTGCATTTTTCTGGTTTAATCACGATCAGATTTGTTCTAGATGCTGCATTCAATGTATATTTTGATCTTACTAATCGGGCACAGTCTGTATAGATTGGACACTGCAAGTACCTTTATCATTTAAGTGGGTGGAACAAAAGTCATCATAGCTGTTATTGGAGAATTGGCTTTCTAGTCAGATAGAGCGTAGCGTCCTGGTGATGTTGTCCGACAGGAGTTCTGCACCGACTCTGCTGGGGTGCAGGCCATCAGCACGAAATAGCCTAGGACGCTCCCAGAAAAGATTTCAATTATTAACAAAGATAATTTTCTGCTCTTTACACCATGAAAACAACCATTCATTTAAAGCAAACAGTCTACTGAACCTTTCGTGTCCTCGTCGATACGTGGGAAGAGGTCCTGACACGATGATCGCCGTCATGGCGATGTGCTGCGCGCACTTCTCGATCAGGCTCCTGAAGTCCTCTTCAGTGTCTCCGTCTGCCGCAGCTTGGTGTCGTTAGCCCCCGCGTGAATCACAACAGCTGCAACGCTCTCGTCATCCTTCAGGATCATCAAGAACACGAGCACCAGGGAGACAATGAGTGTGCACTTTACCTTTAGCTAACGTAGCACGGACGTGCCAGATGATTGAGTCTCCGATGACCACAGCATCACGTTCAGTCTCGCAGAGAGGAGCAAAGCGGTTACAGGATGAGATGTCGAAGATCTCTGCGTGTGCAATGAGTTCAGGTGAAGATCTCTGCGTGTGCAATGAGTTCAGGTGAGGATCTCTGCGTGAGCAATGAGTTCAGGTGAAGATCTCTGAGTGTGCAATGAGTTCAGGTGAGGATCTCTGCGTGAGCAATGAGTTCAGGTGAAGATCTCTGCGTGAGCAATGAGTTCAGGTGCGGATCTCTACGTGTGCAATGAGTTCAGGTGAAGATCTCTGCGTGAGCAATGAGTTCAGGTGCGGATCTCTACGTGTGCAATGAGTTCAGGCGAGGATCTCTGCGTGAGCAATGAGTTCAGGTGAAGATCTCTGAGTGTGCAATGAGTTCAGGTGAGGATCTCTGCGTGAGCAATGAGTTCAGGTGCGGATCTCTACGTGTGCAATGAGTTCAGGCGAGGATCTCTGCGTGAGCAATGAGTTCAGGTGAAGATCTCTGAGTGTGCAGTGAGTTCAGGATCTCTACGTGTGCAATGAGTTCAGGTGAAGATCTCTGCGTGTGCAGTGAGTTCAGGATCTCTACGTGTGCAGTGAGTTCAGGATCTCGTGTGCAATGAGTTCAGGTGCGGATCTCTGCATGTGCAATGCGTTCAGGTGCGGATCTTCGCGTGTGCAATGAGTTCAGGTGAAGATCTCTGCGTGTGCAATGAGTTCAGGTGAGGATCTCTGCGTGTGCAATGAGTTCAGGTGAGGATCTCTGCGTGCAATGAGTTCAGGTGCGGATCTCTGCATGTGCAATGCGTTCAGGTGCGGATCTCTTAGTGTGCAATGAGTTCAGCTGCGGATCTCTGCGTGTGCAATGAGTTCAGGTGAGGATCTCTGCGTGTGCAATGAGTTCAGGTGAAGATCTCTGCGTGTACAATGAGTTCAGGTGCGGATCTCTGCGTGTGCAATGAGTTCAGGTGAGGATCTCTGCGTGTGCAATGAGTTCAGGTGCGGATCTCTGCGTGTGCATGCGTTCAGGTGAGGATCTCTGCGTGTGCAATGAGTTCAGGTGAGGATCTCTGCGTGAGCAATGAGTTCAGGTGAAGATCTCTGCGTGTGCAATGAGTTCAGGTGAAGATCTCTGAGTGTGCAGTGAGTTCAGGTGAAGATCTCTGCGTGTGCAATGAGTTCAGGTGCGGATCTCTGCGTGTGCAATGAGTTCAGGTGAAGATCTCTGCGTGTGCAATGAGTTCAGGTGCGGATCTCTGCGTGTGCAATGTGTTCAGGTGAGGATCTCTGCGTGTGCAATGAGTTCAGGTGCGGATCTCTGCGTGTGCAATGAGTTCAGGTGCGGATCTCTGCGTGAGCAATGAGTTCAGGTGAGGATCTCTGCGTGTCCAATGAGTTCAGGTGAAGATCTCTGTGTGTACAATGAGTTCAGGTGAAGATCTCTGTGTGTGCAATGAGTTCAGGTGAAGATCTCTGAGTGTGCAATGAGTTCTGGTGAGGATCTCTGAGTGTGCAATGAGTTCAGGTGCGGATCTCTGCGTGTGCAATGAGTTCAGGTGAAGATCTCTGCGTGTGCAGTGAGTTCAGGTGAAGATCTCTGCGTGTGCAGTGAGTTCAGGTGAAGATCTCTGCGTGTGCAGTGAGTTCAGGTGCGGATCTCTGCATGTGCAATGCGTTCAGGTGCGGATCTCTTCGTGTGCAATGAGTTCAGGTGAGGATCTCTGCGTGTGCAATGAGTTCAGCTGCGGATCTCTGCATGTGCAATGCGTTCAGGTGCGGATCTCTGAGTGTGCAATGAGTTCAGGTGAGGATCTCTGCGTGAGCAATGAGTTCAGGTGCGGATCTCTGCGTGTGCAATGAGTTCAGGTGAAGATCTCTGCGTGTGCAATGAGTTCAGGTGAAGATCTCTGCGTGTGCAGTGAGTTCAGGTGCGGATCTCTGAGTGTGCAATGAGTTCAGGTGAAGATCTCTGAGTGTGCAATGAGTTCAGGTGAAGATCTCTGCGTGTGCAGTGAGTTCAGGTGCGGATCTCTGCGTGTGCAGAATGAGTTCAGGTG
>CM050421.1:36691997-36831443 GCA_027564155.1 Gymnocypris eckloni scoliostomus
ACTTATATTATTATTGCTCATATACTTACAATGGCTTTAGATAAAGGTAAAAGGTAGTTTTTGGGGCATTTGCTTAAAAGCATTATTTTATTAAAACTTTCACTCTCATATACATCATTACAAGAACATTCACCAGACATTTTTGCTACATTTATAATTTAGATGGTATGTAAATTGGATCTTTGCAAGATGCTTATTCACAAAGTCGATGAATGCACTGGTTTGCAGATGATACGCTCTTTTTTCAGACACCTCTGTAATGCACATGTGCTCATCATGATCATTTCAACTCTGTAGCTGGTCCAAAAATACACAGTACGGAGCCATCATTACTATGTAAGTTCAGTCATAAGGTGGAAGTGCACCACTCTGCTCCCCCTGTAAAAGTGCAATAACACCATAAATCCATAAGCAAGGACATTTCTGCCTGTAGCCATTTCTCCTCATAAATATTAGATACGCCTTTTTAAAGACTGAAATAGGAAGCCATTGCATGGCGCCTCACCACTGCAGATTCCACTAAAGCTTTTGCAGGAAAAACATGCACGGCTATAAAACTTTCAGCGCATCTCTGTGAGGAGGTGAAGCAGGGACACCTAGATTCCTCATGAATAATTAATGACTGCTGATGGAAGTAGTGGTTGAACAGAAACTATTGTGCCACGGCTAGAGAAAACATTTAAAACGTGACTTGGGATTTTCCATTAAAAATCTATCACCAGTAAGGGCAAATTGACTTGGTATTGAGAGATGGTTCAGCTAGAATGGTTTGCCTGCAACAGGGTTCCGTACCAGCATAATTGAAGGAAAATGATGGCCTCAAAGCTAAAACAAGTGTTGGGAAACTCTAACATAAAATGAGCAGTCATCTGCAACACTGCTGCGGTCTCCAGAGCTTTCACAGGTGTGACAGGTCTCCTCCTGGATTAGGGAGCGCAAAAGCTGGCAGTCTCAGAGATCTCTAGGCCATGTCTGCCTATTTGTAGAAGATACCAAATGTGAAGAGGTCCCCACTTTTAAGGGTCGCAAACATCAAAACAAGCCATTCTACATCCTTCACATCCATGTCAACTCAAATCTAGAGTCTACCCTCACTAATGATAATGTCCTACCTCAGCTCTGGCTTTAAAACCCACACATTACTTTTACATTTACATTTATGCATGTAGCAGACGCTTTTATCCAAAGCGACTTACAGTGCATTCAGGCTATACATTTGTATTGTCAGAATGTTTGTTCCCTGGGAATCGAACCCACAACCTTTGCACTGCTAACGCAATGCTCTAACCACTGAGCCACAGGAACACTTTTAAATGAAGAATTATATTAAGCTTTCTCAGCAAGTTAATTTAATTAAGTTTCCAATGACAGGACGGTGGAGCAATCTCCCCTGAGAATATACTTGCCGTTCAATAACACCCAAAAGCTGTCAGTGAGGTTGTGCTAATAACCTCTCCTCTGCTAACTTCAATCAGAATGCCAAATTGCATTTTTAACAATAAAACCAAGGAAATTATTAACTGTCTTCATATTTACTTTGAAAGCTAAAACTCAACTTGTTCAGTTGGCCAATCAGAGCAGACTGTGCTTGTTGGAAGGAGGGGCTTTGTAGAAAACAACGTGTTTGAGAGAGGCGGGGCATAGAGCAACTAAAATAATGCACAGTATTTGAAAAATTATTTGTTATTTGAACATTAAAGCATGTCAACACATTCTGTTACACTAAATACACAAAACAATGATCTTTAAAATGACATCATATTATACTACTTATAGTGAGTAGACTGGTAATGCACTGGACATGAACGATACCATAAATCATGCAGTTTGAATGATAACATGGATAAAAATGGGAAATAAATGAAAAATAAATCCAAAAGACTTGCATTTATGGACCCATCTAAGGACCAGGGGCCGGTGGCATTAATACTGTGTCTTAAAGGGATAGTTCAACCAAAAATGAAAATTCTGTCATTAATTATTCACCCTCATGTTGTTCTAAACATGCAAGGCCTTCGTTCATGTTCAGAACACAAATTAAGATATTTTTGATGAAACCCGAGAGCTTTCTGACCCTCCATAGACAGCAACGCAACTACCACATTCAAGATCCAGAAAGGTAGTAAGGACATCGTTAAAATAGTTCATATGACATCAGTGGTTCAACCGTAATGTTATGAAGCTACGAGAACACTGTGCAAAAAAACTAAAATAACGAACCAGAGGATGTACAATGTTGTGATATCTTGAAAAACTTGTTGACCGATCCAAGATGGCAGACACGTTGACTTGTCTGAAGCAGTCGAATGTAGCATCTACGTACATATATCTATGGAAACCAACTATAACAAAGTTCTGCACATGCAGAACTACTACTGTAACTCATTGGTCATTGTGCTTTTACAGTCAAACATATAACACCTCAGTGTGATCTATCCCACACCTCTCGGTCCTGCTCACCTCCATATATCATCTGTTTCTCTCTGCCACTTTCCATTACTTTTTCCCTTATGTGCAAGGAGAAACAACCTAACCAAGCAGCCTGCTTTGAATTTGAGTCAGACTTGTCTCAATCCTTATGCATTAGCTCACGGCAGACAACACTGGTTGTTGCAGTCTTCTCAACTTGAGACATAAAAGCAAGTCGTAAAAGCTCAGACACTGCGGAGGTGGAAGAGGGCAAACATTAGGCTCTTTACTTCATTAATTTATGAACTCCTCTACCATTATAAAGTCTAATGTTGCCTTTTATCTTCACTGCTGGCAACGGTTCACTCTCAACATGTGTGGAAGAAAGACAAAGACAAAAACAAAGACAGACCAAAAAGATTCTTTCAATAGTGAAACTCAGCGGAGACATCTGGCACAAGTCAATGGTAAATAAAAGAAAAAAGTTTTTTTTAATAAGTTTCACAATTATAACACTTACGAAGTTCTCCGACTTTGAGAATTTCACACAGCATCTTCGTCAGTTCAATACTACTGCGCCCGAATGGACATTCATGTTTATCCTCACGACTGCTGTTCTCCAGTACAATCTGTAAAATACAGACAGAATTAAATGTGTTAACTAAATGTGTACATTTAATACTATTAAATCTATTAAAGCATAATGTTTTGTAGAAGAAAAAAAAAACTTTACATAAACTACTTTTAATGTTTGGGTGTACTACACCCGGTACCCGGTTACTACATTATTTTTCCATATTCCAAAAAAAATATATATATATATATATATTCTTATAGCTGTGCCACCAAAGAAAAACTGTATAAGCTGCATTTCAGGTTAAGAGGGGTTGTTGTCCTGGAACTTGATGAGGAGACCCAAAAAAATTATGCATTTACACTGCTAAATGTAAGAGTTTTGGAGTGTATACGGAGCACTGAATGTATTTTAGTATTTATCAGGGTATCGGACTGAGCAGCGATAGGCTGAAGAGTCACAGAATGCAGTTGTGGAGGGCCGTGAAGTGGAATAAAGAGTTATGCAAGGAGACAAGTATTGTCCTCCTCATTCAACACCACTCCACTTTCCTTACTGAGTCTATGAGTATGACTAGAGGGGGGTAGATGACGCATTTTGGAGGAGAAAGAACACATTTTTTTAAGCAACAGCAGAGAAACCAGACACAAAAATAAGATTAACCATTTAGATTCACTCAGTTCCAGCCCTCTTACACAAACTGTAAAATACATGCAATCTATAAGATGCATTTACAAAATGATAGGTTGAATTTAATATCATCTTTATTACAACCCATCTTAAAGGGATAGGTCACCCAAAATTTAATATTGTCATTAATTACTCACCCTCACGTCATTCCAAATCCGTAAGACACATATTAAGATATTTTTGTTGAAATCCGAGAGCTTTCTGACCCTTCATAACCAGCAACTACCATTTTCAAGGCCCAGAAAGGTAGTAAGGACATCGTTTAAATAGTCAGTGATTCAACCTTAATTTTATGACAGAGATGAAATTGTTGAATAAAGTCATTATTTTTGTTTACTATGAACTATTTTAACAATATCCTTACTGCCTTTCCGGGCCTTGAACGTGTCAGTTGCGTTGCTATCTACGGAGGGTCAGAAAGCTCTTGTATTTCATCAAAAATATCTTAATTTGTGTTCCTAAGATAAAGAAGGTCTTACGGGTTTGCAACAACATGAGGGTGAGTAGTTAATTACAGAACTTAGATTTTTGGATGAACTATCCCTTTAACGTAAAAGCATGACTCAGGTCTTCATTGGTAAGGTAACACTTGGATTTAAAGGTGTTAATTGAGCACTAGTGCTCAGCAGACTATAAATAAAACGGGTTAGAAATAAAAAAAGCATTTTATTTCCACACCTACATAATGTGAGCATGTCTTACCCTGATATAAGCGTCCTGATGGTGTCTGGCAAAATAGAGCATGTTGTCCAAAGCCAGCATCCCAGGAGGAATCTGAGTGAAGTCCACCGCAGGATTCACGTGATTCTACACAAACACAAGCATGATCGAGAGTAAACACACACTCCAGCCGTGACTCCATGACTCGCATCGTAATCATACCAAGAGTCTCGTATTGCATTCAGAGTGGCCAAGTCAAGATAAGACATGTGTTAAATTGGTTCCTCTGCACAAACTGCCGAAATAGTCCGTGATTCAGAAACAGGCCTGCGTGTCCCCGGTGGATGACAAAGGCACAGCAAGCATTCTGCAAATGCTAGGACTGTGATATCAGCTCCCTCTACTTGACTAACTAATCTATGCTTTTCAGAAAATTTGCATTTGAGGATGAGGGCTCGGTGGCTGTCTAACTGGATTTAGAGTTGCCAATTACACTGTGTTTAAAAGCGCTTGCATTCGGATGGACCCTGGTGAGTCTGGGGCGCTGAATAGATCTAAACCACACAGAGTAAAAACATGGTTTATTACGAGACAAAGAAACAAAGAGAGAGAAACAGAGCTAGAGGGTATGTTTGGAAGGGCATACTAACTTTTGTAACTTTTTGCCTTTATTTCAGTAGGATGGTAAGTGAACCGGAAACAAAGTGGGACAGAGTGAGGGGAATGGGATCAGGAAAGGTCTGCGAGTTGTGACTCGAACTCAGAATGCCCAAATCACAATGGTGCTACATGTTCACTACACTTATGTTCAACATTCAACACTTATGTTCACTAAAGCTGCATTTATTGTGAAATATTATTACAATTTAAATAACTGTTTTCTATTTTAACTTAACTTTAAAATAGCATTTATTCCTGTGATGATCCTTCAGAAATAATTATAATATGTTGATTTGGAGCTCAAGAAATACTTATTATTCTTATTATTAATGTTAAAAACAGTAGCGCTTAATAATTTTGTGGAAACGCAAATCTTTTTGTTTTCAGGATTCCTTGAGGAATACAAATTCAAAAGAACAGAATTTAGAAATATTTTGTAGCATTAAGATCTCATCGACTCATTGAGTCTTTTTGAGGGATAGTGTATGTACAATATATTATATAGAACATACTGTATGCTACAGTATATACTGCATAGTACGGAGTATGCAAAACGCTAATATTCCATTCTAAACACCGCCAGAGTCCACTGGCAGAGCACAGTACTTAAAGACACATCTGTGGCGAGGGCACTGGAGACCAATTTCCCATCCATCAATGTGACAATGCCCTGAGAAAGTTGGAACACAGCCCTCATTAGCAACACTGCTGTCTTAACACATTCTGCACAGCTACCTAACAGCAAATCACAGGGAGCAACAAACTCCAGACTTCTAAAACGCAGTGAAAATGGTGTCTAGACACTCAGAGCTACCTGTCATTTGACATTGGTGGCATGGGAAAACAAGTGTGTGTGTGTGTGTGTGTGTGTGTGTGTGTGTGTGTGTGTGTGTGTGTGTGTGTGCGGAGGTGTCAACACCGCAGGAGGAATTTAGGGAAGGCCTATATTTATTTATTATATCAAATTGATATATTTATTACAAATTAATTTAAAATATATTTAAATCAGGGCTGTACGTTAACTTTTTTGCACATAGCACTGGTGCTATAGAAATTGAAAGTTTTATAGCACAGGCCAAACAGCTGCAGCACAAGTTAGGGGTGAGCGATATGGCATAAATGTATTATTCTTATTTTTTCAGGAAAATCACAATTCATGATTTTATCACAATTCTTTATCATGTTGGTTTTACTATTTTGCAAGTTGCCTGAGCATTACAGCCAAACTAATTTCCCTATATTGTAAAAAAAAATAAATAAAACATTCAAGGTAACAAAATATAAAAGAATGGCCAAAGTGGTAAGAAGAAAAAATATATATCATTATTTTATCTTTGTTATTAGAAAATAAGAAAACATATATACAACACATACTATACAAATAAAACAAACAGTGCTTTATTTTTATGGTCCAGTATTTGGCAGTAACATTCAATAAACTGATTGAACACATTAAATAAAACACTATATACAATGTTTAGATTAATTATATATTTTTTTAAAGCAACTGTATTAAAGTTAATCAGTCATGAGTAGTGAATGATTTGTATCTGTGTTTTGATGTTTCATTAACATTAAAACAAGTTCACCCAAAAATGAAAATTCTGTCATCTGTCTGTCGATTCTGTCATAGTGTTTAATTTTTATACCATCATTTACTGTCTCAAGTTGTTTCAAACATGAATTAGTTTCTTTCTTCTGTTGAATAAAAGTTATTTTGAAGAATGTGTGTAACCAAGCAGTTGCTGGTCCCCAATTACTTCCATAGTATTTGTTCAGTGTGGACCAGCAACTGTTTGGTTACCCAAATTCTTCAAAATATCTTCTTTTGTGTTCAGCAAAAAACAATTAATACAGGTTTGGGACAACATGCAAGTGAGTAAATAGCCTAATGACAGAAATGTTATATTTGATTGAACTATTCCTTTAATGAGAAAAGCAAAAAGGCCTCTAACAGAAGCTTGTTCTATTCTATCTATTTTAATTTTATTTATTATATAATAATGTACTGCATTAGGCTAACAGAGACTTATCATAGCACTTGCCTATTATTGCTCTTTTGTTGGTTTGATTGCTTCCATTGTCCTCATTTGTAAGTCGCATCTGCTAAATGACTAAATGTAAATGTAATGATAAGCAGCAGTTTATGTTTAGTTCTGTTGCTTTAAGAGCTGCACGCATCAGTTTTTCTATCTACTGTTTACTTTCATTTGAGACATAACTGGGTTTATATGTAAACATGTATATGTTTATATGTGTGTTTTTGACAATATTAGATGTGAAATTAATCAGTAATCAGGTGTTGTTTGACAGGCTTGTAGTGCGCGCGCTTCACGTGTATCAGAAAAAGGGCACGTCAGAACAGCACATTAATTAATTAATGTTTAACCGCCGAGGCTTTAAAGCAGATCCAAATAATGTACGTTTGTGAATGCGAATAAGTGCAGTGTCCCGTGAGAGTAACCCTACCACTGAGTTAACACTGATGTGAATGTATCAAGTGTCAAGTGCACATTGTACAGTATTGATTCGGTGGCGTGCACAGTTTGAATAGTACCGCGTTTTCTTTACTCAAACACTATGTCTGTAAAGGCTGATGTTTTTGTGTGCTTGAAGAGTGGAGAAGAATTAGGTTGTTTGCCATCTATCGCAAATTTAGGTAATTTTACATATCCTACATATCCTAATTTGATATTTTAACCAAGTGTATTAAACAATAAGAAAACATATGAATATTTTTTCATTCCAAATGATATTGTCAGCATTACAGTTTGAGTGAAAAGTTAAACATAAAACTAGCAAAAATGAAATACTACTAATGGTCATAATAAAATGATTAAAAATGTATTGCAAACAAAATTAAAATTAAGTAATATATTTCATTCATTTTCCCAGCCCTTGAAACCCTACTTGAAGCCTGGGTGACAAATTCACATGAGAAAAAATATAGTGTCAAAATGTGACAGATTGACTGGCAGCATCTCTGCCATCTGGGCATGTCTGATGAGGTGCAAAACGAGAGAGTGCCGTATATTCTGTTAAAGTGAAATATGTCAAACAAATTTGATTAAAGAGCCCTGAATGTTCTGAGCTTAGCCGAGCTTCAATGGACTCAGACAATGCTTTGAACTATGCAATTATAGTGATATTATTTAGGAACAAACAGCTTTAGCTAAATAAATAAATGTCAAACCATTTTGGCTCACTGTTCATGAATTTTCTCTTGCAGCTATTTAATTAATGCATTATTAAATTGTTTGAACCTAAATCAATTGGTACTAAGGGGCCCAAAACGTGCCAAGAAAATATCCCCCACACCATTACACTACCACCAGCAGCATATATGTGTGTGTGTGTGTGTGTGTGTGTATTGCAATGTCTTGTATGAAAACTTACGATGAAGCCCAGCTTTTTGTAGTCTCTGGTGTACATGGACTTGCGCTTCTCAATGCTGCCACTGTTGTTAGACTCACACTCAATGTCAAATGCGATCCTGCGTAGCTCGAATATGATGTCCCTCTGAGCCTATACAAACACAGGTTCAAAACCTCATTATTACACAGCTTGATTCTGATCTCTCCATCACAACAATAGTTACACGTTTCTCATATCATTCTTTCTTTTTCAAAGTAATAAAATGGTAACACTTTAGTATAGGGACCAATTCTCATTATTAACTAGTCTCTTATTAGCATCCCTATGATTAACATATTGGCTGTTTATTAGTACTTATAAAGCACATACAGCGGGTTAGGGCTGCACGATTATGACAAAAATCATAATTGTTGATTATTCCCTTGAGATTGTAATTGTGATTATTATTTTTAACAGATTTATGCCATTGTTTGAAGCTGCATGCCATATTTTTATATAAAATATATATATATTTTTAAAAGGCTGAAAACACTCTTCCTGAACTTTTGTTTTGTCAATTTTTATTGTTGCAAATTGCATTTTATTACCACCCCACCCACCATATATGATCTTACCTAGCCCTAACAAAGCAATCCCCGATTAGTACACAATGACAACTGAAAAAAATAATAAATGTAAAACAATTACCATATTATATATACACACACACACACACACACACACACACACACACACACACACACAGCATAATTAATAAAAACATAATAATGATCAAATAAGGGGTATACATACTGTATATATCTCCACTCAATCCACATCTAACATTTGTAAATCATTAAAGAAAGTGATAAATTGTTGCCATTTTTCAAAAAAAGATTCCCTCTACCTCTGATATTGTACTTATTAAAAAATTAAAAAATCTTTGAGCCAAACTGAAATAGAGGGGGGTTGAGGGGAGGTCCAAGACAACAGTATTCTGCGCCTAGCAAGAAGAGATGCAAAAGCTATGACGTCAGCCTGTCTCCGGCTTACAGGCTGACACAGAGAAGGAACACCAAAGATTGCAATCAAAGGGCAAACAATTAACTCGACCCCTAGGACATCAGAAACAATCTCAAAGAAAGAATTCCAAAAGTTTTGCAACTTGGAACAAAATGCAAACATATGACTAAGGTTACGCATGGTGAAAGTTTACATTTATCACACAAATCTGAAACATTGGGATGTATTTTAGAGAGTTTAGCCTTCGAAGGATGAGCTCTGTGAATCGTTTTAAATTGTATAAAGCCAAGTCTAGCACATGAGGTGGGGGTCTTCCTGAACTTTTTCCTGAAACTGCTTTTGACACATTTGGCATTTAACATATCTATCATGCACAACAGCGTGACAACGACTATCAGTTACACAAAACCTCTTTTATCCAGTGTGTTTGAGTTTGTTAAACACCGCGCTGCAAACACCTCTTAAGCACACAAAATAATGCAAGTGGGCATTTTTAATTGTTTATGTATTTTGTAATCGCGGCTTTGTTTCAATGATTATGCATTCGTGGCATCCATAATCGTAATAGCAATTAGAAATGCGATTAATTGTGCAGTCCTACAGCGGGTAAAATAAGTATTGAACGAGTCACCATTTTTCTCAGTAAATGTATTTCTTAAGATGCTGTTGACATGAAATTTTCACCAGATGTTGATAACAATCCAAGTAATCCATACATACAAAGTTATGTGTAATAAAATGGAAAACAAAGGTAAAAGTATTGCACTACTTAAATGTATTTAATACTTCGTACTAGGTCTGCAACGATTAGTCGACATTATCGACAGCGTCGACAATAAAAAGTTGTCAACAAATGTTGTCGAGTAGTCGTTTCATGACCTAATGTAAGAGCCTGCAATACTGCTGTTTGACCAGAGTGTTGTTGTAGCGCAAGACTAGCTCAGCCGCACCGTTCAGCGCTTCAAACCCAGCCGAACGAACCTGAAGCTGGTGAGCGGTGTTTGGATGAATATGTAAATATATATTGCATGCTTTCCTCTTAGTAACGAACTAAACAACAAAAACTGACAGCAATCTGAAAGCAACAGTTTACATCATTTTTGATGCATGCATCTGATTACAACGATGTGGATATTTGTATGAGCTCTACTGTTCTCCAGTAAAGTCCAGTCACATCATGTTTATTTATATAATACATTATGCAATAGATAGCCTTAATTCAAGCAGCTTTACAGTATTAAACATTAAAAACCAGAGTCAGTGTCACTTTCAGTAAGAATTACAACTTGATATTCTGGTATAAAGTCCAGTGTGGAGCTAGTATTCATCTCCACTGAAAAGGATCAGGATTGATTTCTAATTACTGCTGGAGTCTTGGCTTTCCATGCCTTTTTTCACCTCCCTTTCTTCATGTGTTCAATACTTTTGCCCTGTGTCATTCAGTTTTATTATGTGTAACTTAATCTCTGAACGTAATTGTTTTGTTTGTATGGATTACTTGGCTTTCTACCGACATCTGGTGAAAATTTCAAGTCAACAGCACCTTTATAAATATATTTTCTGAGAAAAATGATGACGCAATACATTTACCCGCTGTATTCTGCATGACCATAATGTACATCCCTAATTCTACCCCAATACCTAAACTTAACAACTACCATACTAACTATTAATAAGCAGCAAATTAGGAGTTTGAGGCAAAAATCATAGTTAATGGTTTGTTAATAGCAAAAATTGGACTTTAAAATAAAGTGTGACCAATAAAATAATTCAACTGAAATCAATATTTAATGTCCATTAATGTATTGGCCAAGCAGCTGTATAATAAGTAGGACCAAACAGTTGAACAGCTGTAGACAGAGGTTCACCTGGTCTTGAGGATCCATCTTTGTCATCATGCGGTCCTCCAAAAGGTTAAAGGTCAAAACTTGTAGTACATATAACTGGTGGGCCATTTCATCATTTATGGGTTTGTTACTCCTGATCACATTCTGAAAAACAAGAAAGAAGGAGAATTTTAAACAGATGGAGAGCATTACACTGCCGTGCAGATATTACTTTCCTTTTCTAAAACATCACTTTTGTTTTATATTCATCACTTTGATATGGATTTTATGTATGAAAGAAGCTACGCAAATAATAACACTACTACTACCACCACCTACTACTACTTTCCAAGGCCTTGACGAAAATGAGATTTTACTTGAGAGCAATAGCAGAGAGAGATGTTTATGTACAGACTGGCAAAATGCCATTCTACTCGTACTATTTTCGTAATATGTATACTGTGCACTTACGCCGAGGATGATTGAGCGCAGCTGCTTCTGTGCTAGAATGTGAGCCATCTCCTACAATCAAACAAAACATGGAGTCAGCTTAGATCTCACAGACTTGTACTCACATATTCAATAACCCCTTCAAAAGGTGTAGCTCTACAAACATATGAAATTTCTCAGCTAAATCACCTACAGAGGCTTTACCTCAACTAGAGATCACTTACTGTAAGAGGACAATCAAGGATGTTCACATTGTCCTCATCAAACTACCATTACGAGCACAGCAAGGGGAAGAAATAGTGAGAGAATGAGATAGAAAAGAGAAGAGAAAAGAAGCGAGAGAAAGTAGAGGCATTTTGTTAGTGGCACAGAAATGAAAGCAAAACGGACCTGAAGAAACTGTAAATCCACATTTATGATACGAGGCAGTTACACGAGCCTGCTGTGACTCTTAAGTCACTCTCTCTTACCTAAAGCTACTGTAAGCGATTTTTTAATACCACGCAATAAAATGTCCAACTACCTGACAGATATCACAAAAATAGGTGCCCTGAAAAACCACACAGCCCTGGGCTCTGTAAACAGCTAGAATGTGTTAGCCAATCGGAACACTTGGAGACTCTCTCCGACTTGCTGTCTGTCATTCATTTCACATGTTCAGGTTTTGCTGGCGTCTGGTTTTCTGACACATCTTTCGAGAGTGGGCAAATGGTTGAAGTAATAAGAGATGATATAATTCAGTGGCCAAGTCTAAAGCAAGTTCGAAATATGGCTAATATTGCTTACAACAGCTGTATGAAACTTGCTAGTTTTAATTTTTCACAAAATATCTTCCCTTCACTTAAGTTGATCAAAACAAGAACTAAATCAATAAATGAAGAGCTCTTTTCCAAAACGCTATAAATCCATTTTAATAGTTTTCATGAAAATGACATTTTTTTACCTAGACCCATACATTTTGTTAATATTCAATTTATCCTGTTAAAATGGTCTGTTGGCTCAGTCTGAACATGTTAAACAATGATTGTTAAATGAAACAACAATATTGTCGATTATAAATGCAAAGGTTTTTTTTTTTTTTTTAAACGCTACAAATCCTTCCTTTTTTTTTATGTTGGTTTATGTCTTTAAAAAAAAGAGAACATGCAACATATGACATTAGGGACTCATACTATAAACCGATCCCACCAGCCTTGTGTTGATGTAACCCGCCCGCACCATCACACCAAACGGGTCTCGAACCTGGGTCTCCGGTGCGGGATGCGGCGCTCTTAACAAGGAACGCCAAAGGCTACAGCCTCTAAGCGTCAATCGGTTAAACAACACCTTTTATTTTTTGTGATTTTCTTTGTCCAGTCTGCGCTACCCCCAGGTGTAGGTCTCACTGGCTCATCCAGGCCATCAAAAGTGTTATTAGAGTTTAAAGCACTCATTTTGAAGACTGAGCACAAACAAACGCTTCAAAGCGTGCCGCCGTGTTGGATTGCATCGAGCGAATTCTGATTGGTCGAGAGGACATATCACATTTAGGCTAAAAACAGGTTCGCGCTTATAGCGGTTTGGAAAAGAACTGCATCTTGCAGTACATTTTAAACAAGGAAATATAGCGATTTGGCATGAAACATTGATGGAGCAGTGAATAGGTTCAGTACACAGCAAAATGGCATGACGAACTAATTTTTTTTAAATTTGGCGTTTATCGCGTTTTGGAAAAGAGCTCTTCATATGTACTGTACAAAAAAGAACCGTGGACTATTAAGGTGTGGTCATATTACCAACATTTGAGTGAAATTCTGCAGAAAAAAAACTAGGTCAGCAATGTATCACAGTTCTCGTAGAAGCTCTCACTTGGATAACAGAAAATTTGTGTGAACTTAAACCGGTTACAAAATTTGCATTCTGCTCTAATGGGATAGTCGTAATTGCATGGATTCCTATTAAAATTACAAGAATTTGCCCATTAAAATTAGCAGAAAAAACACATTTAAAGATTGTTGTCTCACCCACTCTACTCAATTGACTAGCAAGAATAACAGACATTAAATATGAGTGGAGGATGAAAGGAAATGATCCGAGCTGAAAAACTCACATTGCACACTTACAAAGACACAAATAGACACTCATACATGTACAAAATACAAAAATGTGCCAAATTAAGCGACATATGTGGCCCTGGACCACAAAGCCAGTCTAGAACAAAAATGGACAAACATTGAGTGATTCACTTGACATTTTCTCATGTCTTGCCTGATGAAGACACAGTGTCATTATTTAGTCCAGACGACAACAAACAAATGGAGAAAAAAATGGGTTTGTGTGTGTGCTGTACCTGTCTCTTCTCCTCAGGAGCTTTGAGGAACAACGCATTAATCACTGCGATGGTGTAAGTCTGAATGTCCTGATCCGTCCTGTTCCCAGAGAGGAAAAAAACAAAAACTAAGAGTGGCAATTAGGGGTGTCGCGATATACCGGTATTGACGATAACCATTATATTCAAAATAACAATTATCGATGTTGTGTTAATTTAGTGTGTGACGATATACCGGTACTGGCGATAACCGCAATATTTAAAATGAACAGGTGTCTTAACACCACATGTAAATACTCCAGCGTCAGTACCTGGTTGACCTCCAGGTGGCAGTATTAACACTGACACCCGTCAAACAAGAAGAGCAGTTCATGCAGATAGCTTACTCAGAAACAGTGTTTCCAGATTGGGCGGGTTCCCAAGTTGTCAAACTCAGCAAGTTAACAGGTGAAGCAACACTTTACAATAAGGTTCATTAATTAACATTAGTTAATTACATTGGTTAACATGAAATAAGAATGAACAGTACATACACAGCATTTATTAATCTTAGTTAGTTAATTATATAATTTACTAATGCACTATTCAAATCACAAGTTGTGTTTGTAAACATCAATGCACTGTGAACTAACATGAACAATGAACGACTATTTTTATTAACATTAACAAAGTATTGTTAGCTAATACATTAATGTTAAATTAATTCTTATTGTAAAGTGTCACCATTAATATTTATTCATCATACTGTTGAACTTGACAGTATTTTATCTCATTAGTCTTGTGCACTGCGTTTATCAGTATCCTTATGTTCGCTGGGTGAAAGAGAAAAACTCAATAAACAAAGTAAAAAATTATTTGACTGATATATCCCCCCCAAGATTTCTATACATATCGCGATGCGATATATTGATATCTTGAATTCTTATGGCCACAAAAAATCTAATATCGTGACAGCCCTAGTGGCATTTAAAGGTAAAGCTCACCAAAAATTGTCATCATTTACAACAAAAGCATATAGTTACTAAGGTTTGTTAAGCACCAAAGGCTTGATGCCCAGAAGTACATATTCAAACTTGGCTGCATCGGCTATATGGTCCAATTTTTGGATTCTGGCAGTCACTTTATGCTTTCATTATATTGAGAAAGGCAGCATGAAAAATTTAAATAAAAACAACAGAAGTTTAAAATGGATAAATAACTTACATTTTTTATTTTTGGCTCAACTTTCTCTTTAAATAATCTCAATTTGATAACTACATTTGCAAAGAGCTATCAATTGTCCATACCCTTGCAGATGGGGGATGAGCTGGCCAATGGTGATTTCTTGAGCCACCTTCTGGTAGAGATCTTGACTGTTGAGCACCATTGATTCCAGGATAGCTAGAGACCTCTGGAGCACAGCAGTGTCCATGGCAGATTTACACACATAACTGGCAATCTGAGAATGAAGTGAGAGGGGCTTTGAGAGGGGAAATCTGGACACTGAATGTTTAAAAGCTAGAGTGCCATCAAAATAGCGTATGAACATGGTGCAGTTCAGTGTATTGAGACTTTTAAATACCTATTTTTAATGATCAAACATTTTTTTCTTCAGAAGAAGCAACTCTGTCACAACCCTCACAACCATAACATCTGTATGTAAATTATATGTTCATGTATTATGTTAAAAGCTTTTTTTTATCCTCTTAGTACTTACCATAAAAATAAATACATTCTTTTAAATAAATGAGCACTGCAGGGATAATGTAAGCATTTTAGCTCATGGTTATGGTTCCATTGTCCCAAAGTCACTCTGAAATAAGGTCTATGGTTAACACAAGCTCAAGATACTTTCACGCATTACAACAAAATATATCAGAAATAATTTTAAAGATTGTACTTTTCTTGAAGAAGTGGCTAAATGGGACTACAGAAGCTGTCTGTCACATCACACACTTTTACATTGCTGTGTTCATAATCACACTCTTTCATCAAACTTTCAGGGAAAATGGTTTTAAATAAAGACAAAGAGATTTCAGAACTATAGTGACATTCTAGTCTTGTGCCCCTTGTGTAGCTCTTTTACAGCTTAAGTCTAGCTTTTTACTTCTGGCATTTGTTTTTAGGCTTCAAAATTCAAGGCGGTGTTCATCTTTAAAATTATTATGATGAAAAAAAGTTGGTCACAGAACGTATATTCTAAAGGGGACAAGTGTGATGCTAATGTCCAAGCTCACCTACAAAAACACATCATCCCTGTAGCAATTTGATACCCTATTCATGGAAAGTGCTAGCAACTTCTGAAAAGACTTCCACTGATACCCATGTGGACGCACCTTCTTAATAAAGGCCACAGAGAAGGTGTCCCAGGAGACAATGCCATGGTCCATGAGCTCCACGAAGGCCGTCAGTGTAAAGGAGAGCAGGTCACCAAAGCTAAAAAAGACAAGACAACAGCCACTAGCCACGTCTCTACCGCTCACCTGCACTGAAAGTACAGCTAAGACTCGGCTTTACAGAGCGATAGCGAGCGAGAAGAATCAAGAACTGGTGCAGCTGAAGAACAGGAGGACATGGAGTCAGTCCAGCTGATGTTCCTGTCCTTCAGAAGAGCAGTGAATGCCAGAGAGATTGGCAGCAGGAGCAGCAGTGGAATTACACTGGCAGAAATGATCAGTGGTATCATGCAGCAGTTTGTTTTTGGGACATTACAGTTATGATGGCTGAGCATACAACTAAATACGCCAGAAACATTTAGGTTATATACAACTTAAATGGATATTTCACCCAAAAATGACTATTGTGATCAGTTAAACCCTCATGTTGCTCCAAACCTGTATGACTTTCTTTCTTTTGTGGAACAGTGTTATCAAAGTCAAGCAAGTTTTTGTCATCCGGTATATGGATGTAACCCCCCGGGTCCGCACCATCACACCAAACGGGTCTTGAACCCGGGATGCCGGTGCGGGAGGCGGGCGCTCTACCAAGGAGGCTAAAGGCTACAGCCTCTAGCGTCAGTCGCTAGAGCGCCTCTTTTTGAGGTCAGGGGAGTGAGGTTTACACAGCCCTTACTGGCATGTATCCGTTACACTCACCCCCCTAAACCTCACTCCCATCCGGGTCACGGCACCAATGTAACCCCCCGGGTCCGCACCATCACACCGAGCGGGTCTCGAACCCGGGATACTGACGCGGGAGGCGGGCGCTCTACCAAGGATGCAACAGCCTCTAGCATCAGTCGCTAGAGCGCCTCTTTTTGAGGTCAGGGGAGTGAGGTTTACACACAGCCCTTACTGGCATACATCCGTTACATGGAGACATAAAGGAGAGCCTATAAAAGGAATTAAATGTTGTGCCTAAAGACCATGATGCTACATATTTAAACACATATAAACCTAAAGACAACCAACCTACTGAAATAAGTAATCTAACTCAAAATAAACTTTACATAAAGTCTTTAATATACTGTAAACATGTTTTTGGATTTACTTGTAGTGCCAAGGTATAGAATTGCAGAAGTACAATTCTGGCATTATTTATTTACTTTTAATATTTTATTATTATATTTTAGATTTTATTAACAGATTAAATATAAATAAATTATATATATATTTTTTATTGGTCGTTTTAAAAAATACTATAAAGCTTTAATTTCAGTATTAATTATAGTAATTTTAGTACTTAAACGTATTATTTTAATTCAGTTTATTTCACAGCAACATTTCTGTTATTAAGTTTTTTTTGATGTTTGTGTTTTATTTCAGCTTTCAATTAACAAAACGATTTGTATTAGTTGTAGGTTTAGCTAACAATAAAAACACTGGTGTGGTGAACACAGTTCTTTAAAGTATGTATTTTTATGTTCCACAAAAAGGACATACAATTTTGGAACAACATGGGAGGTAAGTAAATGATGACAGAATTGAATTGTCATGTTTAGATTAACTTCAATAAACAGCAAGCTGTGATTGCACAGAAAATTGGGTAAAGCATGTCACTGATTTTGTCGATAATAGGGTAATTTGTATTAAACCTCAAATATTCCTTTAAGTAATAAGACTTAATTACTCCAGAGTTTAGAGTAAATCAGACCTTAATTAAATCAGCTAGTATCTATAAAATCTAATTTACAAATCGTCAGTATGTGTGACAGATTTAGGTTCAGAATTTTGGGCTTTAAAATGAATAACACTGCCCCCTATCGTCACAAACACCTCAGTCCATGTCTTTTCGTTATTTCTCATCATACAAATGCATGGTAAAACTTAAAACATAACAGAAAATACAGTTTTTGACCAACAAAAATTACAATTAAATAAAACAATAGTTCAGGCCAAGACGTCTCATGTTATAAAAACATAAATAAGAACATAAAAGGCAGAGCCCTGCATATGAAACAGAAAAGACTTAATGTTGAATGTTTGAGGGCAGCAGGGAGTTAATACAGCTTAAGTTAGACCTCATAATAAAAGACATAGTTGACCAGCAACTCATAAATGTACCACTGGGAGCAGGAAGTATTTGCAGCTGGAATTGGGCAAAACCCTACAAATAAATACCATGGTGACATTGAGAGATGATGAAATCTAACAAAGGCATATTCAATGTTGAGTAAATGTAATGTACATGAAATGTGACATGAGTTTAGCTGAGGCCACTGTTTTTTTATGACAACCAATCATTTTAGAGGGATCCTGGGCAACAGGACTTTAAGCAACAAGCAGTGTTTTGATCAATTTTAGGATGAATGGTGGTGTTACAATCATGGAAATGTAAGCACATAATCTTGTCGATAAATGGAAGAAAAAAATGTTTTCCCAAAGGTTGGGGCAAAGTTCTCCCTAAAGCACCAATGTTGCCCAATACCACATGCAAAAGAAAGAAAGATGATTTGGTTACATGGAAATAACATCCAAATAAAACCATACAATCATCAGAAAAATGGTAGTGACTGCAGCAGTTGCCAAGTGTTCCCATCGCTTTGATTGGTTTTGAGCACTGAGGCCAGAGCCCGATCATGCAGAGACTCCACACGGAGATTAGAGGGTAAGTGACGGGGGGCTTACCAGGGCTTCATAATCTTCTGCAGTTTCTGATACCGTCTGAAAAGATTTAAAAACTTTGAAGTCAGGTAGACAGAAACACACAGTCAGGGTCCAAATATTCCTTTCTGAACCCATTATGACAATTGCATTAGGAAAATCTGTGTAAAACACATTGTTAAGGTTTAAAGCACAATACAGAACATCTTATAAATTCAGTGCAGCATGAGCTGAGAGAAACACATAGCTGAACATTAAAAATCCTTTCTGAGAGACAAAAAGCATGCAAAGCAGAACAGTGGGAGAAGACAGCAAACACACACACACACACACACACACACACACTCACTGCCTTTACGTGCATTTAATGCTTAACATGTGCTTAACTCCCTGTGGTGGTTATGAGCAAATGTGAAGGATTACCAAATGTATCCATTACAAATCATCATGTATTATATTGCATTCATTCATAACTCAAACATGGCTCTTGCTTCCTCATGGTCCTGTCAGCAGGGCTATAATACAGTTATGACTCATCATGTTTGGTCATTAAAGCTGAGGCACATTGTCTGTTTGCTGTATAATTTCTGAACCAATGACATGCACTGTACTTTTAAAACCTATTTAGTCTCATATAGGTTACATTTGGTACCATACACTCAGGAAAAAATAAAAGGTACTAAAGTTTTCAATGGGCCAGTTTATTTTCAAAAACTACAAATATTTACAATTTAGGTCCTAATATGCATCCTTTAGAGGTAAATAGGGTACAAAGGTGTACCTTTTGAAAATATACCACCTCTGTGACAGCTTTTGTACCTTTTTTGTAACAGATTGAATGGGCTGTTGATGTAAAAGACTGATAAAATGATCACATTTGAAGTGTATTGTTTACAGTCTTTTTTTATAATATTGCTCGTTCACATGCTTGCACACTTGTACGTATGCAAGTGGTACAACTGTTTCTTTACCATTTCTGAACACATAACGGATTATAAAATCGCAGATTTTAAAGTACTGTTATATTAAGTGAAGGATAAGACTGTACCGTAAAAATAAATATATTGCATTATTTCATGCATTCATTCATGGTGTGTTCAGAAATCATTCTAAAATGCTAAATTGCTGTTCAAGAAACATTTCTTCTTATCAATTTTGAAAACAGTAATGAATCTTTGTATTTTTTTGTGGAAACTGTTATAGATTTTGTTTTCAGGATTCCTGATTAATAGATAGTTATTTAAACTAATATTTTGTAACCTTATAAATGTCCTTGCTGATTAAAAGTATATTTTTTAATGAAAAAAATAAATCTTATTGACCAGTAGTGTATGTCTATCTACAAGTCTAGTTTATTGGGAAATGAAGACTCCTATTGAACATAAAGCAAACCACAAATAAACCATTAATAATAAAAAGCCATTCATTGCTTTTTAACACTTTTTAACAATACACTACAATTTAAAGCATTGACTATTCTTCACTTAATGTGAAGCAACAAACTTTAGTGTTTTCAAGTTCCAGTTGGATCTTACCCATCAACTGTGTAACATTTCGATTATGTAGTTTCCATATGCTGGTTACAATTATGACCAAACTTCAAATCACATTTAAAAAAGCTTTTTTTTCAATGAGTGCTATGATTTTTTACAGAGTGCTACAGCAGCGCATGACCAAAAGAGGGAGCTACTACACCACTAACTCTTCAACCCTCCAGCCGGCAACATTCATGCCCCATGATGTCAAAGTACTTGCTCCATACCCTCAAGAGTGCTGTCATGCTCAAGTCTTTTGAATAATCATGGCCTGGTCAGTGGCTAACAGGAATTCACGGCAAGAATGTGAGACAGTGTGTATTTGTGTGCATGTGCGTGTCCACTTGGATTCTTGACGGTATGAAAGGACTGCATAGAAACCCACACATAGGCTCTTTGAGGTCAGGAGCTGTTGAAACAGAGCTGCTTCATGTAAAACATATTTCCATGGTCAGCTCTCCAGTGTACCAAAATGTTGAAACACCTCGGCTGGCGGCGCAGAGCTCCGATAATAAAAACGCAGCTATTAATTCAGTGAAGTAAAACCAACATCCCAACGGCAGCCTAATTTCACTCAACCGGCGAAGCACCAGAGGGAAATCACTTCTGCTCATGCAAGAAAATGTATGTATTAGGCAATTCAGATAAATATTCTTCCACAACTACGTGAAGTGTGAAAAGAGCCACCGGAGTAATACGACCTTGACAAATGAAGAAAGGACTGGCATAATTAGGTTAGCATGTATCAGAAAACAAAGGCATGAGTCTTGTGAAGTTCACCAGCTGGAGAGGAAACATTCAGTTTGATAGACAACCTTGTCTTTCCTCAAACTATTTATTCCCTACAGCATTTCCTCCTAGCCTCCTTTGTGTTACTTTAATGCATTATTATTCCTTGACTCAGCCTTCCAAATGTGTTTCCAGTCCCAGTTTTCTCCCTCCATGTTTCTGTACTCGGTCTCGCTAGTAAGGCGGTTTTGTGTCTGCTAGCAGACCTCGGCCTCTCATGGGACCGTCCGTATAAGAGTTGAAAAAGCGCCTGCTCAGCATATAGTCAATCTCCGCTTTAACCTTCAACTGAGATGGTCAAGTCACACGGCTGCTTTAAATCACAGAGGAGACTGGAGGAGGGAGTGAATTGTATACACTTCATTTATTATTAATAGACCCGTGTCTGATATAAAATAGCTGCAGTTTATTGGGATGGTGCATCTCTGATGTGATTGAGTTGGATGGGGCATTGTTTGTGCTGTGATTGAGTTGGATGGGCATTGTTTGTGCTGTGATTGCAGCATCAAAAAAAAACACCACAAAGTGTCCTCAATCACAATATGTGCTCTCAGTCACGTTTTAAATCACAACACAACACGGTGGCTCCAAAAACAACAAAGTGTGATCAAACACAATAGCACATGCTGTCAGACACAACATAACACTGGCCTCAAAACAACAAAATAACAAAGTGCCTTCAGTGTTGTTTCTGTGAGCATGTTGTGTTTAAGGACATCCATTTCAAGTGTTTAAGGACAGTAGTGTTTCATTGTGTTTGTGGGCCCACTGTTGTGTTTTGATGTGATTAAAAGCATGTTTTGTATTTGAGGCACATTGTTATTTGTGTTGTGATTGAGGACCTTGCACTGTTGTGTTTGGTCTGAAGCCAAAACGTTGGGTTGTGATTAAGGAGACATTGTGTTGTTACATGGCACATTGTGTTGTTTTGTGTTTTAGGGCATGTTATTTTTATTTTATTTTTTGGGAAGGTGTGACGCTGGGTTGCATTTAAAGGCCATTATGTATTAACGATGCCAAATTGTTGTTTTTCTCTGAGAAAACTACACTACCGTTAAGAAGTTACTCCAGTCTTCAGTGTCACATAATCTTTCAGAAATCATTTCTTACATTTCTTATTACCAATGTTGAAAACAATTGTCGTAAACTATACATTTTGAAAATATTCTTGATGAATAAAAAGTTCCAAAGAACAGCATTTATTTACATAGCAATATTTTGTAACCTTATACATGTGTTTGCTGAATAAAAATGTCAATTTCTTGAAAAATAAATAAATGAATGGTAGATTATGTCTATATACAAGTTTACCTTGTTGGGATTTGAAGTCTGCTTCAGATAAATCTGAATAGGCTTCATCACAGAAAACAGTGCAAGGTTTTATTCAGGTTTGAATAGCTTAAGCCCTGCTAAGAGGACGCATGAACAAGTGAATATCAAGAGCACTGTAATGGTAACAGAGATAGAAGGAAAAGCAGCCAGAGGAACAAACAGTTACTTACTCTGTGCCACTCTCCACCATCTGTGTGAGCAGCGAGATGCCGTCGAGGTTGATGAACTCCTGAGCAAAGGTGATGTCTCGTGAAGAGTTGGCCAGATCCTTTAGAGCGTCCAGCTTCATGTCCATGCTGGACGACTGGATACGCTCATGCAGCTGCTGGGCCATCTGGGCCTGTTACCATGGCCACAGAAGAGGCGTTAATGAGAGTGTGACAGATCGTCATGTAGGAGGTCAGGCCTTTTAGTCACACAACTCAAGGAAGAAGGCAAGACTGCACTTCCATAAATTACTGCCTCTCTGAATCCACAATCATTACCTCATTAGAGAGTATTAATCATGCCAGTGTGTCAGTTAATGGTTTTTACATATTGCATTTATCCATTTTTTATTTAGCATTTTCAATGCAGATGACTAAATATAAACCATTCTGCTGTATTCAAATAAATGAAGCTGTATTCAAATAAATGAAGTTAGTTTATGTATTATACATTTCTGCATTTGCAGTGGCCCCAAAAAGTATTTGGAAACTTAAGACAAAGATGAATGAATTCATTGGATTTGAGTACCAGTGTTATTTTAGCATTGTGACACTATTATAGTTTTATTATATTATAGACACTAGTAGAGTTTTTACATTAATATCTTAATTGTTATATTAAGTTGTGTTTTTGACATTTTTATTATTATTTTAATGTCTATATAGCATAATAAAAACTAATAAAATATTAATAAAAACTATATATAGTTTTTATAACTTTTTCAGTTATTTTAGTACATCAAGCTAAACTTAATTAAAAACGACAAACAATATTTTGCAACTACCAAAAAAAAAAAAAACTTTAAATTAAATATACATTGTTTTAATGGTTTCGGTGATCAGTGATCATCTTTTCTGACCACATTCAACAAGACTTTTATTATTTCAAATGATCTGATTTAAATGACAAACATTTAAAAAAGCGCAATTGGTTTACAGATGACAACTGCATTATATGCAAAATATCAAACCAATGACATTAAAATTCCAAATACTTTTTGTAACAACTGTAATCTGATTTCCATCTCTTCTCTTCAAACTAAACTTGCTTTGATGACCTTAAAAAAAGCACCTTGACTGCACTAATGTAACCGAACACAGCATTATAAATATATGCTTCATCATGAACACTACAGAATTGCTTTCTTTGTGAAATCTATTGAAACTGTACCGTGCACTGATGACTGTTAAATATCAGTGGTGGCTGGTGCAGAACATCACAGGAAGAGAAACAGTCATTGTTGTCATTATGCTAGAGGGGACGGTTTCAAATGTCACAGACATCAGCTTTAAATAGCATCATTCCCAAGTCGCAAATTCAGATGGGTCATATGAACAGCAGTTTCTGAATGAAATGTTCATTCTAATATAATGCAGCTTCAAAACGACGATACATTTTTATAACAAAGAGCCAATCTGTAACCGGCAAAGAAAATAATGACAGCTGGGCACATTTACACCTTCACAGGTCACGCAAGAATGTTTCTCAGCTGCTGACACTTAATACAACCTATCACCCCTCACATCTGAAGGATTACAGGCCCCAGCTGGACAGAGCAGGGCTTCAGAGGATAAAAGGCAGGTCCCTCCTGCTGATAAAGCCTTTAGAGATGCCAAAAATACATATATAAACTAGGAATGGGTCACAATTTTCGAATATTCGATTAGTCGATTTATTTATAGAGTATCGATTAGGTTGTGCGATTATTTTCTAAAGGTGTACAACCCACACTGGCTCTGTTCAAAGCCCTGTTCGTTTGATTAATGTGATCGCTCCGTGCCGTGCTCGGGCGTGGTTCGTTTAGCAGGCCCTGGATTGGTTGTAAGAGGTGGGCCAGACTGCGGTTCAGTTGGACTTGGGCGCGGCACACATGTAGTGTGAGTGCTAACCGCGCCGGAGCACGGAACTTCTGATACGTGCAGCCTGATTGTGTGCCTGATTTTATATATATAATATATATATGGGGGTGTGTGTGTGTGCGTGGGTGGGTGCATGCGCGGGAGGGGTGTGATTTTCGAATAGTAATCGAATAATACTCAGCGATTATCAAATATTACTTTTGCTTAAAATGCCCATCCCTAATATAAACTCAAATGTGCTACTCACAGCTGATGTAGTAAGCCGTAGAATGGAGCCGTTTTTGATGTTGTTGCGATTCTGGGGGAAAAGTGGAAAAGAGGCATTGTTATGCACTGAGCAATTTTAAAAATGCAACTTTATTATTATTATTGAGCTAAGTATTACAGCTTCTTTTTGAGATTGACCTTTTCAGTGATGTAGAAGTTGGTTGAGTCAGCATTCTGCAGGGAATAGGTTTCAGGGTTTGGCAAGTTCCATCTAACGAGAGAAAATCCAGACAATAATCAGAGATACAGTGTTACAATCTACATGTTGTTAATAGTAGCAACGCTCAAGGTAAGCAGTGCTGCGCTTTCAAACACTACTACTTAATTATTAGACAATACACGGAGGTAAAACTAGGAGTGGGCGATATATCAGTAGACATGATTAACCAGTAGAAATTTACCGGTAGAGATATTGGACTATTGTCTCTATCGCAGTTACACGCTCACATGAAGTTGCTGTGCTACATGGTCATGAAAATGTATCGTTGCATGCATTTTTAAGCATTGAGGTTTAAAAACAAGTGATTTTAAGTCGTTGAAACAATCAGCAGTGAAAGAGAACTAATTTCGCTATATTCACGCTCTGAGTTTCTGAGCGTTCAGAGAGGCGCACACACATGAAGACAGTGCTCATAGAGTGTGGGAGTATTGAACAGAGTGATTTTTGCCGCTTTATAGGCCAAAATGATCAAAAACACACTTGTATGTGTCAAAAAGCCCATCTTTGCAAGCATCCTCATAAACACAATAATTTATGTTGCAAGTGAAAACAAACAGCTGAGAAATAAAGCACGTGTATATTGCAGGGCTTAAGTCTAAGCCCTGCTTAGATTTAAGATATCTAAGATTTAGATATTCCTGTTGTCTGTAATTCATGTTAATCAAACAACAAAATAGAAAATCTCTCACTGTTCTTGACTAAATCTCATTTGTAACATAAAAAGAAGACATTTAAATGTAATTTTCAAAATTAAAAAGCTGTTTTTATACATTTGATTACTTTATACAGTGTATGTAGCATTTCTTATTTATTTGTAAGACTATAGTCTTTTTGTCATATTGCTTGCAATTAGTTTCTTATTTAATTGCTGATTGTATAATTGTCTTCCGTAATTTTTTTTATTTAGGCTAGTATTAGGTTTTTTGTGATGTCGACACTAGTGACAAGAATTATGAAGTTTCGATGGTATCAAAATGTTTGATATTATGAAGACCTAATTTAATCAAAAATAACTATATTGTTATATATATCATTACTGTGAAATAAAATGACTCATATCGAGATATAAGATTTTGGTCATATTACCCACCCCTAGGTAAAATTAAAATCACTCACACTCACACACACCCCTCTAACCTCCCCACCAAATAATAACACCTCAGATTTGCACAAATCACTATTATAATATCAGAATGGCACATTTTACAAAACATGTTTGTGAATGTACATGTTTGTTACTTACCCCTCACAGACTTCTTTAATGATGGCTGAGAGAGGCTTTTTCTATGGAAAAGACAAAACATTAACAAAAAATACGTTTTTCCTCTAGTCTTGGAATGCATATATCTTATTTCTTTACCACTAATAAACACTCTTCATACCCAATAATACTGCTGCATTGACATTAGTTTGTACAACTTTTGATCAAACGTTTGGTTGAGTCAAGAAAATAGCAACAAAGAACGAATAAAGAATTTCAGAATAAGAACACATGAAGAACTTCAGGGTGATTTATGCAAGGTTTGTCTCAATAGTTTTAATAGCACATCGTCTTCATTAGTCAGACTCTCGCTGCAGGGCCTTCTCTCAAAAATTTTAAAGGAATAGTTCAGCCAAAGAGAAAAATCAAGTCATTATTTATTCACCATGTTTTTCCAAACCCACATTACTTATTCTTCTGTGAAGCGCATAGCTATTCAAGAACCGAGGGGTCTCTTTTTGGTGTTGAGTTTTTAGATATCAACAGCTGTGCTCATGAAATGTCCTTTTATGTCAAGAAAGGGTTTTAAACAACATGAAGCTTAGTAAATACTGACAGAATGTACATTTTTGGAAGAAAAAGCGAAAATGTGCTATTGTAAGATACATCTACATGCATGTAGAAGCATATACAGAAGACAAAATCATCCATAGGCACTGACCTGGTCAATCTCCATAAGTTTGGGAAAGGCCCCCGGCCACTCGATGGCCACCTTCACAATGTCTGCTGGGGGCGGCATGGCTGCGCTGATAGAGGATGTGGCCGCTCACTGCTGCCTGGCTCTCATCCAAGCCTGTAGATGGAGATAGAGGGAGGAAGCTAGGGTTATACTATGCATACTAATTTATTAAGCACGTCTCTTTTATCAAATAAATAAATAGTATAAGCAGGGATGTCAAAAATACAAGTACTTTGTTAATAAGTCAATGCTTGACCATCACAATTCCAGTATTTCAAACTACTGGTAGTACAGAGTTGGATTAGATACCAGAGTGCTGCTATTGATTTGATCTATATGCTCTATGGGTCTCTTTCTTACCATCCACCACCTTGCTATCGGTTACAACAACTGAGCGAACATCATATAGTTGGTTCAAAAGCATGTTTGACCTTGGAGGTCAGAACAGAGAGCTCTTTCTGTCACTAGATAATTTGCTGCTAATATGCGAGAGCTGACACTGAGGAGTTCTTCTGGAAAACCTTGAAAATGCATTTTTGGAAAGCACAGCTTTGACTGATGCAGTGTCACTGTGAGAGATTCGCTCTGAACAAGAACATTCTTCCTTTGTGACATCTGATACTGGGACATTTTAATTACTGCAGTAAGATCTACACACTTGTGTGTCTTTTAAAGGCTTCTTTATTCATGGCTGAAATTTGCTTTTAAACTAAAACTACTGAGATCAACTGCCATCAGACAGAATATATAGCAACTATTCAGCTCAATGTGCTTTTAAGACTAAAATAATTTGCCATAATCTACAAGCTACAACTAAAAGTTTGCTTTGTCAAGGTTACAAGTTTCTTCTAAATCAAAAGTGTTGTTCTATATACATCACAGTGTGTGCCAAGTTGCTGAGTACTGAGCAGTCATGGGATATGCAAACAGGTTGTCATATATTCATGTGCTCATGGTTGTATGTCATAACGATGACAAATTGACATTTTGACAAATGACTCATTTTTTGCTGTTTAGTTTATATAAATAAATAGTCTTGGTGGATTGCTGACTGCAGCTTTGTATTGTGATACAATTCAGCACACTGAACTCTTTATTTCAGAAGAGCAAGGGAAATGTTCTTTTCTGTTGGCTCAAATTATATTGACTATGTTCTTTCGGCCCATTTCAAACAGAAATAAAAAGCAGCAGAGCAAATGACTCTCTCGAAGCACATTAATAAATAAACTAATTTGCACTAAAAGATAGGCTTTTTCTTAGCTGTAGTCAAACTAACAGAAGTTAATTCCAGCACAATTTTCTTTTAAGTATCTGCTTGCAATATTTACACAATTATAATTATTATTACTAAGAATAATACTTTTAAAATTCTTAGTATCCAAGTTACATTTTAAAGATGAATAACCGTCTTAAGTCTATTTAAATGCACACAATACAATAAATCAGAAAATTATTTCCAAGAAAAGGTTAGGTGAGCCGATAAAGAGAAAGTGGCATCCGTTAAATCCCTGTTTAAGTTATTTAGCACTCGGGAAAATGCAGATCATCTTTGGTCCTTGTGGATAAACCCCGTTACATATTTAATCCCCCATTCCATAATGCATGGAGATGATTCTTGGAGAGAAAACAAGAACACACACGGCCTGTGAAACAAGCATCCATTCAACCCATTCAAACAAGCTGCCATGTCACTCTGCCATGACTCATCCCATAATAATCTCCACAGACACTACCCAGGCTCTGTTGCCATGGCATCTGCTCCATCAGTGGTTGCAACTTTTGAGGGTGGTTCTCTTGGATGTTTCATTCCTCGTAAAAAGTTTCCCCGTTGCAGATGGCATGATTTCAAGCTGACAGAAGTCAATAAATCTCAGTACCAGGATTTATGTAAAGCTGTCGTTCAAATGGACAGAATTTGTATCCTTTGGTCTTATATGATTTGAGATACTGTAAACATAAATTAAGAGAAAGAGGAATTCATTTTACATTTAACCGGTTAGCCAGCACTCCCCATTTTGGGACTCAGTTGAAAAAGACGTACCAAACTTAAAATTATAATAGTTCCTGACTTCAGTGTGCTACACACACAATTTTGATGTCTTTGCAAAGAAGAACCTTTGGGCTTTACTATCCATCATCCAGAGTTGATAATGCTCTGTTGATAAAAGTTGATAAAAGATACTCTAGAAAAATCATGTGTGCACATTAATTTGATAAAACCTAGTGAAACATTTTTAATTACAAATAAAAGTGAATAAGTGTACGACTAAATCAGGTAAAATGTCACACATTACTCTTTGTATTATAAAATACAATTCATTAAAACACAAGCAAATATATTTATATATAAATATAGGCCTATACCATAAAATTAAAATACATTTATTTTAAATGTATAGCACAGTAATAAGGCAGCAAGATATGATAGATAGGACAGAACAAGAAACACTATTATTGTCTTTCATTGCGCAAAAGTATTATAAAACAAAAGGCTCCAATACAGAGCGGCGCAATGCACATCCCGTGCGCAAAATTGAAGCAACACTGAGACAGCGCGCAGGCTGCGCAGCCCTCCGAGTCCGCATAGAAAAGAAAAGTACAGAGGGAAGTGATATTGATAAGTAGTGTATTAAATCTTTGCATTAGTTTTATTTTAACAGTTTTAAACCTCAGTTACTGTGCGCTCTTGAAGAGAGTTTGACTGTAGTAACCGAACGCAATGCGCGGTTTGAATGCTGAACGGAGGATGACAGACAGCCGCAGCGGAGAGAAGAGTTTATGTGAACTTGAATTTAACGACTTAAATATTCATCTGTACCTCAGATTAAAATAAGGAAGAGCTTCAGTACACTTGAAATATGGTGCACAAAACTTTATGGTGCTTTATGATGTTTTTGTGGCTTCCGTGGGGCTAAACAACAACAACACAATAGTATACGCACAACATCGGATTTGGATCGGTCTCTAGCCGATCCGCAAAAAATGACCGGATCGGAGCCAATACCAATCCTGAGTATCGGTTTTACTTATGCATTTACTTAAAAAAAATTAAATGATGAGATCATCAGTCTTAAAAGCACTTTCATGACCATATCTTTATTTTAATATGTATGCATTCTACTTATTGTTTCTAGGTTTCACAGGGTTGGCTGCACTAAGAAAAGAATAAACTCATGTACAAAGCTATTACAACATTCAAGTGGTTTTATTCCACGCTGTATCATGACATAACAGTAGAGCATGAAATGCTGGATATGTGGATCCAACCACAAAGCCAGTGGGACACAAGCAACAACCATGTAAGGTGCTTTCACCAAACCAAGTCTATTAAAGTATTTTTTTCCACTAAAGCATTCATGTCTTTTCCATCAAAAAGTTCCACAAAACAAAAGATGAATTAAAAAATTGCATTTTTTATAGACATGGTTTCTTAAACCTACACCATAATGCTGATGAAAGGAACCGAGAAGAAAACAGACTGACAGACAAGGTTTGATTTCTTCAGAGGGCTTAATAGTCCAGTCATTTAAACAGGCAGGCCTAGAGATGTCTCGGTCTCTCTGATGGGGGCAGGGACATACACGGCATCGCCTGCCCTTCTGTAAAACCCACTGAATTAATCAATCACTCACTCTGGCCTTTGGCCTTGTCCACCACCAGTTTCCTCAAAACATTCAGCCTTCACTGTGAGAAAAAAATTACGCTGAGGAACTATACAACTACACTATACTCTCATTACCATACTGCACATTAGTATCATAGAGTTTCCTAGACAAAACTTGGTATTGCCATTGTATATAAGACTTATACCATGTTATTATCAAAGTTTTAGGACATGACAATTCCATGTTTTAGGACATGTGTCTTTGTAATACCATGTTAATGTTTTTGGGACACATACCATGGTATTACCATGTTTTGAGGACAATTACTATGGCAATACCATGTTCTTGGACATGTACCATGGTATTGTCACATTTTAGAAAAATTGCAATTTATGTACAATTACAATGCCATGTTTTGAGGACATATACCATTGGCAGTACCATGTTTATAAACATGAACTATGGTAATTTTAGGGTTTGTACTACTATGCCAATGATTTTACAGAATTTCAAAAGAGCCCTCCAATAATTCATCAGACACCTCTACAAAGGGCCCCAGAGCACAGAGGGCCCACACCGGCAGGGGCTACAAAGGAGCTACGGAGTTATTGCTACTCACTTTCTTTGTCTGAGCGATGCCGGTCGGCTCATTTCTACCCTGCAGGTCTGACCTGTGCCTTGTTCCTACAAACCCTTCGAGAGACAGAACTGCGGGTCCGGTTTTGAGACACGCATACATAGTCAATATCTGGTGGATTTCCAGTTGCTATAGTAATGATGTATACGTCAGAATGATGCCAAGATACATTTTCATACGACAACTGAGTGTAGCTGTCAGTGTGGAGGGAGAGGAGGGGAAATTAGAGATTGGGACTGTGCTCACGTCTATCATGACATCTCGTCTCGGTGCTGAACTCACGAGAGCATGATGAACAACGCGACACATTCATGCATGTATTGTGCAAAACCGCTGACTCACTCACTATTCATAGTGAAGGTCACACCATACATATGAGGAAAGTGTGAGCGAAAATAAGTGCATTCAGACAGCGTCAGACAATACTGTACACTTCGCATGTTACACAAGGATCATATCAAATTATTTAAGATATTTTATTAATAATAATAGTAATAGTAATAATAATAATAAATTATTCAAATTGTAAAAAATAAAATTTAAATAAAGCGTTATTTTAATGATAATAAATATGAATAACTAAGAATAATCAATTAATAATAATAGTAGTATTAATAATGTAATCATAATATTATTTTAAAATATTTTATAGTTACATCAATAATTATAATAAACTAATAATAAAAATAGTCATTATTATTAGTTTATTATATTGAGTGTAATGAACAATAACTAAACAGCATACACTATTAATAACAATATATTTATGTTAATTATAGAATTCATCAAATAAGATAACAATAATATAAAATAGTTCATTTAAATATTTGAGTTATATCAATAATGCTAAGCTAATGATAATAATTATTATTATTATTTTATTATATTAATGATAATAAATATTAAATACTAAAATAATAGACTATTAATAATAATTAAATATTTATGTTAATTATAGCATTAATAATATAATTATAAGAGTAAAAATAATATAAAAGAATAGTTATTTAAAATATTTTAGTTATATCAATAATGATAATAAAATAATAATAATAATAATAAGTACTAGTAGTGTTGTTGTTGTTGCAGCAAATAAATAAATATTAGCACAAATTCATAATAAACATTTGTATTAGTAATCACTGGACTTCATTTTTTTATGTTAAGACTACAGAAATGTATTTGTTTGACTGAGTCTTTTTTTTTGCGGTCTGTCTGTCTAAATGGTTTAGAGAGGGATTTGTAAAAATGTAAGAATAGTAAAATGAGAAGAGTTTTTGGAAATATTTTTTACACTACCATTACAAAATGTACTGCAGTACTACTGTAGAGTGAAGGTATCATGTAGTGATTTTCTGTACTTTGACATTTTGATTCTAAAATCAATTGTAAAAAATATGTTTTTCAAAACAAGGTAAAGCCATTTTGTTTGGTGTAATCTCTGTTTGGGAAACAGTGAGAGCTGAACATCAGTTTAACTTACAATCAAACAAAATCTCCTCTTCTTACCACTAACAGTAAGCTGCTAAAAAACACATTCATTTCCTTTGTTAGTTTTTGTGAACTATAAACAGTCAAGAGATTCTGTGCTCATTCTTTCAGGTGCTGCAGCGGATGCCTAGAGTCAAAAACAAGCCCTCTATTTCTCATACAGTAGCCAGGATATCCTGTCAAATTACTCACACAGCTAAGCAACAGTTTCCACATCTCTAGCTCCTCGCTTTTGCATCTCACTAGTACCTAACAAGGAAACTGCACCTACTAATAAAAAATACCATATTAAAAGAATACGGATTAAAGTTACAATGTTAAAACAAACATCCACCCACAAAAAAAACGAGAGAAAATATGCATCCGTTTAGTAAACACAGCACAGTACATTGTGGAAATGTCACTCAACAGGCGCCAAGTCAAAAAAATTGCAGATCTAAAATCTAAATTCCATATTTCAAAGCACTTTCAAGTCTAGGTCAATACAGATTATCTTGCCTGCTCAACTGAGACACCTCAAAGAAACAAACAGACCGGACAAAAACTTTCAGCAATCTATTTAGGTTTCCGAAAAGACAAATGCAGCCTGGTTCACAGATAGATCTGTAGTGATATATTAGGGGTCGCAGAGTTGACCCCAGGGGCTAAAGCCACACCCTGAGCGGCCCAGCCTCATCCACAAGCATAAAGAAACTTACCCGGAAACCTCCGCAACTAGCAGCTGCTCAAACAAGTTGATGTTCCTGCTCTTTAAGCCTCAGCAGTCCAGTGTGTTGCTTCTCCACAGAGAATCATCATCCACAAAAGACTTCAAACTCAAGACTATACCCATATTTATCACACAACTTCACATGAACCTTGTATTAACCAGCGAGAAAGACAGAGCGATAAAGAAAAGGAGGTGAAAGAGGTGGAGGAAGTAGGCGTTCATCACGAGAAGAGGAAACTGCTGGGCCACAGTTACACGAAAAGGCGGCAAATTTCAAAGACGCAGCGCAGCAGAAGACGTGAGGAGGAAACAGACCCATAGGCTCCTTGCTTGGCTTATCGGAGCGTGTTGAATAATAACAGGAAATGTGGAGATGCACTGATCGCTTGAGATAAAGCCATGATTTTGTGCATGTATTTAGAAGACATTGTAAAAATAAATCTGTATGGTGATTAGGTCACAGGAAGTACATGACACACGCAGTACATGACACACGCATGTCTGTACAAGACAAATAAATTAGTTGTTACGTAAAGTTAATGAAACCTATTTTATGATTAAAAATTTTTACAATAACAAACTTCCATAATTAATTTCATTGCTGTAATGTAAAGAATTTGTGACAAATACCTTTAATGCAGTAATGACAACAATCATAAGCCAGCTTTTCCCACCAAAAAATAAATAAATAATATATATATATATTATAATTAAATATAGAATTATTTCAGAATACAACATACCAGTTAGTCCAAATGAATTCGCCATTGTTATGGGAGCAATAACATCAATAATTTGAAAGCTCTTCAAAAATAACAATTACTCCCCACTTAAAAAAGCTTCTTTTGCTGAACCAATAGATACCACTATAGGTCAAATATGTTTTTCTACTAAAAAATATAGAAATTATAAAATTAGATCTCTTTTTATTGAAAGATTACTACTTTGTCGCCTGTAATTTCTTACTGGAATGGTTTATTTAGAAATTTGAATTGGGAAAAAAATATGGTCTCTGCAACAGAAATATTTCCTCGCTAATAAAGTAAAAAGTATCTTTCAAATTAATTAATAAATGTTACCCTGTTAAACATTTTATGGAGAAGTACAAGGCTAACATTGATACTAAATGTTCATTTTGTCAATTTCATACCGAAACTGTTTTTCATTTATTCTGGACTTGCCATTATACTGAACAACTCTGGAAAAACATTGGTTCATTTATTAATGAGAATATCCAGCAAGATGTATCCATTACTTTCAAAGGAATTGTCTTAGGACATTATGAGTCTGTTCATAAAGCAATTCTTGTTTTATTATATATTCAATTTTTTTCCTTTGTAAATTTTACATTCACAAATGTAAATTTACCAACAACAAACCGCATTTCATTGTTTTTTGAAAGAATTAAAAAATTATCTAAATACTATTTCAATGTCAGAAAATAAGAAAGCAGTAAGTGAAAGGTGAACAGATGTAAACAAAACAGACAATAATATTTTCTTGTAAAAAATGACTTAAGATCGCGAATTTGAAAAAAGTGCAAGCATCTGAAGTCCGGTTTATAATATAGCAAAAGAGGAATTACCCATCACAAAATTCAAATCAAAATAATACTAATGATGAAAAACAACTTTCATTACCATATAGCTTTAAACTATGATAAAAGTTAATCAGCAGCATGCATCGATTTATTCCATGTTGTAAAAAAATATATATATATATATATTTAGCGAAAGAGCGACCAGTGGGAAGAATGAGTCTAGAGCCTTGATTTGGCATTTCCAAGCAATGTAGGGCTGTTATATTCTTATTTTTATTAGGCCTATTATTATTATGAAGTTACTTTTATTATTAAATTAAATGTACAATTAATTTGCCCTGCAATAATTACCACATAACTGATGTGCTGCGAGGATAAGATTAGGCTATTTACTCAATTAAATCCTCAATTAAAATGTTTTTTTTTTTTGTAAAAGGTCTTTTAAAACAGGTTTTGAGTGAGTACCACCACTTCTTTTTTTTCTACTACAAGCATTGATTGCATATCATATGCATGCCAACGTGTATCATATGCATGCCAAATTCAATTTCTACGTATAAATTGCATGCTAAATAGAAACAAAACAAATGTGCTTATTGATATGCATTTTCATGAGACCGGGCTCATTTGTTTTTTAAATGCCATATCTGTCACACGTTCTTAAGAGCTCACTAATATTTGTTGTACCATAAATGTAACAATTTCTTACAGATAAAGTGATCCTTATTCATACCCATATAAAACAAAAATGGGCACCATTTCACACTCACACGTTCAATAAACATGAATGCAGTCCACTTCAGGGTAAAACATTTTTATATTTTAAATAATTCCTTTGACTTCTCAGAATTCACTCTTCCTCTGCAAAACATGTGGCCCACATAAACAAAGTTGACACTAGACTGACACTGACCCACAGAGCAATGGTAACAAAGTAAAAAAAAACAATGAGGTGGAAAAATAACATGCTCAGTTTAAGACTAGCTGGGCAGAATGACATTCCCAGAAACTGATGCAACACACAAATATCACTAATGATCAATGTGCTAATTGTCACAAGGGCACATTTTAAAGCATGAAAAAAGAAACGAGCACAAGTGCTGCTGATTACAGCATGGGCCGGCCACTCTCATTTCCCATATCTGCTCAACCTCTCACAGTTTTGAGGAGCAGACTTGGACGTTTCTGATGCAACAGCAGAAGCTGGGTGGCAAACTCAAGAGCTGCTAACATGTTGTTACCCAGGTTCAGGGGTGTGATGGCAAAATTGGCTCATGTCAGTGAATGAGAAGGAGCATATGTTGGTTCCACCCATTGTGGGCTCCTAGTGGCCAGCCAGCCCTGCTCTCACAGCTGTTGAGGTGGCTCTGGGTTCCCTCGAGCTATGAATAGAGATCAGTGGAGAGCTGGTCAATGAAAATTGTTGGGTCTGGCCTAGATTCATGCGTGGTCGTGTACATCAAACCAGCGCTGTTTAGACTGACTGGTAAAATTGGTCAAGGTCTTGAGACCAGCTTGAGAGAAAAAGAGACAAATGAGGAGAAAGAAAGAGATTCCACACATTTTTCCAGAAAATGAGCACATCTAAAATTAAACAGTGACCTTTTTTGGGGGCCTTTACTGAGATAAAAGAATGGCAGCTCCACTTTCAACAATACAAAGTGCAACATGTTCAGATGTTCTCTATTCAAAGAATAGTTCACTTTAAACAAAAATATAATTTGTTTACTCACACTCACTGTTTTAAACCCGTATAACATACTTTAATCTGTGGAACACAAAAGGAGAGGTTTTGGAGAATGCTCTTTTCAACAAGCTTTGCTCTTTCCAAAAAGCACATTTGAGCGCTGTTGAATGTCCAATCAACGCTGTTTAAGAACATCCGATAGCTTTCTGACCCTGCATAGACAACAACGCAACTGAAATGTTAAAGGCCAGAAATGTATTAAGGACACTGTTAAAACGGTCCATGTGACATCAGTGGTTGAACCATAAGTTTATGAAGCTTTTGGAATGTGTGTTCCAAAGATGAACAAAGATCTTACATGTCTGGAAAGACATGAGTATGAATACTTAATGACAGAATTTTCATTTTTAGGTGAACCCTTGAATACAGCCTATATGGCTTAAAGAACACAGATAAACGATCACAGTCAATTATTTATTGTCTTCATGTTAGATCAGTTTAAGCACTTCAATCTTCTTTTTCCCCAGTTACAGCAAAAGTTGAATTAGGGCTGGACCAGAATATTCGATTATTTGAATATTCCTTCAGTGGGTTGGCATTCGATTTTCAATGTTGAGATTCGAATATCCTTTTCTTTTTGCAAAAGAACACCTGGCATTCCCCACGAAAAGGTTCTCAACTTGTCCGTCTGGCTGAACATCTGCACCAGCAAAGGTTCGCCAATGAAAATCATTCGTGCTGACCTATAGCATACATATATTTCATGAAAAATCTTATTTTATGAGCGCACTTGCCACACATCTACATTTGAAATAATTAACTTAAGAGCGCAAAAGACGCAACATGTAAACAGACCCTCTGCTATCACAAGACCAAATGCGATGCATGCATTTTCTTTCTGTCAACTGTCCCGAGATGCGAGCGAAGGTCTTGGATCAGTGTGCAGACTCTTGTGTTGCAAACAAGATGCGCCGATGTGAATCCGCATTGAGACCGTGAAAGAGAGAATACGCGGTCCAGCTGAATCACTCATGCTGTTTTCAAATGAAAACAGTTTCAAATGATATAATCACACGATTATATCATCAGCAATGTTGTGGTTTTTTTTCCCGTAGCTTGTCAGTGAACTACGGCTCTGTGTAGTAAATTCTGCTCCATCTGAAATCATGTGATGGGATTTACTACTAATCACAGAACCAGCTTTACTGACAAGATGCGAATGCCAAATCGCATTCGATTAATTGTGCAGCCCTACTCTGATGTGCCAAGTCATCAGAACCAAACCGAACCGAAAAACACTGTTAAATTAAAAACATGGTATTTATTGAACTGTGTACTGTAGCATCCCTAATACAGAAAGCATCCAATGAAAAGTATACAGACACTGAGGAGAACCAAATAGAGGAAACTCCAAATACTAGCCATATTAGCATTAGCATCAGGTAAAATGATTGTCTAGATTTATCTGCTCAGTGTTTAGAAAACCAGTACCATCCAAATTAGGGGTCGACCGATATGTGTTTTTCAGAGCCGATGCGATACGATACCGATTATTACAGATCAAGTAGACCGATAACCGATATTTTGAACCGATATACGTGTCTGGTGTAGAAATGAATGCCAAAATTAATAATAACAAGAGCTCTAACAAAAAACGTTCTTTAAATGCTTTTAAACATGTCTTTAATTCTGAAAACTGTTAATAACAACATTAAATAAACAGTAATATTAATAATATTAATAATAACATAAGTGCAGGGATCACCCAGAAGCATTCTGTAAACATTTTGTAAAACTTAAAGTAAACGTATTTAGCGTATTGTGTTATTATTCTCAACAAAAGTTGTAATAATTGTTGTAGTTGTATTACGTATACAGTAATATATTCGGCTAAACCGAACTTATATTTTGACAGGTTGCCATGAGGACCTTTTAAGTTTCTGTAGCCTATGTTTATATGATATGACGATCGTTTTACTCAAATGAAACGGTCAAATGCTCATGAAGTGACTCTCCGAGCAGTTCTGGGGATGTTGTTCATGTATTTATGTCCTCATTTAGTGAGACGGCAGATGCTGAAAACACAGCGAGCATCACACGCTCTTCAGTATGTATGTGTGCAGTAAATGAAACCGCACGTCTGTGTCATTCATTAACAGAGATGCAGAACATGCAGGATTCATATTTAAATAGTGTTTTTGCGGCTTAATATTTATAGATACTAGTCCATAGCGCGAGTCGATTTAAGTGTACTGACCTACTTTTGATTAATTCATCCAAACTTCGACAATTTCCATGACATTCCGCGTTATACGGTAAATTCCATTATATGACTGCATTCCGCGATTCCGCCCGCATTTTCCACATCGCGGACATCATGGGTTATATTGAGGTGTTTTGCAACTTCAGTGTAGTGGATTGTGATTTATTGCAACTTCAGCAACGTCTGCTGCTGCTTTACCTTTGAGAGACAACTGATGCGTGATCACTGAGGCAGCTCCAGTTAGCAAGTGCTTTTGGTGTGAGACTGCCTTCAGTTTTCCGCGTTGATTGGTCGGACTCGTGACTCCCTACATATCAGATGAGCGGTGGACGGAGATTGCTCTAGGCCACAGAGTGTTGAGCTCAGACAGGCTGCATCGAGCCAAATGGTGCATTTAAAAATTAAATAATTTTACCTGTATTATTTATTCACCAATAAATAATGTCACCTGTAAATAGTATGTTTGTTTGCATAATAAAAATAATAAAAAAAAAAAACATTATCAGCAAATCTGTTTTGAAAATGGCCGATATCGATAATCGTAAAAATGCTTAATATAGGCGCCGATAATCGGCCAGGCCGATAATCGGTCGACCCCTAATCCAAATAGGGCTCATATTTCACTGTGGAATATATTTAAGTCATACAAGCACACAATCTTCTCATCTCACCTCAAATCAAAAGTCTCCTGACTAGAGAAACAAACACAGCTGACCTAGAAGCGATGTTCCTGTCTTGGTGGTCGAGGAGCCAGCTGTCTCCTTGGAGATGCATGTGTGATGTGCTGTGTTCCAATTAGCCATTCTTGTTTTTAGTACCTAAACCCCTCCCCAGGATCAAAGAGACCCCTACACACTGTACTGCCTCTGACAAACCTGATTAAGTCACCCAATCCAGCCCTGGGAGTTAGTTTGCCAAAAGCAGACACGGGCTGGTGGTACTTGTGAGCAGAGCTGCCAACCACCTTTGCACATGGAAACCTCGGTCTGGGTTCATCTATTTCACTGCTTCCAAACAGCTTTTAAATCATTTTTGGTTGTGTTAATTTATTTGAAATTATTTTTGCACACTATCACATATCCAATCTGTTATTAAAAAAAACAAAAAAACTTCTTTGCATTTCAATTCCAGAGTTATATTAACACAGTGATATCAAAAAGCTCACTAAAACAGTATTCTGTAAATAGAATGAAATGCTATTTCTCATCTAGGAAAGATTAATTATAACTAACCTTATTCACTGAGAGAATGACTAATATATAAATTGAATGCAGCACAAGCCGAGAGTTTGGTCATAGTGACATGTATTTGGCAGGTGAAATGGTTTGTTTTCAGGTCTAAGGAGTGTCTTCTTTCTAAAAGTTTCTTTACTGTTACACAAGCGTTTGTGGATGCAAGACAAGAGATGGAGGTGGGAGAGCACGACTCAGTCACTGGCTGTGTTACCTTCTGCTCACAGGCTCCTCGACCCAGTAGGAAACACTCCAAACAGGTCAGACCCATGACAGCCTTCAAACAAGAGATGCTGTTACCACGCTCCCTCACTGAGAGAAGGGAAAACACCCAGAAATCTACCTGTACCCTAAAACAGCTTTCTTACAAACCACTTGCACTACAAATAAGCATGAGTATGACTAACAAATAGGGCAACCAAAAATGTAGTCTGTAGAAGCTGATGAAAAAGTAGAATTTTTAGAAATCAACTGATAGATTTTAAAATAGATACAATACCATTCAAAAATGTGGGTTCGGTAAGATTTGTAAATGTTTTTAAAAGAAATATCTTGTGCTCACTAAGGCTGCATTTACCATTTAGAAAAAATTATTCAATAAAAACAAATATAGTGAAATATTATTACCATTTTAAAAAACGGTTTCTAAATAATATTTTATTAAATGTAATTTATTGCCATGATGGCAAACATTTCTCCAGATAATCCTTCAGAAATCATTCTAATATGCAGATTTTTTGCTCAATAAACATTTCTTATTATTATCAATATCAAAAACAGCTGTGCTGCTTCAATATATTTTTGTGGAAACTGTGCATTTTCTTTTTTCAAGATACTTTATTTGAAAACATTTATTTGAAATAAAAACACTTTGTATTTAATTATAAATGCCCATTATACATGTCTCTAATGCTTTTTTATTTAATGGAATAAACTGCTGTGCTGAATAAAATTATTTATTTATTACTGATTCCAGACTTTTGAACCATACTGAATGAAAATAGCTAATTTAAACTGAACCGAAAAGTAAAAAAATGTGTCGGCGCAAATAGCCTCGTGGGGAGCAGATGCCGACGTCAATGCCGTTCCCCATCAGCAAAAGAAAAAAAGTCCTCAAGTAATCTAGGCAATCTATAATTATTAACAAAAATAACTTTATTCAACAATTAGGCACCGTAACGTCTCCTCTGCGTCAGGAGCGATTATCCCCTGGACGCAAAATGTATACCGTCTTCTGTATTAGCCTCAGCACAGGGATGAGTCTTCTTCGTCAATTTACGTAAGTTACGGTGCCTAATTGTTGAATAAAGTCGTTATATTTGTTTTTTTCCATACAAAAAGTATTCTCGTCGCTTCATAAAATTCAGATTGAACCACTGATGGCAGATGGAGTATTCGATGCCTTTCATACTTTTCTGAACCTTGACCGTGCACTTTACTTGGCATTCAATGAGACAGTCACGAATCACAAGCCTCCTGGTTTTAATCCAAGATATCTTAAATTGTGTTCTGAAGACGAACGAAGCTTTTATGGGTTTGGAACGACATGGGGGTAAGTGCAAACCAGTGGCGGCTGCTGATCTTTTAAAGAGGGGAAGCTCATTTTCGGCCTAAATCATAAAATTGTCCATTTATTTATATGTAAATTCTGCCCGCTCCTTTTCAAGAAAATGCTCTGTAACCCTGTCGCAATAACCAGGCGCCTTTTCCAGTGACTTGACCAGTGTCCTCTCAATGGCCAGCAGAGCTAGGCTGCTTAAACGGCCTTGGCCCATTGTGTTACGGGTGTAGGACTTGAGCCGCTTTAAACAGGAGAAGCTCCTTTCTACACCTGCTGTGCAGTTTGCTAGCTGGCTAGTTCAGACTATATGAATTAATGAACAAACGATCTAATATATATATATATATATATATATATATATATATATATATATATATATATATATATATATATATATATATATATATATATATATATATATATATATATATATATATATATATTTAACTCAACGGGAGGAAATGTGGGAATTATGTTAAACTGAAACAATGAATGTGGTGTGAAATTGTGTGAAATATACGATGAAGGTTGCAGCAGTTTGTCTTTCGACTACATGCAAAATCCGCGATGGGACTGAGTTGGAAATGGAGACAGAGTGATACCATAATCTGAAGACCACGCGCCCACACCAACCGCCTTTGGAAGCTCTCCTTGTCATTTATTTATAAAAAAAAAAAAAAAAAAAAGTCTAAAAGCTGATATGTGACAATGTGTATAGCAAACAAGCTAAAAAAACAATAAATACATTTTATAAGCTGTCGACCCCAAAAAAAACGAGCGTTTTAGGACATAAAAGTGGATTAAAAGAGATGACAGACCCTCCAATCATCACGCAGACGCCGAGTCCGGGCCAGCCCACTCCTCCATTCATCTCAGAGACGCTGAGCGTCCGTGGGCGGACATAATCGCAGCATTATCCAATGACCGTCTTGTTTCTAAGCACTGAAAAACTGTTTAAAGCAGCCGCATTGAAGTCAATGGACGCTGGGCTTCAACAGAGTAATGCACTGTACGCCACGGAATGAATGAGAAGGAAATTGAGTCAGCCGACCTAAGTAGCTGATTCTGAACGAAATTGTTTTCGTTCGAGATGAACGTGTTTAACGCATTTTTGTCAATAAAATGTTAACATAATAGTACATATATTTGACCATTCATTTTTTGACAATTATAGGGGAAGCTGAGCTTCCCTTGCAGTCTTAAAGAAATCGCGGCTGGTGCAAACGTCAAAATTTTCATTTTGGGGTGGGAGTATGCCTTTAAGATGAACCACTTCTGGTAAGTCGCTTTGCGCACACATGCCAATGCACACAAACACTAAAAACCACCATGTTGACCAGCTCCCACCCCCACACCACATCCCACAAAGTGAACTGGAACATTTAAGTACTCTTAAATCAACCCTCACCTCCGTACACTGGTTTCTCTGGCTAAATTAAAACTAATTAGTAATGATGGGATGGGATGAAAGAAATTCAAGCAATTTCCTCAAACATCACCACAAGATCCTGGCCAGTGCAGCTCTTGGGTCTGCGAGACAGGCATAGCAGAGAGATTAGGAGAGAGGATGTAGAGGCATCCAGCAGTCAGAGATGACCGAGAAGCAGCTCGCAACATCAGCTACTAATTCAACATCCAACACCACTGCATCTCATAACGATGACTGCAAGTGAAGCAAAGTACACAACCACCAGAGCCAGATATCACTGCCTCTAGTGTCACCAAACTAAATTACATTGGTTTGCACAGGGAAAACGGGAGCAAAATGCAGCAGTATCATGCAATAGTAATAATAATTATTATATAATACTTATTATTATTATTATCCTGTCACTTTTTAATAATTATTTTGCACTTTAATAGTTATACTTAATACTATATTAAATTAATATAATAAATCATATTCATATTTATTCAATATATACACATATTATTGTTAGTTAATAATTATTAAGTATCATTATTAATAATAATAATAATAATAATATTAAGTGTTACTTTTAGTATTATTAACAATTAACAGTTGTTGCTATAATTACTATTTGTATTATTATTGTTAATAATAATAATAATATCCTGTCACTTGAATATATATGCACTTTAACATTTGTACTTTATTATAAGACAATTTATATACATAATGTAAGTAATATTTTTATTTAATTATTTATTTATTGTATACACATTATTGTTAATAATAATAATAATTTCTGAGTCATTTTGCACTACTTAAATAGTTATTCTTAATTATACGAAACAATTTATATATATAATAATTAGGATTAGTATTTATAGATTTAGTTATATACACACACATTGTTGTTCATAATAATAATAATAATAAACAATAACAATAACATTATTATTAATAATAACCTGTCACATTTTATTATTATGCACTAAAATGTGTAATTAATTATAGTACAATTTATAATTAGAATAATTGATATTAGTGTTTATTCATTATATACACACATATTATTGTTTTTGTTAATAATAATCAAAACAAATATTTTAATATATACATTTTCACATTTGTATATTTCTACTCAATTGTACAAAATGTATATATATATATATATATATATATATATATATATATAATGTATTAGTATTTATTTATTATACACAGATTAACCTAATATATATTATCCTATGTCAATCTCTTATAACTTGCAATATTAAGCTTTAGATAACAATACTATAACACAATTATTTATAATATAAACCATTTTTTTATCTATGTATGAAACTCTGAACATGTAACCAAAAAGCAATGCAAGTAATCTCAGGGTGCTTTCACACCTGGCCCTTTGTTTCGGAACATGGCTCGTTTCCCCCCATTAGCTCGGTTCGTTTGGGCAGGTGTGAACGCGGAATACCAGAAAATATACCGTGAAACTTTGACCAATCAGAGAACAGCTTCCTCGCATGTGACCTGTATTACCAAATTAGGTCCGTTTAGATACTTTGCCGTGTGAAAGTGAACCGCACCAAGGGTAAAAAGCACCATTGTAATGATTTTAATTCCTGTTTAGGAACAAAGCAATCAATCTACAGGTGTGAAAGCACCCTTAGATTTTATCATCTTTGATACATTAGTACAAAGAAACAAAAACTTTCAACCGAATGGGGAAGAGTTAATAGGGTACAATCAATGAACACGTCTCATTAATGAGTTCTGTTCTCAGAAAGAGGAACAGCCCCTGGGTGAATACATGCTGAAAATGTGCTGCTGACCTCCAGCTGTTGTAGGCATCACACAATGGTAGCTTCTGACCGTTTGACACCAGCCCTGACGGACAGACTCTGTTTGGGAAACCATGGGAACAGTGTTGTTGTGTACAGTCTCTCAGATGATGATGGCCTCAGGCTGAGGAGATGGAAGAGGTGTGGGTCTCTCCAGGGAGAAGCACAAAACCTTTATTTAGCAGGCTGTGTGTGGCACAGGCGAAGTGTTACAACCGCTGATCAATGTTAAACGCAGGCAATGCGATACGCTGCCCTCAGGAGCACTTACCATAGAGTGGGATGGAGTGGGCAGCATTGTTCATAAACTGTTCTTTCAGAAATAGTGAGCGCTATATAAAGTACTGAATTACACAAACACGTGAGTTATGAAACATGCTCTTCAATGAAAAACAAGCATTAGATAATCAAAGGATAGAAGAGCTTGTTCAACTATGTGTATCTCATCTTTTACTAACAATAAAATAAATAGCAGCATGTGCCATTACAACCATGATTATATTATATATTCAAAAGTTTAGGGTGGTAATATTTTAATACACATTATTTTAAAGTTCAAAAGTTTTTGTATTTAACAAGGATGCATTAAATATTGTTATAATGACATTTACAAATGTTACAAAATATTTATATTTCAAATAAATGCTGCTCTTTCTTTCCACAAAAACTGAAAATAGTTATTACTGTTTTCACAAAATAATATTACGCAGCACAGCTGTTTTCAGCCTTGGTCATATTTATACATATTTCTTGAAATCAATCAGCATATAGAATGATTTCTGAAGGATCACGTGACACTGAAGACCAGAGTAATGATGCTGAAAATGCAGCTTTGCCATCACAGGAGTTAATTACATCTTAAAATATATGAAAATAGGAAAGTTATAATACTGTTTTTACTTGAGTTTTAATCAAATAAATATTGCATAAAATATGTTTTAAAAACAGTAAAAAAAATCTTATTGACCCAAAACTTTTAAACAATAGTGTATATTAAATTATACTACATTATAAACCCATACTACGTTTATAATTATATTATACTAAAATAAAATAATCATTAAAAGTGTAATAAACAATAAAATATTCAACATTTTAATTGTTTTCTTACTGGGTCTAATCAAAATAGCTCAATCACAAATATCTGAGTATGCAAGTGAGGGATCATTCATGTCTACAGCACAAACTGGGGGATAATTACACAACAGAGTTTATTCCTCAGGGTTCAGAGCTTTTTCAAATAGTGACAGAATTAGTAATAGTAATAGTGATGCTTGCTGAAGAAAATGTAACTAATATTTTATTAATAAATTAGCAAGAAGATTTAACAATCATTAGGAATCACAGGAGGGGCATATTTCTTATCATCTGCAATGCATTTTGACAGTTCCCAGAAAAGACATCCAAAACAATACAATAGTGGAAGTAAAACAAAAGAAAAGGGAAGTGGAAGAACTTGTTTCCCCTGGCATATAAATATTTGGGAGGATGGATCCACCATAAGTCAAGGCTCTATTCATGTCTGTCAAGGGGTGGGTCATGACAACCCTCTCTATTCTCGTCTGCTTGAAATCATAAATTCCCTTTTCCCGAATTCCCACTTATAAAATTGTCAGAAACACGCCTGAAAAGGATGCATCAGGTCAGCAGTAGATAAACACAGCCGTTCTGCTCTCTTAGAATGAATGAAACATTACAAATAGTTTGATCATCTTGAGGACAAACCCAATCCATAGACTGGAGACAATATAACATCAGGACAACTTCATTCATTCACACTGGAACTACGACTATACAACAAACTAGTGTGGAACTGGGTCTAGGAAAAGGTCTGAGCAAACACAATGCTAGAGCAATGCTAGAGACTTTCTTCACTTTTACAAGAAAACCACACTTCCAGAAACGGCGTTCCATTGAGTTCCTCTGACTTATCCCGATGTTTACAGTAAATGTGCATTGAAGACTGACAAAGAAGAGAAGAATTGTTGAATACAGTCATTATTTTTGTTATTCTCGTAGCTTCATAACATTACGGTTGAACCACTGATGTCACATGGACTATTTTAATGATATCCTCCTTTCAACCTTTCTGGGCCTTACAACATTTCAGTTGCATTTGGGTCTATACAGGGTCAGAAAGCTCTTGGAGTTTATCAAAAGTATCTTAATTTGTGTTCCAAAATGAACAAAAGTATTATGGGTTTGGAACGATATGAGGGGGGAGTAATTAATGACAGAATTTTCATTTTTGGATGCACTATCCCTGATAGTTGAAGTCAGTCTGGATCATCTACAGCTGTCATTGCATGTTAAGCTGGCACACAAGAAAGTTTATACAGATTCTAAAAACAAAACAAAAAAGTCTTGATTACTTCACTTCAGGGTTTGTCATCATCATTACTCACATTTTATCAAAGCACTCCTCCCTTTTCCACATGGTTTCACTGAGCTCAGATGCGTCTGTCAGAGCAGGGATGCAGTGATACACACTTGAGAAGCATCTCTAAACGACTCTGGATTACTCTGCTCAGAAGATGATGAGAATCCTGCTTCAAGCAGCCAGCGTAATGTACAGCCAGATGAGATGTGATTTCAGGACACACATAACAGCAGGAGTCACAGACAATATGAAAATAAACAGCAGTCAGACCAGCTCAATTTCACACGGGATCATACCATGAATAATCAGTCATGCGACGTAAAGATTAATGGCATCTGTCAGTTTGCTAATGGTGATGTGGGGGTTCCCAGGCTCTGGGCTGGAGGGGTCTGTAAGCATGCATACTTGACATCTGTAGGCTGAACATACCATAAGTGAGTATGAATAATCCACTTACTTTCCTATTGTGATTATATACAGTATTCTGACAACTAAACAACTGAAGAGTTGTTTGAAGTCTTTGTAGGGCCCTTCAGTTCTGTCTTGAGCTTTGTCAACAGATTCAAGCCAAATTACATTCAGCTGTGAGTGTTTTGTTTTCTATTCACGCAACACTGGTCATCTCTAGCTTAGGTAATGGAAACATGCTCTTGCAGCTATTGAATCAATTAAAACATTATAAATGACATCTGCGGAATCATGCAGGGAGAGCTCCTCCATTCAATCAAGGACTTTATGACAGCAAATCTGAGAGAACTTTGGCGAGAACGAAGTGAAATGTAATTATTGCAAAACTTAATTTCTTGCTAGAAATTACACCAAAGTTAAAGAAGTTGGTCAAAAACCTACATTTACACAAAATTACATTTTTTAGATTTTGGACGCTGCCATTATGTCAGGGTTTTGCTGTGACATTGCTAAGGTGTTCAGAGTAGGGATGCGTGGTATACCGGTACTGGAAAAATACCGGCATATATTATATTTCAAACGGTACGATATCATAATTTTGCTCAAATCTGTATTTCATACGCTGCTGTTCCGAAGTTTGATTCAAGATTTGTATTAGTCACATACACGATTATACAGAATATAATCAGCAGTGAAATGTAAGTAGGCGTTCACCTGTAGGCGGCAGTGTTTCCCAAATTGCTGTGCAACCGGTAAATGTGACAACAGAACAACGCGATGGAGCAAACAGATGAAACTATCAAATCATCCGAAATTAATAAATAAAGAGAACAGAAGAAGTGGTGGCTCAGAGTGGCTCAGTGGTAGAGCATTGCATCAGCAGTGCAAAAGGTCGTGGGTTCGATTCCCAGGGAACACACGTACTAATGAAAATGTATAACCTGAATGCAAAATTGTAAGTCGCTTTGGATAAAAGCGTCTGCTAAATGCATAAATGTAAATGTAAGTGAAATTTGGCATTACTATGCATTCAAAACAGATGACAAAAGGTAGGCATGGGATGATAACCGGTTTCACAGTTTAGAAAAGTCAGTGTTTCAAAACCACAAATTTTTGTTATAGCATTTCTGCATTGTGCACAGTTTTTTTTGCGTGTCGTCAAAAGACGGAAAGTGCAGGACTCCCTCAATAGTGTGCAGTGAAGAGCGCACGAGTCGCATGACCACAGGAGGCAACACATCAAACCTTTTTAAGCATTTGTCGCTTTCTCATCCTGATCTTTTCAGAGAATTAAGAGATCGACAGGTGAGAGCATCATTCATAAATTCAGATTTTATTTGTACTTTTATTTACAACTGATCAATGCACATACATGTGATAGGCTACAGTAACAACAAAGGGTCAAACGTGCATGTGATATGCAAGAACATGAAGTTTTGGTCATGTAATATATGCACTTGCATTTCATACAATCAAATATTAATTTAATTTAAATTAAGCAATAGTTTTGCTATATTAATTTTAGTATCAATAATATGAAGGGAATGTTTCTTCCGCGCTACCGAACACTAATATGAATCAGCTGAAAGAGCAAAATGTATATTTAATGCTTTTTCTTTGGCTGAGTCTGAAAACAATCTGAGAGTGAGAGAAATAATAACGTGATTTTGAATATTACTTTGTTATAATAACACTTTACAATAAAGCACCATTTGTTGCATTAATCGCGTTACTTAAGTTATTTTTTTTCCTACAACATCAAGATGTAAACTATGTTCCCTGTAGGTTTTTTTGTTACAGTTTAATATCAAAGATATGAACCGGTTTTTATTTTTAATCAAATTGTTTAACTCACTTATCTTTTGAGGCTGGTTATTTGTCACCTATAGTATCGATACTGAGGTATTACATTCTAGTATCGTACCGAAACCAAAATTATGGCATTGAGCCATCTAGATCAGTGTGATTTTTTTACCACGTCACTTAAGGTCAAAAAGGTTTTATGATTGCACAAAAAAAAGTATTTTTGTATCTTCATAAAATTAACGTTGAACCACTAATTTCACATGGACTATTTTAATGACATCCTATATCTTTCAGGGTCTTGAACGTGTCAGTTGCGTTGCCGTCTATGCAAGGAGACAAAGCTCTCAGATTTCATCAAAACGATCTTAATTTGTGATCTGAAGATGAACTAAGGTCTTGCGTCTCGAAGGTCTTAGGTTTGAAACAGCATGAGGGTGAGTAATTAATGAGAAGTTTCCTAAAATTAATAAAACTAAATTAAATAATAATAAAAGCAAATAATAAAAAAAGACAAAAGCAAATAACAAAAATCACTAAGACTAAATCTAAAATTGTAAAAATGAATGTTAAATCAGTTTTAATAAATATTATAATAGCGTGGCAACCACCCAAATTTAAATCAATTTCTTGGCAGTTCTGCATTGATTTTAGTGTTTTAAGTGTAGTTGATGGTTTTATAGAAGCCTGTTGCTGTGCTGTTTCTAAGTGTTTGCTCGGTGGTTATTTGCCGGCCCGGTTTTAAATTTCAATTCTTGTCCCTATATACACTGGTTCTCTCTTTCAACTGTCCAATCACTTAAACACCACACCTTTTCTCCACAAGCTACACATTTTAGGTGTTATGCATGCGGCACAAACATTGAAAGACAAGTTCACAGCTACAAGTCTAATACAGAGAGTCATATGTTTGTTCAAAACCCTTAACCCTCAATAAACCTATAACAGTGATTCTTGCCTTAGCAAGCACCGCTAATAACACACATGCCGATCTAGCAGGGATAAGTCTGCAAACCCAATCCACTATGACAAAGCAAATTACATACTATAAACTCACTGTAAGGGGGTTACGTTTCTACCTATTTTAAGCCAGCAATTCTAGATCTTGAGCACTGAAAATAGAGCAACATGTCCCTGCAATCCCTGATGGGTTAATATATCCTGAATAGAGCACGAGTCTGGAACATTCCGTGATTGATTCGATGCTATTTTTACGCGTCCCACTTCAAGGAACTGGTTCAAATACACTATAAATTTAAGTACAGAAAAAGTCTTCGAGAAACGAGACTCTCTCTGTAACCCGGCAATTTGACAGAAATGGTCCGCTACTATCCCACAATTAGTGGAAAATATTCCTGAGAGCAATGAAAATAAACTATTGCACAAACAAAGTGTTTAAGAGTCAGTTGAGTTTAGAGTCAAGTTTAATATAACATCTGTTTCACTTATAACATGAAAGTAAGGTTAATAATATAACTTAGATTACTCATTTTTTTCAAAAATGAGTACACCCCACAACAAAAACTACTAAATCTAGTACTTTCTATGGCCTCCATGATTTTTAATGACAGCACCAAGTCTTCTAGGCATGGAATGAACAAGTTGGCAACATTTTGCCAGATCTATCTTTTTCCATTCTTCAAGAATGACCTCTTTAGAGATTGGATGCTGGATGGAGAGTGATGCTCAACTTGTCTCTTCAGAATTCCCCATAGGTGTTCGATTGGGTTCAGATCAGGAGACATACTTGGCCACTGAATCACTTTCACCCTGTTCTTCTTCAGAAATCCAACAGTGGCCTTAGATGTGTGTTTAGGATCATTGTCATGTTGGAAAAGTGCACACGACCAAGGGCACGGAGTGAGGTAGCATCTTCTCTTTCAGTATAGAGTAGTACATTTGTGAATTCATGATGCCATCAATGAAATGCAGCTCCCGACACCAGCAGCGCTCATGCAGCCCCACATAAGGACACCATGTTTCACTGTAGGCACCATGCATTTTCTTTGTATTCCTCACCTTGCGACGCCATACAGTTTTGAAGCCATCAGTTCCAAAACATTTATCTTGGTCTCATCACTCCAGAGTATAGAGTCCCAGTAGTCTTCATCTTTGTCAGCATGGGCCCTGGCAAACTCTAGGCGGGCTTTTTTGTGCCTGGGCTTTAGGAGAGGCTTCTTCGTGGACGCACCCATGCATGCCATTCCTCTGCAGTGTAAGCCTGTTGTGTCACGGGAAATAGTCACCCCAGTTTGGCTTTCTACTTCTTTAGATAACTGCAGTGAACTTGCATGTCGATTTTCTTCAACCCTTCTCATCAGAAGACGCTCCTGACGAGGTGTTAACTTCCGTGGATGACCTGGACGTCTCTGTGAGATGGTTGCAGTTCCATCTTTTTTAAATGTTTGTACCACTTTTGCTACAGTATTCTGGCTGATAAGTAAAGCTTTGCTGATCTTCTTGTAGCCTTCACCTTTCTTGTGTAAAGAAATTATTTTCTTTCTCAGGTCTTGTGACATTTCTCTTCCATGTGGTGCCATTGCTGACAGCATGAAATGGGAAGGGGTTTTCTTTAAGTAACACCCTTTTGTAGTCAACTGTCACCTGTGTAATGAATAATTAGACTCACCTGTGGTTGAATTCTTGTTAAATTAGACATTTGTAGTCTAAAATTTAGCTTTGCTCCAGAGACTTTCAGTGGGGTGTACTCATTTTTGAATCACCCTAATTTGAGTAAAACTGAAAATTGTGTTCTCTAAGTTATATTATTAACCTTACTTTCATGTTATAAGTGAAACAGATGTTATATAAAACTTAGTCTTGTCAACATTTTGGAAAATGTTTTTGTGTTCATTGAGATATTGTTTAAAATGTTACTTTTCAAAGGGAGGTGTACTCATTTACGCTGAGCACTGTATATATATAATTATCCCAAGCACTGTAATTTGGGCAATAATAGCGTGCTATGGAAACACTGCGCGCTGTGGGAGTGCTGGCATAGATTATTGTCTGCTGGGCTTTCTAACCTTCAATGCATCTTCCCTGTAGAGTGTAGCCGTTGTGTAGAGTCGCCAGGCTGTTCCTGAACCTGAGGTGCCAATGAACGGCTGTAGTCTTAAATGATCCGGTCGGTGCCAGGCAGAGGAACAAAGAGACACTGTGCTTAACACAAAAACACAAAGCCAGCTATCCCTTGCTCCTCCCAAACCCCCAGCGGTATCTGGTCTTTCACCAACCATCCCCCCATCATCATGGACCGAGACCAAACGCCACCCTTTCCACTGTCCATTTTCAGGATCTTCTCCTCAGTCAAACCGCCTTCACTGGAAATGCCCATCGCAATGCCAGCCTTCATTATGTGTGTGTGCCCGCACACACTTTCATCTTTGGGCCTCAGCCCTACTCTACTCATTCATTGGGGTTAGCTTTGGGCTGTTATCCTTCATGGTGGCACCATTTACATCTCTCATGATGTCCTTCAATTGATGTAGATCTATTATAGGCATGGCCTAATTTTTTCTTGTTTGAATTTGGGACAATTACAAATAAGACTGTCCATGAAATATAGTTTAAAACATGCTTCAAGTTCAAACGGACATGTGGTGTAACAACCTTTTCTTTACACCTTTCATTTAAAATTGTTTATGCATTTAGCAAATGCTTTTATACAAAGCGACTTACAGTACATTCAGGTTATACATTTTTTTTGTCAGTATGTGTGTTTCCTGGGAATTGAACCCACAACTTTGCGCTGCTAACGCAATGCTCTACCGAGTCACAGGAACACAGGAACCTTTACTTACTTTTATAAAACTATTTAAATGTATTTTTCAAGGTATTTTTTCACAAATATTATAAACTACTTGATATCAATTGTTTTTGGTCAGTCGTGCCACATGACATTTTACTACATGATTTAACCCTTTCAAAATGTATCTAACATCTGAAGTGACTAGTAACTCTGAAGTAACTCTGAAGTCTATGATATAACTTCCAGTTTTGGATTTCTTTTTCAGCATGTTAGTTGCACCACGTCCACATGACGTAAAGGTTTTTTTTTGTTTATTTTACTATCTTATTCTTTTAATGAGACTTTTTTCTTCATGCTATCAGGACAGTTGTAACAATTGTTTCTGGACATTTAAATAAAGCTAAAATTAAATATAAATATGAAAAACTTAAACACCTAAAATGTCTTAGCTACTAACTGAGAAAAGATTGATAAAACTGAAAAACAAGACCAATAATTTTTTTAAGGATAAAGCAAAAATACAAAAGCACAGAACTAAAATGAAACCATTAAATTAAAAACAAAAGCTAATTAAAAAAAATAAAAAATTGTATATATTATATAAATAACAAATTAACAGTGATTTTAATCACCTTGATATTTTTTTTTACTTAATTTTAAAATCAAAATTATTTTTAATCTAGAAAAAAAAAACATGCTCATCATATAAGAGGTTTATTCAAATCATTATAAGTGTGATTTTGTATGTATTTTAGAACAAATTTACCATCCAGACAAAAAGGGGCATCATGTCATGTTATTGACACTGATCCAACTGGTGAAGTGTGGCTCACTTTTTTTTTTTTAGGTGAACCAGAACAATTAAAAAATGCATCATACACCGACCTTACTCTGACTGCCTGTTCTCAAAATGAAGATTCTCTTATTACACAATTGATCATTAAATCCATTACATCAGCGATAAAAGGCATTGTCAGAGTCCTGTTCTGGCCATGGAAAGAGTAATAACCCTCTTGAATGTCATTACAATGCGATCAAACAGGAAAGAACATAATACTCCTTTCTGGAAAAACATTCTACACGTCCGTTATAGCAGGAAATAGACGAGCATGCGCTGCAGGCGGCACAGGAAGCAGCTCACCGGACTCTCTAGTCAGATTTCCTCTCCGCTGAGGACGGATGTGCAGTTTTTTTGGTTTCAGTTTTTTTCAGAAACAGTGCTCTAACATGACTCCAGTTCAATCATGTTAACAAAAAACTGCAACAATAAAAAGCCTCAGGTGACTGTTGAAATAAAACTTGGCCTGTATTGATAGATTTAATAATACATTAATTCAAGATCTAATTTTTATTTTATTCCATGTTTATTAATTTTATTTTATGCTGTTTTGTTTCATGTTGACACTGGACAGAGTTGGATTTCTACAACAGTGCTCACTAAAACACACACACACGCAGAAACAGGCCTGTCAGGTGTCAGACACTGTGGCAGATGGTCAGCAGACAGATGCACCGTCTGCCCGAGTTCATAGCAGCCTGACAGAGACTGAAACAAATGGATAGACAGAAGAGTGAGAAGAAAAAAGAAACAGCAGAACTGTAGTGAAGAAAACCACTTGCAGAACATTCCTAGCAGAACAGTAGCACAGGCCAACCATGTTTTCAGAGGAGACATTCCAGCACCTCAAAAAACAAGCTTCTCCCAGCAGTCATGTGTCTGCAGCTTTAGGCCCTGCAGAGGGGTACATCGCCAAATTCTGTAAATGTGCATATCTTCTTCACAAGCCCCAGATTTTGATCAGTATGACTGGAACTTCAAGAGATACAACTTCACAAGCTCTAGTGCATTTAGACAAGTTATGTTATCGCTGAGCTGAAACTCTAGACATCTTATGAAGCACTAAAGGGAGTGGTTTATTACAGATACCAGCTTTATCCTCACATACGGGTGGCACTAGACACCCACCAGCAGTTCACAGATGCATGCAGGTTAAGCAAACAATCCTGGACTATTTCAAGAGAAGGAAAAACACATTATGTGAATCAACATTTAGATGATTTTAGATAGATTTTTGGCTGTGGAATGAGACAGAATTTAGCACATTTTGAATGAACAAATTAAAAATAAAGAAATTTCATAGTGGATATTATATTATTATATTCATATTATAAGTGTTATTCAATATTTTTAAATAGGATTTAATATTTTATATAAAATATAAATAATATTTAATTATTTTTTTATATATATATATATATATAACATTTTAAGTTAATTGGGCAATGAGCCTAACATGTTCTTGTTCAACAGCTGCATAGATTGCATAATTCTTTAGAGAAATAAAAGCTTGTTGTTTTATTGAATTACAGACCACACTGGAATAGGGGTTTAAAATATTACCACATCAAATCATCCCCCAAAGCTAATGAAAATCCAAAATGTTTATCAAAAAAGTTCTTCCATCTGTAAAACACTCTGCAAATGTAACTGTATTCATACTGTAATGTGCAATCATCACTTAATGCAATGATACTGCTTCATTTGTATACACAGAGACACCCGCTGTTTACTGCAGCACATTCACCATCACACTGTAAATGGGCTCATCGTCTCTGATATGCACTACAAACCAGTGAATAAAATTCCTTGCTGGCACATTACAGTCTCCTAGATCTTTATCCACAAAAGCTTTTAAAGTCAAAACCAGACAGCGATGACAAATTCAGTCCCCCTGTATGTGTCTACCCTCCTCAAATTGCAAGCGAATACAGCCTGATGCTATCACAAAAGGCACAGCCCTGTGTCTTTTGTGACAGTATCAGGCTGCATGTGGTTCTGGTGAAAAACTAATCTTTTTGATGAATCATCCGTCTTTAAAAGAAACCTTGTGAAGGATAAAAGAGCAACGTACACTCTATCTGCTAGTTTCATATAGTGCATGTCTGACACACCCAGCATAAACATCTCTACTGAGGCTTGATGTAATTAGTCGTAATGATGCTCATCAACAGGAAGAAAGCCAAAATAGGGGTGCAGTGTTTTCCTCTTTATGCAAACAAACTTTCTTGGAAAGGCATGCGCTGTCTAACGCTGTTAGACCTCTCTGAACCTGAGAGAGAACAAGAGACAGACACAAAGACAAAGAAACCTAGAGCTTTCATGACAGCAGTGTTCGTAGCATCTTGTCCTGACTTTCACTTCCTCTTCCTAGTAAGTAAGTACATTTTATTTATGTAGCACCTTTCACAGACAAAGAGTCACAAAAGTAGAGGGCTGCATTGGGTTTGGGCTCCCGCGGGATACAACGCAAATCTCGCGGGAGCGGGCAGTTTTTCCTTTGCTGCGGGCGGGAGTGGGCGGTCAGAACATTTTGCAGGAGACCTGCGGGGAATGGTGGGATTTGGCGTGTATTAGAAATTTATTAGTCAACACACGATGTTGAGGAGTAAATTAAAGCAGCTGTTTACTTCACAACAGCAAAGCAAGGCAAGTCAGGCATCTATAAACAATTCTCAATTGTCACTGAAAAAAATGGTTAAGAGTTAAACTATGTAATTTGCGATATATGGTCAAAAGTGTTCGTTTACAACGAATATAAATCTGGCACCGGCACGACATACCCATTTTCTAAGTTCTATGTGTTTATTTATTTAATAATTTAAAGTCATTTCATATTGTGCTTTGGCTTATTTACTTAAACTGTTTGTTAACAGCTAATTGTTTGGTGTGTGTGTATCATGCAGTACGTTTAAAAACTGAGGTGCCACTAGTTGTGGCTTTTTCAGTTAATGTTTTACATTAACATTGCGTGTTTCTACGCAAATAAAAAACTTTTTGTCACGTGTGATGCTTTGGTTTTGCATTACTTCATCTTATTTAAATGCAATCATGTTTAAAGCCTGTTATTCTGGATGTAAACTTGAATGAATATTTATCTTATTTGTGTACATTTTTCACAAGCTCTGAGAGAAAGTCCGCAGGAGCGGACACAAACATTGCGGGCGCGGGCGGGCGGGATTGGAACACGTAGGTGGCGGGAGTGGGCGGTCCTGGTCAGAAATTCAGCGGGAGCGGGCGGCTGCGGGTTTAAGAAAACAGTCACACGCAGAGCTCTATCACAAAGTGCTTTACAATAAAAATTAAAATCAAAAGAAGTTAAAGTACCAGCTGTATAAATACCACAAATTTGCTTCCAGACCATATTGTTAGTTAAAAGCTTGTCCAAAAAGATGTCTTTAGGTGTTTTTTTAAAGATTCCACAGAACACATACAGTCAGGTCCATAAATATTGGGACATCGACACAATTCTAACATTTTTGGCTCTATACACCACCACAATGGATTTCAAATGAAACGAACAAGATGTGCTTTAACTGCAGACTGTCAGCTTTAATTTGAGGTAATGGGACAATTGGCTTCTCAGCTGTTCCATGACCAGGTGTGTGTTATTCCCTCACTATCCCAATTACAATGAGCAGATAAAAGGTCCATTTCAAGTGTGCTATTTGCATTTGGAATCTGTTGCTGTCAACTGTCAAGATGAGATGCAAAGAGCTGTCACTATCAGTGAAGCAAGCCATCATTAGGCTGAAAAAACAAAACAAACCCATCAGAGAGATAGCAAAAACATTAGGCGTGGCCAAAACAACTGTTTGGAACATTCTTAAAAGAAGGAACGCACCGGTGAGCTCAGCAACACCAAAAGACCCGGAAGACCACGGAAAACAACTGTGGTGGATAAATCAAGAATTCTTTCCTGGTGAAGAAAACACCCTTCACAACAGTTGGCCAGATCAAGAACACTCTCCAGGAGGTAGGTGTATGTGTGTCAAAGTCAATCAAGAGAAGACTTCACCAGAGTGAATACAGAGGGTTCACCACAAGATGTAAACCATTGGTGAGCCTCAAAACAGGAAGGCCAGATTAGAGTTTGCCAAACGACATCTAAAAAAGCCTTCACAGTTCTGGAACAACATCCTATGGACAGATGAGACCAAGATCAACTTGTACCAGAGTGATGGGAAGAGAAGAGAAGAGTATGGAGAAGGAAAGGAACTGCTCATGATCCTAAGCATACCACCTCATCAGTGAAGCATGGTGGTGGTAGTGTCATGGCGTGGGCATGTATGGCTGCCAGTGGAACTGGTTCTCTTGTATTTATTGATGATGTGACTGCTGACAAAAGCAGCAGGATGAATTCTGAAGTGTTTCGGGCAACATTATCTGCTCATATTCAGCCAAATGCTTCAGAACTCATTGGACGGCGCTTCACAGTGCAGATGGACAATGACCCAAAGCATACTGCAAAAGCAACCAAAGAGTTTTTGAAGGGAAATAAGTGGTCTGTTATGCAATGGCCAAGTCAATCACCTGACCTGAATCCGATTGAGCATGCATTTCACTTGCTGAAGACAAAACTGAAGGGAAAATGCCCCAAGAACAAGCAGGAACTGAAGACGGTTGCAGTAGAGGCCTGGCAGAGCATCACCAGGGATGAAACCCAGCGTCTGGTGATGTCTATGCATTCCAGACTTCAGACTGTAATTGACTGCAAAGGTTTTGCAACCAAGTATTAAAAAGTGAAAGTTTGATTTATGATTATTATTCTGTCCCATTACTTTGGGTCCCTTAACAAGTGGGAGGCACATATGCAAACTGTTGTAATTCATACACCGTTCACCTGATTTAGATGTAAATACCCTCAAATTAAAGCTGACAGTCTGCAGTTAAAGCACATCTTGTTCGTTTCATTTGAAATCCATTGTGGTGGTGTATAGAGCCAAAAATGTTAGAATTGTGTCGATGTCCCAATATTTATGGACCTGACTGTAGTTCTCAATGATAAGGGGAGATAGTTCCAAAGCCTTGGAGCCATGACACAGAAAGCATGGTCACCCCTTGTCTTAAGACCTTAATTACATTTTAACATTTAATGTATTATTTATTAAAATGTTATATTCATATGAATATATGTATTACTACATTTAATGTTAATATTTAAAGTAGATTTATTATATTAACAAATTTAATGTCCATATAAAATATTAATACATGATAAATTAATTAAGAATATTAATATATTTATTATACTACATTTAATGTATCTAAAATAGATTTATATGTATTATATATGAACATATTTCATGTCAATATTTAATTTATTATTTATGCATATTTAATATTTTTAGTTTAACACCACAGGGTTTTAGGGGTTTAACCTAAAAATATTTAAACAAGAGATTTTTAAAACATACATCAGCATAGAGGAGGTTTACGTCATTGTATGTTTGAATGGCAAAAAAATAAAAAGATCATGTCATTAACCAATTTCTCTCAAAACCGGTTACTCAGCTAACTAACCCATTTTAAAAACATGACGTTTTGCACTTGACCTGCGTCTCTCTTCAATTCTCTCTAGTGATCGACCGATATTGATTTTATAGAACCGATAACGATTATTTGTACGTTTATGTACCCGATAACCAATATTTATTTACTGTTATAAAGTAAATAAATAACAGAAGTGAAGTAAGTCCATTCTTCACTTTGGTTTTTCCTCCTTTCAGTCATCTTAACAACAAACAACGGTTGAAAATTAACATTTTCATGTAAAATTGTATCTTAAAATTACAACAATAAAAACATTTTATTTATAAAAAGCATCTTCAGCAAGCAACACTGATATTAACAATAAGCAAAAGAATGTCTAATGTTTTCAAATGGAGAAAATAAAGGACAGAAATCATATCAACTTCATTTTAAACTACAGTTTTATGTTAATAAGCTGTTTAATAGACTAAAGAGTGAATAATAATTAACTGAATAATATTCTCTAGAATATTGAAATAAGCTATAATAAACAAAACATTGTATTTTATTGCATTTCTCAACTGGCATGTTTTATCAGAATTATTAAAATGTTTTGGTCATTCTAAATTATGAAAACTGCTGACAGCGCGGTTTATCTATGCATTTACACAGAACTATACTCAAACTGAGATCGCTTGCGGAGATAATAAATAACTAATTTTGATAGAGATGTATTTATTTAGGTGTTTATTGGTGAAATAATGGTTCTATAGTAAATGTTAATATAATTTAGTGTGTTACAAATAAGTGAATCTTGTATAAAGTTACATGCGATGGTTGTGCTGGAGCTTCTGAGTGAACAGTGCTCCAGGTGTGTGTGTGTACTTGGATGGTCAAATGCAGAGAACACATTTCACTGCTGGTTATACTCTGTATAATTGTGTATGTGACAAAAAATATATATATATATATATCGGTTTTGAAAAACACCACAGATGATGCTGCAGGTCTGTATGTGTCTTACAAAGAGCCAGTGAATCAGCACTCCAGCAAACACAGCCAAACCAACAGCTCACAACAGGAACGAGACTAATCTTAACCCAAGATTAAGTCCTAGAAACATGTATCAAGATATGGGCCATTGGTGCCCAACTTTAAAACCACGTGGAGAGGATCAAAGCTGGATTTGTGTTGATCCCTACACATGCTCCAACACTGTTAATACAGCCATCCCAGACCTCTTGCTCTTTTAATAGCCCAAGTCCAGGCTAAGTGACGAGATGGCACGATCACAGCATCAGGATGCAGTCTGACACGCTCGCCAGAGGTTTAGAGAGCAAGCCGCCACATGTGACGGCCTTCCAAGAGAGAAAGCTTTTACTGTGAGCAAACAGCTGGAGCGCACAGCTGGGACGATCGTAAGCGTGCAGCTGCGGTGACCTGAAGCTCACAAAGACTATCTGTGCCCACTCAGAGACAATAGACTGTGCCAAATCAGTACCAGCAAGACCAGTTCAACCAAATGTTGGTACATACAAGCAACACCGCAGGATCACTGGCTTCCCGAGAGCACAGGTGCGAGGAAAAGCTTCAAATCCAGCCAAGTGTCACAGTGACACAGTACAGAAATGACGCCCAACCCAGTTACAGAGGACGTTCAGACAAAAGTAAAACCAAAACACAAGACATTGGACCCATTTGAACAGAAAACAAATCTGTTTGACCTGGTATTAGACTCACATTGATATTCATCATCATCCAAAGCAGAGAAGTAATAGAGCAGCTTCAACCCAATAAAACTACAACAGCATCACAGATTCTCTTTACGCTTCCACTGACATTTATTAAGCAATGTTAACACCTTCATTTAAACCTGTCTGCATCTGTAATTAATGTATTGCCAGAAGCAGTAATTACATGCGCTGCAACATTATCCACTAAACCAGGAAATTGATCTTGGCAGGCTTTGCTGGAGGGATGGGCGTTGATGCCCATCAGATGATATCTGGAGCCATAAGAAACAATAGCAATCTGGTTTTATGCAGTGGAAGAGATATTGTCATGCTGGAAAGCATTTTCTTGGATAACATTTTTATATTGTACATATTTATACAAAAAGAGAAATGCTCTATTATGAGTGCATTTTAAATGTGTACACACATTTGGGGTCAGTCATTTTCCTTTAAGAGATTAATTAATGCGTGGACATATTAAATTGATAGAAATCGATGTTTTTTTAAGTTACAAATAAATAAATTGTTATTTTGAAGTCTCTATTCATCAAAGAATATTTAAATGCTTATAATAAGAAATATTTGTGCACCAAATCACACTGATTTGTAATCTTCTGTGACACTGAAGACTGGAGTAATGATGCTGAAAATTCAATTTTGCCATCGCAGAAATAAATTACATTTTAAAAGATCTTGAAATACAAAACAAATGTATTTTTGATTAAACAAATGCAGGCTTGTGAGCTCAAGAGACTTCTTTCAAAAGCTATTAAATATTGTTATCACCAAACATTTGAATATAGGCCTAGATTATAACTGCTAAAAATAGACTGCCAACATTTACACTAGCAAATAAAGCTTACAGAAATTGATTAAAAGAGCAATAGTTTCTCTATGTGACCACGCTGGACCTGCACTGAAGAAGACAAAGCCACAGATCCTCATTCATATTTTGGTGGCAAGAAAGTTAAGAGAAGACAGTGATGAACACACATCACAAGGAACGGTTGAAAATCCCCCTTGAGTAAGTGAGTTTAGATGTGAGATAAGGGGGCTGGGTGGTGAGAAAGATATAAAGTGAGGAAGAAACGTGAAACAGAGAGAGAGAAAATCACTTGCAGTCAAGAACTCATCAAATTGGCAAGGTTGCACTCAGAGGTGAGAGACTGAGAAACTGCACAAAGTAATTTATATACAAACATGCCGCACATGTGCAGAATTTCAATGAGCCATTGACACAGCGACTTCTTAAACTTCTGACTCTTAAAAAAACTCATCTGATCTCAGTTACTGCCTCCGCCGCACAAACAGACAATGATAAACCCCCTGACATCAACTCAGAACTGAAGACAATGAAAAGCAGAAGCATTTCTTACTTGACTAAAAATGCCTCCTTCATGAGTTTAGCATGATGCAAAAACTTTAAAGAGAGGAAAAGCAACTGAAAGTAGTGCACACATTCATCAAGCCACTGTGGTCTAGCAGTATAAGCTCTAATATTGTGTCACAGTGCTCATTTAGACTTTGTGGGTTCGAGTCTGGCTTGCAACACTTACTATTTTCCTTCCATGCTCTACTCTCTGTCAATCCTGTCCTATTTCGCACTTTCTATAAAACAAAAAATAACACCCAGCACCCAAAAGACTGTGCATTTGACATTAATGTTGTGATGTGACTCAATTATTTCTGACCCAGAAAACATTGTACATGCCGCTAAAATGCACTGGAAACGCTTACATCTCAAGACCAACAGCGCATGCATGTGACCTTAAGGACCAATCGGGGAAGACGCTGAGCTCACACTTGCCTCCAGACACAAAAGTGACTCAACAACATGAGGATAAGAGAAACGGACTGCCACTGCAACAAAACACATTCTCATCTGGACTCTACAAGGCCAGCATGCATCTGAACTACAAAGTCAAGGAAATATATGCATGAAAAAGATGAAGACTTTGAGCTGATAGTTTTTCAAATGAAAAGGAACAAACTATTTCCTTCCCAGAGGGCATGGAAGTTTCTACTATTTACAGATGTTATTTCTTCCTCAATTTTGACAAACTTTCAGAGCTATTTTGAATAAAACCACAATATATACACATACAATATATTGGTGTATCAATAATTCTGCTGGTGTTTCAACAGTCTCAAATAAGGCTGCAACAAATATTGGTATAATTGATGATAAAAAAAAAAAACAGCAACAAATGTCAGAAATTGTTTGGGCATGTCAGTGATATCAATGAATAAATTTAACCGAAATAATATCAGTCAAAAAAGATCTACAGAAGTGAACCTATTGTGCATGAGCACCACCCTCCTAAAATTAAGTACTTTCATTTGAAGAAAGAAAAAAAAATAGATATTTTATATAAAAGGTTTAACATATAGCAAAACATTGGCAAAAAAATTACACAAATTCCTTACAGTAAGCAAAATGTGATATTCCACTAAAGTTGGATATACAAATAAATAAATAAAAAAGGCTTTTTAAAGTTGTACATAAAATAAAGAGTACTGGACTATATATTTTTACAAGAAACTATTATTTTAATCTTCTACTTCAAAATTGCATATTTATTTCAACATGTTACTTGTGGATTCATTGTAACTATTTGTGAAATGTACTAACAATTTCAGAGTTAAAATTGTTTTAAAATAAATCCTACACCATTTTTTTCTGTGTAGAACACAATGTATCAAAATGCATAACAAAAACTGTCCAATACATTAACAGTTACTAAATGCTAATATTCTTTAAGCTGTTTTGTTCCATGTTTGTTCATTGCCATCAGTGCTTTTGTTTAATGTTTTCTTTGTATAACTGCCTGAGTCATTTGATAAAACAAAGGCCATATATAACTTTCTCTCATACATTTATATTTTAAGTGAGATGATTGCATAGATTCATTCAACAGGAAAAAAAACTCGATTAATGGAATAAAGTAGCTTTCTTTATTCAATTAATCGAAACGACTATCGATTATCCGAACTAATATCCGTATTTAAAAGGTATATTTCACCTAAAAATACAACATCGGTCATTGTTTACTCACGTCCGTGGAACACAAAAGGCGATAAGCACTAGACAAAAGACTGACAGATCCAGTCACCATTCACTTGCATTGCATCTTTTGCCTACAATGAAAGTAAACGGTGACTGAGAATATCATTCTGTCTCACATCTCCTTTTGAAGAAAGTAATTGATTCGTGTTTGTAACGACACGACATGAGTGCGCGTAATATACATAATAACGCCATAAGAGCAAACGATGACAGATTTAGGGTGAGCTGTTAAAGAAAGGACATTTATTTCACGCAGTCACAGCCAAACGAAAGTCTTTTCTCAAGTCCACGAGGATCTTCCATTAAATACAAAATCGTATTACGAGCAAAATATGTTTCAAATGACAGAAAAAATATTGCTTTTCTATTTCACTGTCTTTACAATTAAGACTGTAGAGAAGTCATTGTGCAGAAGTCTCTAATTCACCATTCTCAATGTAACACTCTTGAACAGGGTCCACAGTAAAACGAAACCACTGATGTTTGTGACACTCTTTTGACTGTCTCACTCAAGTTTGAAGTGGAATAAAACACGCATGAAGTGAAGCACAGTCAGTCATGCACTGGGCTCTGTCAAACTCTCCACCCGCTGCAATCCGTCTGTCCGCGCTCAATAGAGGGGCTATTCATGACTGTCTTACAACTGCACACTGCAGCGCTTAAACTTCTCTCAGCGAGGATGAAGCCGCGCGAACTGACGTGGAATCGCACGACACCGGGTCAACATCAGGCGAATCCGCAACGGAGATTAAATCGTACGAACCTGAAGCGGCGATGCGACTTTCCTCCTTCCAGGGATTGATGTTTGGGAGTTTGTTGCAGTCGCGCGCTCGCTCCCTTTCTCTAGCGCACTAGTCATGGATAGTGCCGATGTTGTTTTAACTTCCTCTTTCCTCCTCCTCCCGGCTCGTGATTGGCTCCGCCGCTTCAGGAATCCACCAATCACAGCACAGTAAATCCTGATCATTCAATAGACAGATAAAAGCGCATCAGGGGGTTTTCTCTAGTCTAGTTGTTATTTTAAATGTGATGTTTTTGCTTCTTGATATAAAATATGTGTCAGCTATTTTTTAAATATACAATAAAGACATTGGAACTTTCAACGTTAAAATTGATCTGTGACAGTACACTTCATTATATATTTAATGTATACCGATTAACTAACATTGCTACATTAATTGTGACCCTGGACCACAAAACCAGTAACAAGGGTACATCATCTGAAAACTGAATCAAATAGATTTTCATTTATTTATGGTTTGTTAGGATGGGGCAATATTCGGTGGAGATACAACTGTTTGAAAATCTGGACTCTGAGGGTGCAAAGAAATCAAAATATTGAGAAAATCACCTTTAAAGTTGTCTAAATGTAGTTCTTAGCAATGAATATTACTCATCAAAATTTAAGTTTTGATATATTTACAATAGGAAATTTACAAAATATCATCATGGAACATGATCTTTACTTAATATCCTAATGATTTTTGGCATCAAAGAAAATTCAATAATTTTGACTTACACTGTATTTTTGGCTATTGCTATAAATATACCCGTGCTACTTATGTCTGGTTTTGTGGTGCAGGGTCACATTTTAGGTTTTATCAGATCATCAGGAAAGTAGAAAATAGATTGAAGAATGTCTGGTAAACTCCTGTAAATATTGAATAATTCATGATTTTCGGTCACTGTGAATCAAACATCCAACATGACTGACATATTTAAAAAAATCTTAAATAAATTATTGTTGCTTTCTATGTCTTTCACTCTTAACTTAATCACAAATAAATTAATTAAGCTTCATGGTTTATCATCTGAGAATTAATGATTCATTTGTGTTGCTACAGGAGTATATACAATATTTATATATTTAATTAAGCACATGATGTGACATATATTGTAAACCACAATCCAGTCTACAGGTGCATCTCAATCAATTATAATGATGTGGAAAAGTTCATTTATTTCAGTAATTCAACTCAATTTGTGTATTAAATAAATCCAATGCACACAGACTAAAGTAGTTTAAGTCTTTGGTTCTTTTAATTGTGATGATTTTGGCTCACATTTAACAAAAACCCACCAATTCACTATATGTCGGATTGTACTACCCACTGTTTTAATGGGAGGTAGCAAAATCTGACAGGGTCCAAATCGACAGAACACCGGAACTCAGAGTAAAATCGTCAGGATCTGGGTGATTAAGCTATATGATCCCATATATGATTAGAAATGACTATGTAAATCACACTACGCAGGCGGGATCACCTCTCATCTCGACCAATCACGTGAACTAACGCAAGCAGAGTCTGTCTACTTCATTGAGGGGAGGCGCACATTAATTATTGATTACTAATTTGAATCAGTACTTTATAACGGAAATCATATCTTAAAAGGAAAAGAAGCAGGCTTTGCAATCATCTTATAAAACCGAAAACTCCTGGAAATCCAAGGATCCAGTGAACGAATTCAAACAGTAGCTCAAAACAGCGCTAATGCAGAGAAAACACGACCGATTTCATCAGCGATTACAGAGAGATGGTGACTACGTCCAGATGTCAGTAAAATTTTTATTTTCAGCGTGTATTTGGCTTAAAAGCAAGAGTGTTTTATAATAAATGCTGATTATGCGGTGGTCAGGTGTTTAGTGATTCTGAATGGAACCGTGTATTAAAGGCAGGGATTTAGTGGTCTTTGGCGTCTCCCTGTGATCCTGTTTGGTATTGCAGCTTGACTTGTGCTAATTTGTATTGAAAACTTTTATTGAATTATTGATTGATTGATTGCGGCACTATACATACATTGTGAATTATTAAAAAGTATTTATTTATTTAATATAAGTAAATTATTAAATAAGCCTTACATAAGCCGGCACTTCTTTTTTTCCACCTCAATCACAGTATATATATATAATGTTTTGTAATTTATTTTATAACACGTTTTAAACATATTTTTGCATTCAAAACTGCTGTGCTGGAATTTTCTGTCCCAATTAAGCTTCAAATTACAAAAAAAAAGCTAAAATAGTGATTTAACAAAGCATAGCAAAGCAAATGCGCATGTTTTTTACCATAAGTATCGCTTTCCTACTGCTTGATTCAGTTTTATAACCATTTCTTACTATGTGAAAGTTGTTTTTTAGCGTGTGATATTTTTAGGATTACTGATAAACTACTGTCATTTGATTTGTTATCTATTTTCAATTTAGTTAAATTATGTCTGAATTTATTATGTCTGTATAGGTATTTTATTAAGTTGTATTTACTATAAATATATATTACCAGTATTATTTACTATTTTAATACTTCAACAAACTAAATGGAAATGAAATCATATATATATATATATATATATATATATATATATCGCTAGATAGATTCTATAAATGTGTATGTGTATATATGTATGTATGTGTGTGGCGGAGTACATACACATATATGTAGTTGTTTTTTTGTGTTTGGCTTAGTGTAAATTAGAATCATTATTATACCCATGCCTTTTGTTCTTTAATATTTAGAATTGTTTTTAGCTTTATTCTTCGTTTTTCATTTAAAGAAGTTTTGAAATTGTGTAGTATGCATTCGTAATTTTTATTTGAATTTCTTTATTTAAAAAATGTAGTATTTATAAAGTTTTGGATCTGTTTTAGTCGTTTTAATACTACAACCGATTGCTTCTGTTGTCCTCATTTGAAAGTCTCTTTGGATAAAAGCGTGTAAATGCATAGAGCTGAACAGTGTGGAACTCTGGAAGAGTCACGGCTTGTCAGATAAGAAAGGAACATGTCACACACACGTTTCTAATGACCCTGGCCAGATTAGAACAGAGGAACTAAAAAGGAAAAATGGTACAAACATATTCTTAAGATGAGAGCAAGCTAACGACTTCATGGTCAGTCATAGTCTGCATTAACTATCTATATAATTGAAAGTAATACTAGCGAATAATTCATAGTTTTCTTGTCTTTTGAAAAAGCATACATTTAAACAGTCGCCAACTGAAGAAGCGCTATAAAGAGCTCCTTTGATGATGTGATGCACTATTTATCTTAATACAAAATGGTACATGTACTCCAACGACAACAGCGGGACTCCTTATTTCAGCAATGAGAGACGAGATCAAAGCAAAAGCATCTTCTCCCCTCTCTCTGCCAACCATTGTCAGCCATTCAAGAGGTGCTAATTGGCTGCGTTCACGTACCAAGACCAGATGCAGAAGCCCCAAACACTTCCATGGAAATAAGAATATGAATTCACACACGTAATTTGAGTTGAAGAACCTATAAACGCCCAGATCCCTTTAAAACAACCATCAGATTATCATAAAAAGGCTAAAAAGCCAAAGTCATTGATTTATTTAGATGACACTTACGGACATATGTTCACGACAGCAGATGGTGTGTTTTATAAGCTCTCATCGGTTACTTTCACAATGACACATTCACAAAATGTAAATCAATATACATTCAGAAAGACACGTTAACAGTCTGATAAGGACCAGATATAGAAAATCTGATAGAGATGCACATATCCTAAGCATTCCAATGTGACAGAGGAGATTAAATGCATCTGTGCATTATGAAGCAGATCTGAAGATGGCCTGGGGAACTGATGGAATGTCTCCTGTGTATATTTGATAGGACTGACGCACCACTGCAGACCTTATGAGCTTCTATGATGAGCACACAGACGCCAAGACCAACGGCCTTGTTTCAATCTGCATCCGAGTCATCGCTAGCCTTGGCCTTGTGCTGCTTCTTTTTCTTCTTGTGTTTCTTCTTTTCTTTCTTCCTCTTCTCTTTTCTTCTTCTTCTTCCGGGAGTGATTGGGGGAGGCAGAGGAAGACGAGGTGGAGTCAGAGTCGGAGGTGGTGTCTTGAAGCAGCTGTTTCAACTGCTGGATCCTACAGTGAGGATGAAAAGACATAAAATTATATTTCAGGCATAATATTGTAATATGTTTACAAGAAAAAGAAAATAAAACTATAGTTAAATGGATCTATTTATATAACACAACACTGAACATGAAAAAAACATCTTTAAATCCAGCGTACCGCCGGCGGGACGCCTAGTGGTGACAGGGTGTAAAGTCGTCAGACACAAAAAAAAAAAAAAAAAAGTTGATCATGTCATATATCCACGGAAAGCTGATATTCTTGTGATTTCAACTATGTAAACCATTTTAAGATACAGTGTCTTTATCAGACCACTTTTGTTGAGATAATGCAGACATGCATGATAGTACAGACATACATAGGAATAACACAGTAGGGATGCAATATAACACCAATATAAGAAAAAACCCACAAATTAACTAATGTACCATGTAAAGAAATAGAAATATAGGAAAAAAATTTATTTAGATTATAAATTATAAATATATATGTATTTTTAAAAGTGTACACATTTTGGATTCTATAAATAAATGTCATTATGATGTGGTTATGCTTCAGTTACTATGTGTCAGCAATTGTTGACAGTGAATCTGGATGAGAAACTGAATAGCTCTACGTGTAACCTTTCATTAGAGCCCAAAATGATGACGGTACATTAAAGCATTCAAGAATTACAGCATTATATGTGTCGTTGGTTACAAAGGGTCCTTTGGAGTCTCCCAAGTGTAATTTTTTGGAAGCGCCTAGACATAAAATTAGATAAACATGTGTAAAACACACATTTTCTAATATATTGTTTATCAAATTGTAAATTTGGCTTGGTAAGGCTTCATTCTGTGATCCCAATGTATTTTCCAGTTCATACCTCCCAGCTATAGTCATCTGCAGGCTTCTATTTACAAAAAAAATGCAGGTGGAATTATTTTTCTTTTTAGTGTATTCAAAGTGCTATTACTCAATATCAGTAAGACTTACAGTGATTCTGACTGTTGAGAAACAAACCTCAGAGTGTCACCTTTCAAAGGAGACCAACACCATGCATATCATCCAAATGGCTCAAGAACAGCATGCAATTTACTTTGGGTATGCCTTTTTTAGGCGTTTTAGGCACATTTTACAGGAATCGTAAAGGGTTAAAATAGTCCCATTCCAGATAAATAAGTAGAGACGACTGATAATATAAATTATGGTTTATAGCAAATCCTAAAAAGCAAAAATATGTATTTCTACTCATATTTATACACATACATAATCATTTTTTCCCTTTTGTTCTATGGTTTATACCAAATCCTGAAAAGCAATGCAATATTTAAAGAAGTGTGTGTGCGTTTATTTTATATTCAGCATTGCTAATATATTTTATATATTAAGGATATTTAAAGGATAAAAGCATTTATACAAAACACATTGTGTATTATTTGTTATGGTTAACAACTAACATTTTATAATAATATTATATTAAATACTATAAAATGTAAATACAATACAAAACATTTAATGTGCTAAAATAAAAATATTTCCTTTAAAATAGTCCTATTCCAGATTAATAAAAAATATAAATTACGGTTTAAACCAAATCCTAAAAAGCAATGCAAAGTGGCGCTAGTATCAGATATTACACACTTGTCATTTGAGCAACTGGATTTGTTTAGCTTATTTAAAATAATAACTTTATCTTTAACTAAATTGAATTGCTATCGATTTGAAGAGGAAGCAGAAAACAAGCACGTTCTGACAGCATTTGCCACACTGACCTGAAACTATTAACAATTCATCAGATCACTGCTGTTCAGCGGGTTCACATCCCCTAACAGAGGCATGTCTCCTTGGGAACCGCACAACCCCGTTTTAGATTTGCTTTCATTCACTACATGCTGTGAAGACTGCATCAATGTTAATGCGGCTGACTTCTGACTTTCAAGTTTTTTTTAACAAGCTACTCCTTGTTTTCCAACATCCTGCTGAAAATTCAAACTGTCAAACACCCGTGGGAATGTTTATTAACAGTTCTGTGCTGTAAATGTGAAGCTCAGCAATGAACAAACAATATAACCTGTCAAAACAACCCAAAATGGCTTTACATCCCACACAACACTTTCTAATTACTCTCAAGAGCAAGAGCTCTCGTCAACACACTGCAGAAGATAATCACAGTGGAGTTAAGAGTTATGTAATCTCCTGCAACAGGCTTCTTTTGTTGAACTGACACAATTCATCAACACTGGCCTCTGAGAGACCTCGACTCGCCAAATATGTAATTAATAAACAGATCTAGCAGAGGCGGAGCGTTATTAAAAGCTCTTCATCTCATACAGACACAACCGTTCAAACGTCTGGGGTCAGTATAAGTTATAAAAGAAATGAATGCTTTATTCAACAAAAGGCACATTAAATTGATGAAAAGCAATAGGAAAGAAATGTATATTACAAACTATTTATAATTCAAGTTAATGCTGTTCTTTTACATTTTCAAAGAATCCTGAAAAAAAAATTACCATGGACTCCTCAAAAAATATTAAAGGTCCCATGTTGGACACCTTTCTGGAGGTTTATTTTAGGTGTTGATGTCCTTAATAATATATATCTGCGGTATAAGTATCTGGTAATGTATATGTATTATGCTCTGCTTTGTATTTGTTTTCAGTCTTGTTTCTGTTATTGTATGTCATGTGACCTAATCAGTGACAATGAATGCACGTGCCTGTTTTTGTTTATTAAAAGTGTGCCAGTCACACAACTTCACACATTACAGACATCGCAAAGTTCCACAGGTTTGACCGCAGTTTTCAGGCCAGCACACACTGCGTGGAATTGGCTGATGGCATCAGGTGCAATGGGGTCGCCAAGAACAGAGGGGACGCATTCATATGTTTGGTTGACAGCAGAGGACAGCGTTTCAAAACAATGTTGAGAAACGCGCTATACATCCCAATATATCCACAGGATATCTTCTCAGTGAAAGCAGCCACCTCCAACAGAGCAACGGTGATCTTCAGAGAGGGGAAGAACGTTCTGCTACATAGAGACGGTACTAAATTCCCCATACACGTGCACAACAAACTGTACTATTTGCACACAAAAGACAATGAATGTGTTGACCAATGTAAGAAATGTAATGACTTGCAGACTTGGCGTGAGATATTAGGTCAATGCAATTATGTAAACATAATTAAACCACAGGATGTTGTTGATGGTATGGAGATTAGGAGTAGAAAAGATAAATCTGTTGTGAAGTGTGTATGCAGGGAAAGTTTATTCAGACAACAGAGGGCCAGGTGCAAGAGCCAAAGTAGCTCTAGAAATGGTACACACAGATTTATCAGGGCCTATATACCCAATGTCCAGAGACGGTCATAGGTATGCATTATCTTACACAGATGATTATTCCAGTGCGGTGTTTGTATATTTTTTGCAAAAGAAGAGTGACACAGTGACCGCCACAGAAAAATGCCTTGCTGACATATGGAAAGGTTAAATGCATCAGGTCTGATAATGGTACAGAGTTCACAAGTAGAGAGTACTAAGCATTGCTAAGTAGAAGCGGTTTTAGACATGAGAGATCATCACCACACCAAAACGGTACTGCAGAACTTTATTCGACATGGCTAGGTGCATGCTAATAGAAAGTGGGTTACGAAAAATATTGTGGACCTATGCTGTCCAGACAGCTGCTGTATGTAAGAAACAGATGTTTCAACGATCGCACTAAACAGACAGCTTACTTCATGTTAACAGGCAGACAGCCTAACATAACTAGGATGCAGAAGTTCGGGTTGGAGTGTTACGCTTACATGTATGACAAAGGAAAGTTGGACTAAAAGGTGTGAGAAGAATAGTCCAGCAAACATGATTTACTATCCTAATAGCAAGTAAATACAGAAACACAGATTAGTGGAGTTTGTATACAAAATGAGTGCTGAGTCGGAAATGATACCAATTGATGATGATGATGATGATTTCGGGTTCAGAAGTAATCCTAAAGAATCTGGGGAAAGCCCTGATGTTGATCTTGATCTACCAAGTACTCAGGAACAGGCCAAAGTAAAAGAACCAGTCGTGTGTAATGACCAAACACAAAAGAATGAAAATGAACCTGAACAGAGGAGTAATCCAACCAGGGATAGAAAAAGGCCAGGTTATTTAGAGGATTATGTTTGGGGTTATGAAGGTGATGTAACGGACATTATGTAGTCATTTGAAATGCACTTGGCGAAGAGAGCGATGTAATTTCCTCATTATCATCAGCTGGCATGTTCCCGTGACAACGCAGCACGGAGTCCGTCAGCAGCAAAGGAAAATAGGCCCTTTACCCTGACCAACCTACCTATAGGTAAAGAAGAAGTGGGGGTAAATGGGTCTACGCAATCAAGAAGAATAGTGATGGAGCAGACAAATACAAGGCACGATATGTTGCCAAAGGAACAGTCAAGAGAGAGGTGTGAACTATGATGAGACTTTTCTCCAACTGCCAGTATGACTAGTATCAGAGTGGTAATGAAAAAAGCTGTACAGGAAAATTTGTTTGTTCATCAGATGGATGTGAAAACGGCATAGTTACATGCACCAATGGAATGTGAAATTTATATTGAACAGCCAGAGGGTTACGAGGTAAAATCTCAAAGCAATGAAAAACTGGTGTATAAACTGGAAAAATCACTGTATGGACTGAAACAGGCAGATACTGGAATGGAAAGTTTTTGTAATCATATGGGTTGATGACTTTATTATTGCAGCCAGTGGTATGAACGTGCTTAATGGTGTAAAAGAGATGCTTATGTCAAAATTTCGAATGAAAGGTTTGGGGACGTTGACATTTTCTGGCATTGATTTTGATCAAGGTGTTGATTGTGTTAAGATGTCACAACACTGATAAGTTGAGAAAATTCTTGAGAGATTTGACATGCAAGATTGTAAGTCAAGAGCTACCCCCTGTGAACAAAAACTGAACTACACTGATAATGCAGAGGTAATGAGTGAAGTTAGAAAATACAGAGATGCATGTGCCTGTTTAATAAAAGTGTGCCAGTCAGAGCAACTGGAAAATGAGAAAAGCACTACATATTTCGGGTGTTATTAATGTGCTCTGCTAATAGAATCAAAAACAATCTCAATATATTTTACAGCTCTTTTCTCAGGAGCTCTGCTGAAAACAGATCAATTTGTCCTGTCCAATTAATATTCATAAGCCTCTCTTCAGATTGGCCTGTTGTTTTCTAAATGATGCATGGCTAGGCCAACCACAAGTAACTAGGGTCATGTAGGGCCGACGTCACAATTATGTCACAGCTAGCTGCAAAACAATGGGAGAACTGTCCATTCAAGCCAGTGCAGATGCGGCTACACAAGGAGCTTAAAATATCATCTTGTTGTGATGTTGGGTGCCAGAATCGACGTAATACAGCCTCAAATTAGAAATTTGATTGCATACATACTGCCAGTACCAGACAAAAAAACTGACAACAGCTGTGGGTAAATGTGATAAAACGAGCGGAATGGAAAGAAACGATTGTCAAACATGATCGCGTTTGCAGCGCACACTTCTTATCAGAAAAGGTTCAATAAAGTATTTGTAACGCAGTTCGTAGATTGGGAAGGAGGAGGCGGGAACCGACAAACATTTAAAGACATTAATGACAAAATAAACAAACACAAAATAAAAGCGGCAGCCCCTCACGGACGACAGCCGCACACAAAACTCGAATAAAAATCCAGGCCTGGTCCTCTCTCGTCTTCCACTGTCGTCACTCCTCCTTTTATCCTTTCAGAGCTCCTTCGTGGGACTTGAGACCGGTGAGTGAGTGGTGCAGGTGTCGCTCATTATCACTTCATATGTCACTCCACCGGCCTTGCTCCGTTCCCGTGGTTCTCGGCCACGCCACACATCATCGCCCTCCCAGGCCAGGGTGCTCCCCTCCTCCTCCTCTCTCTCTGGGGGGGAAGCCGATCACGGCCAGACGAGGCGAGAGAAAAGGAGACATAAGGATGAGGAGTGACAAGAGACGAGACCTTGGTCCTCAAACCAGCTGAGAGGCTCTCACTCGCGGTGCCATGCGATGGTACTGGACATCTTTGGTGGACAGCCCGCCCCACTCGTCACCAGTGTTGGGGGTAACGCATTACAAGTATCGTGAGTTACGTAATAATTTTACTTTTTTCAAGTAACTAGTAAAGAAACGCATTACTTTTTAATTTACTAGAAAATATCTGAGTTACTTTTTTCCATTTATTGACTGACAGTGCGCTGTGTGAACATGATCTTACTGTAGTTCTAATCTAGACTAAATGTGAATGTGTATTAATTCATCCCACTCACAAAGATTCAGTATTCATCAAAATGAATTAAAACAGTGAAATGCAAACTCAGAATATGACGCAAACCTGCAATAATTAAACATGTTAAACAACACAAATATATCTAATCTCATTTTATTAACCAATGTGTTTGCTGCTGACCTTTGATGATCCAGTTCAACCATAATAATAAGCAAAAATAACTTTAGATAAACTAACAATTGTGCTTCGTTGTTTTTTTTTTATTGCTGAAGAGTGTTGAATCTTTTCCTGTGTTCTGCTTTACAGACATGATTTACTTTTCCTTCAGCCTGAGGTTTATCAATTACACTTTTTGGTGTGAAAGAGCTTTTACATTTGCTATAAATATAACTTCTTATATTAAAAACAAACAATCAAGCCCTGCTCGTTTAAAAAGTAACGTGAAAGTAATGTAACGCATTACTTTCCATAAAAAGAAACTAAGTAACGTAATTAGTTACTTTTTTAGGGAGTAACGCAATATTGTAATGCATTACTTTTAAAAGTAACTTTCCCCGACACTGCTCGTCATAGTATGTCAATTGTTGTTATGGACGCATCTGAAGATTTCTTGCATCTCACGACTATGCTGTGAAATAATGTCTGTGTGCATGTGTGTAAACCAACAAATTGACGATTTATAATCATGTGTAATTGTATATACAATGCTTTGATTAATTGTGGCTGGAATAATAACGTAGCTGTAAAAATAGTTTCCTGCTGAAATAGAAATGTATTTACATCTTCATCATGCCTAGACAGACACGGTGAGTTTGTCTTAACATGTTAGATGTGATCCACGTCATAGTATCAGTCCTGTCAGATCGTCCATCGTATATTTTTTTATATTTTTTGTTTTAATTGAAATGTTTAGTTTTGAAATGTTGTTGTATGCATTTGTCATTTTATTTAATTTCTCCGTTTTCTTAAATTAGTATATATATAGTATTTATAGACTTTTAACTTATAGTTTTAGTAACCTTTTATTTGTAAGTCGCTTTGGATAAAAGCATCTGCTAAATGACTAAAAAGTAAAGTAAAGTTTCTTGAGCAGCAAATCAGATTAGAAGGATTATGTGACACTTAGGACTGTAATTAAGGATGCTAAAAATTTAGCTTTGCATCACAGGAAAAAATTACATTTTAAAATACATTCAAATAATAAACAATCATTTAAAATTGTAATAATATTACCATTTTACTATATTTTTGATAAAATAAATGCAGCCTTGGTAATCATAATTAACTTCTTTTAAAGACACGAAAAAACTTTTGAACTGGTCCACCCTTCTTGATTATGAATGTAATTTAAATGCAACATGGACTGACAAAAATATTTTATCTAAGGGATTAAAACACATGAAAGTGTCCCTGTACTTTAAAACTTGAATGACATTTGTCAGTGACAGAACTCAACGTACCTAGTCTCTTTTTCATTGCGTTTGTTTTCACGGATGATATCGTACATTGGATCCTCATGTGCCTAAGAAAGAATCAAAGAAATTGTAAAAACATTCACAAACAATGTAGGTTCAACATATTACTATTCAAACAAACTTGCAATGGAAGTCAAATATTTTATAGTTTTAAAATTACAGTTAATATTGCTTTCATTCACAGTTGTGTGAGAATGAAAGTGTCTGATAATAGAAGCAGAGATGTAAACAGGTAAGGGGGAAAAACACTTTGTATGTTTCTCTTATCGGTTCAGATGTTTGTTCTATTCAAACGTAAGCGCCCTGCGAAGTGGACATCACAGGATATTCCGCCATGATTCCAGTTCAAAGCGAACGTATATGTGACCCTCTCTGTGAAAACCCAGCTAAATGCATTTTTTCAAAGTTCACAATTTTTTCCATAAAATCATCATACATATTGTAAAGAACATTCGATGAAAATATATTCTTGGCATCTTTAATATTGACCGAGTATGGCCAAGTCAAAGATTGAAATCATAGTGAAATTAATGTTTGTAATCAAACTTTGATGCTCGTTATCTCAGAATTAGACTTTAGCCTGGTTTTTACAGAGAGGGTCAAATGTGTTCTGTGAAAAGTGCATTGAAGTGTACGAGACGTGAATTTAAATTGCATATATTTACAGAGGTATATTATGTCACACTGTGTAGGGACAATGTCAATCAGAACACAGTTCACAGTTACCTGAATCAGGTATGTTAACTAAGAGAGAGATATGCAAAATATGCAGAGCGGGTGGGGAGCGAGGACTGGAATTGAGAACCGCTGTTTTAAATAAATGACTTCTTGACTGCGGCAGTGTAAAAGTAGGCCATTTATGTTACTCACCACTCTGAACTGCTCCAGTTTCTGGTTGCCTTTGATAAAGAAAGGACATTCTCTGTCTCCTGTTCTGTGGCCGTACCTCTTACATCTCCAGCCTACACACACAAGTTTGTGCACTTAAGGTTTCTCAAGGACCTTGATCGACACTAAAATACCACTTCTGGCATAACTTTTTTAAAGAGTGAAGTGAAGGCATCTACGCTTGCTTACACTGCATGACCTTCACCTCCTTCCCCAGAGGCATCCATAGTCCTTTGGTGGGAGCTTGAGCCAAAAAGTTCCTGGCGTCCTCATTACCAGGGCTGTCAGGAATACAGTCCTCTGGTCTGTCATCCTCTTCCTGCAAAAGCAGTCCTGCATGTTATTTCTAATGCAATCACACAATCTCTGATCACATATTGTAAAAGTGGGTCAAGACAACTAGTTTATGATGAATCATTTAATAACTATGGCCAAACCTTTATGAACCCAGGGGGAGGATTTTCATAGCTGAAATGGAAAATGAAAAGACAAGCAACTTTTGTAATACAGTAAAAAAAAAATCCAGATTATAAACACTCTTCAAAAGCATTACCAATGCAGCAAATACTCACAACGTCTCCACGTGCTTGAGTTTCTGCACCTCATGAATCAGTTTTCTGGTTTGGTTTTGGTGTTTGTCTTCATCTTGTTTTGACTCCTTGTGTTTCTTTCGTTCATGTCTGTCCTCGTGGTGCTCTCGGCTTCGTTTGCGACCTGACATTGTACATTCGTTAGGGAAAATTTATTCTAAATATATAACTACATATTACGTCCAAAAAGTTCAGATTTTAAGGTAGTAATGATTATTAAGAGCGTTTGACCACTTCCGGGTGAAAGAGCGAGATCAGCATGAGATGTCAAAATAAAAGTCTGCGTGCAAAAATATCAAAACGAGAGTTCTGTTGTGGCGTGCGTGTGATACAGACGTCTTTCAATATTTAGTTTATGTATTTATTTGTTTAAGATATTTTTACCTTTTAAGGAAAATACTTTTTGGCCTCACTGAATATTCTAAAGAGGATGAAATGTGCCTTTATCGAATTAATGTACTTATATTTTTGACAATTTTTTTGTTGTTGCCTGAAGCAAGGCTGTACATAGACTGTATTAGAGAGTCTTTGAATAAGAAAGTATTTATTTGATATATTTCTGTTTTTATACTATTATCCGCCTTTTGATTGTATATCTTTGTCTGTAGGATTTTCCCTTTTTATACATAAATGTATAATGCACAACTTTTGCATTTGAATGAAAGTGCATGTATAGTGTTAATGTTACTCAGTCATAATAAAAAAGCAGCCACTTCATTATACATATTATATCTAAAAACAATGTCTAAAAGCAGGCTTAATCAGCCTTTATAACTATTGTCCAATATTTCAAACCACCCCACATACAGTGTGTACGGAAAGTATTCAGACCCCCTTACATTTTTCACTCCGTTATATTGCAGCCATTTGCTAAAATCATTTAAGTTCATTTTTTTCCTCATTAATGTACACACAGCACCCCATATTGACAGAAAAACACAGAATTGTTGAAATTTTAGCAGATTTATTAAAAAAGAAAAACTGAAATATCACATGGTCCTAAGTATTCAGACCGTTTGCTCAGTATTTAGTAGAAGCACCCTTTTGATTTAATACAGCCATGAGTCTTTTGGGGAAAGATGCACCAAGATTTTCCACACCTGGATTTGGGGATCCTCTGCCATTCCTCCTTGCAGATCCTCTCCAGTTCTGTCAGGTTGGATGGTAAACGTTGGTGGACAGCCATTTTAGGTCTCTCCAGAGATGCTCAATTGGGTTTAAGTCAGGGCTCTGGCTGGGCCATTCAAGAACAGTCACGGAGTTGTTGTGAAGCCACTCCTTCGTTATTTTAGCTGTGTGCTTAGGGTCATTGTCTTGTTGGAAGGTAAACCTTGCCCAGTCTGAGGTCCTGAGCACTCTGGAGAAAGGTTTTCATCCAGGATATCCCTGTACTTGGCCGCATTCATCTTTCCCTCAATTGCAACCAGTCGTCCTGTCCCTGCAGCTGAAAAACACCCCACAGCATGATGCTGCCACCACCATGCTTCACTGTTGGGACTGTATTGGACAGGTGATGAGCAGTGCCTGGTTTTCTCCACACATACCGCTTAGAATTAAGGCCTCATCAGACCAGAGAATCTTATTTGTCACCATCTTGGAGTCCTTCAGGTGTTTTTAGCAAACTCCATGCGGGCTTTCATGTGTCTTGCACTGAGGAGAGAGGCTTCCGTCCCACTCTGCCATAAAGCCCCGACTGGTGGAGGGCTGCAGTGATGGTTGACTTTCTACAACTTTCTCCCATCTCCGAATGCATCTCTGGAGCTCAGCCACAGTGATCTTTGGGTTCTTCTTACCTCTCACCAAGGCTCTTCTCCCCGATAGCTCAGTTTGGCCGGACGGCCAGCTCTAGGAAGGGTTCTGGTCATCCCAAACGTCTTCCATTTAAGGATTATGGAGGCCACTGTGCTCTTAGGAACCTTAAGTGCAGCAGAATTTTTTTTGTAACCTTGGCCAGATCTGTGCCTTGCCACAATTCTGTCTCTGAGCTCTTCAGGCAGTTCCTTTGACCTCATGATTCTCATTTGCTCTGACATGCACTGTGAGCTGGAAGGTCTTATATAGACAGGTGTGTGGCTTTCCTAATCAAGTCCAATCAGTATAATCAAACACAGCTGGACTCAAATGAAGGTGTAGAACCATCTCAAGGATGATCAGAAGAAATTAACAGCACCTGAGTTAAATATATGAGTGTCATAGCAAAGGGTCTGAATACTTAGGACCATGTGATATTTCAGTTTTTCTTTTTTAATAAATCTGCAAAAATGTCAACAATTCTGTGTTTTTCTGTCAATATGGGGTGCTGTGTGTACATTGAGAAAAAAATGAACTTAAATGATTTTAGCAAATGGCTGCAATATAACAAAGAGTGAAACATTTAAGGGGGTCTGAATACTTTCTGTACCCACTGTCTAGGAAAAAAAATCAATTCTGGTGTTTATGCTGTAATTATGACAAAATGCTATTTTTTGAACATTTATATTAACAGAAACTTGGCGTGTCTATGTATTAAGGACTATGATTTGTTTTGTAATTCCAGTTTTGTAAATGTATTAACACATATTGTATCTCTAAATCAATATTCCTTTTTTAAAGATCTATTATAATACAGTTTGAAGCCAGAAGAAACGTTTTCAATGTCTTTTAAAGGCTTCACTATTCTACTTTTTATTAAAAATGATCAGACAAAGATCAAACAAGACCAAAACATCACCTTTCTTTTTAAATGTATTGAGAAGAAAATAGTCTGTATGAAATACTTTTGGTCTTTGCTGCATAGTTTGACAGCAAATAAGCCATCAAATGTAAACAACCCAACACACATTTTGTATATATATAAAAAAATCAGTGTGCAAGCCAAGTGTCAAGACAATCCTTCTTTTAATATCAGTGATCCAAACTAAAAGCTGCGGATATAAATGTGAATTCAAAGTGTAAAAAAAATTAACATTAAACACACAACATATAAAACTTATCTTTCTAATACACAATTGAACAATATGTGGGATCATGAAAATAAATGACAAATTAAAAAAGGTCAGCATGGTTCTGTAGCACAAGTTACACTCCCCAACAAAAGAACCCCCCCCCCCACTAGTCCCCAAGGATTCAAAAACAGACTCTTGATAGAAGAAAAGGAGATGTTCTGTTCAATATTAACCTGTCCTTCAACACAATCCAGCCTAATGACTCCTCCGCTAGGTGGCATTGTAATACACAAGGAGGAGTGATCGTCATCCTCATTAAGCTTCTTGCTCTGAATTTCAGCAGCTTCTCTCAAAGTGGGCCAGAGTCTTTCATTTGAACGGCCCTGAGGTCTTCAGAGAGATGAAAGGAAGTCCTTCAGACCACCTTTCTTGCTCTGCTGTTTGGTTTCCAGCATAAGGATCTTTTTTAGGCGGGCGAAAGGCGACGACTTCGCACTGCTGGGCTTTGATGATGAAGAGCTGGTGTTTGAAGATAAAATTGCATAAATGGTTTTAATAGACAAGTTAAAAGCTAGTTCTGTGTGGACCTGTGACATATACACTCGCTCAGAGTAGCTTACCTTGGTGTGCCACTTGGCGTTCTGTCTACTACAGATTTTGGAGTAGACCTGTTGGCTGACTGTGGAGTTCTGAGTTTGCCTGCACTTCCTGGGGTACTTCGGTTCTTTGAAAACGTAGTCAAAAGCTCCCGATTCATTCCAGGTTGTCTGGACATCTTATTACAGGTGTGACACGTTGCCATCTAAGAGAAGAAAGCATCATGGTTAAATGGTGGTAAAATAATAAAACATGTTTTTGCCCATGTCATCATGCCAGTGCATTCCCATTACTTTCCTGCTGAGACTTACAAATAAATATATATATAATATAATATACAGACAATGGATTCTATAATGATAGGCCTAGCATTGTTTTTCCTGATGACAAAGTTTGTACATAAAATTCTAGATAGATTAAAACCAAATTCCCTGATGTAAAAATGTATAACTGAATATCTGACTGCAAAAATAAAGTAACTATCAAAGCCAAATCTGAAGAGATAAGCTTGCCTGGTATTAGATGTACTCTGGATCTCAAAAGTGAAATGCTAAATAATACTGGTATGAACCGTCTCTGGAAATGAATAGTGTTGACAGCCACGTATTTTTAACCCTGACTAGAATACCTAACACAATTGCACAAATCAAATGCAATACCAAAAAACTAAAAACATATTAAACAAACATCTTGCTTTTTTGTTGTTATACTGTTACGCTAACAAGTTTTATGCTATGATAGCCGGGTGTTGCTGACACTTAGGAACACTTATCTCAAGTATTTCACACATTGTATATGAACGTGAGCTCTATATACAGCAAGGTACAGGCCATAAGTTCACTGAACACATGCCATCTACACCGCCAGAAACTAGCACTAAATTAAACTGACCAACCACTGGTGCAACCAAACCTCCACTCGGACACATGTACTCTCTTATGCTTTATATACACTATAATCCTCTTCTTTAACTCTTCTATACACTAAAAATAAATTTTACTTCAAGAAATGAATACCTTTATTCACCAAGAATGCATCAAATTGATCAAAAGTGACAGTAGAGACATTTCTAATGTTACAAAAAAGTATATTTCATATAAAAGCAGTACTTTCGAACTTTCTATTTAAAGAATCATGAGGAAAAACAATTTTTAGATATTAAAATAGAAAAGTTGTATTTCTGCACAAATAAAAACAGCTTTGGTGAGCGGAAGAGACTTTTTAAAAACAGTAAAATCTGATTGACCCTAAACATTTTTTGAGTAGTAGTTGTACACAAGAAAATCTTTCAGTGAAAAACCTTTTCGATCTTTCAATCCTAAACATAGGTTTACATTGTTGCATTACTCTAATTAATATTAATCACAGGAAACTGCACAAATGATAAAACTACTTTAATCTACACCGTTCTGTGTGGAATTGAACTCACCGACACAAAGGCAGCCATTGCTTGTTGCGGTAACAGGTGGCTAAGCTGAAATGTAGATAATTTAAAATGATCCAGTCATGTATGTGAGAGCAGCTGTGTTTACTACAGCACCCTTCATGTCTGGAGATATAAAGAGCAGCGACAGCCAATCAGCTACAGTGGGGGGCGGAGCCTGTCTGACTGACTCTTGACTGAAGGAATGCTCTGTAACATCCGAACAATCATTTATGGAATTCCTCAGAAGCTTAAACCAAGTCTTTAAAAAATAAACGATAAAGAAAACATAATTATTCTCTTTTAATACTACGGTATGTTTTATATCACACATGATAAATGTGAACTGTGGACTAAGTAAAGATAGTTTGGATGAGAATAAATACTAATTTTTGGTCACATCTTATTTATCTTAAGTTAATAGTTAGTAAGCTAGTTGTTAAGTTTAGGTATTGGGGCAGGATTAGGATGTAGTATTTGGTCATACAGAAAATGCGCTTTATAAATACTAATAAACAGCCAATATGTTAGTAATTGGCATGCTAATAAGCAACTAGTTAAAAATGAAAATTGGTCCTTATACTAAAGTGTTATCTTTTTTCTCATACAAAAGAAAAAAATTATTCAGTGATAATCCCTGCTGATCTGGTCTGAATATTTACCACGAATACAAATCAAATATACCCCACAAAGTCGTCTATTTTCATCTTGTTTGGCTAAATAAATAGTTCAAAGCTATGACATCTGATTACAACACTGACCATACTAACCAAAGAGCTTTAGAAGAACATGATATCAAGATTAAGCTAAAATAGAAAACAGCACATACTAGTTAACCACTGCTTTAAAAAGTTGAGCGATTGTTCATATAAAGACTGACTCTGTCATATCCTTTAATCTCCATCACATAGCTCAACCCCAAAATAGATCATTCCACATGATCAAAATCTGCCTATTAAACAGGGTCATAAACACAACTCTCAAAACCAAGATGTCCGACATATCCGGGCTGAAAACCAATCCTTGGGATAAACTCACAACTGAGAAAGATAAGGACGGATTCAGAGAGAGTTGATCCTGACCAGTTTCTATCCCTTTGGTCCTATAAGGAAAGTTCTGGGTTAAATGACCCTACTGAAAAGGTCAGCTTAGGCCGACCCAACTGAATTTCCTTGCTAGTCCAAACGGGTTTATGTTGGTGGATCAGCACAGTGTTGTTGTTCTCCAGCAAAACAAGTTGCTCATCCCATATATTCTTTCTTGTGAAGACTGTTTATTAAGAAATTCATGCTGGATGAGCTAGTTCAGAAGCCTGATGGGGACACCAACAACAAATAACACACAACATGTGTAATATTTCCAAGAGGCTATTTACCAAGGAAATCATTTTTGATTCATACCTCGGCTAATAAAAATCAATTCTTGAATCAAAGCATTCTTGAAAATATCTATTTTATTGTTCAACAGAAGAATGTTATCTGCTTGTTTGTGAATGAGTTCTATGAGGAAAGATATCCCATAATGCCTCAGTCTATAAATAAAGTGCCAATGACTTCCTTTCTTCTGTGGAACACTAAAATATATATTTTTAATATACGATTAAAATACGAAAACCCCATGGCTCCCTTGTGAGAGATTCATGCAATCAGTTCACAGCAGCTGTCAAGAGAACGGAAACAAGTAGAGAAAGCAAAACGAAGCTGGATCGACGGTATATAGATTAATCCAGTGCAGGGTGATGGGTCATGGATGGAATAACACTGCCAGCGGTTTCTTCCAATATGCCAAAATAAATGCACATGTACTAATGCTTTCTAATTTAACAGTGTATATGAATAAATGTCATATTATTGGGTTTGTCTCTCTCAATTTCTCAGTTTGTGAAAATGCCAATGATCATGTTCTCCGACATGATTTGTTATAATGTCTTTACAATGAGTCACATGATCAATGCCAAGTAATTTACTTATTTGATTAGTGACAGAACAGTGGCTCTTAATCAGAGAGCTGGGGTCTACTAGGGGGCTGCAGGATGACGCAAATAACAAGTTATATTCAAATAAACTTAATTAAAATGCTTTAAAAACAAACACACACAAATCAAGGTAACCATATTTATTTAAACAAATATTAATATTTATATTAGATATTTATTGTTAAAACTATTGTTTAGAATAACACAAATTGTGGTGAATTAAATGAATATACTGACACTTCCAGTTTCTGTTAATACAAATTCTTAAACAAGTAACACAACTGGCCTTCAAAAATTGTGTTACGGATCTAGAATTAATTTTCTGAAATAATATTACAATAATGCAAATAGTTCTCATTAATTTAACAATTACTTCTTTGCTTTAAATACTAAAACTTATTTATTTTTAAAATATTACTTCACATATCGGTTTATTTCCAGGTTTACATAAAATAAAAACAAGTCTAGACTTTCACTGTGGCCTCAGAGCTTTGTATTAAATAAGCTATACATTATCTATAACAGATAGTGAATATTTTCATGATATAAAACTTGTAATATATATGACATAAGCCTCTTCTGCACATCTATGTTGACATTTGCAAATGCCATAGACAAGAAGTTTAAATGAGCTTTTCAACAATTTCTCACCATTTACTGAAACTTTGACTTCCTCTCACTCACATATCAGTCCAGCAGATGGGCTTTTTGTGTTCTATTAATAGTTCAGGATCCTGAAATACCCTCAACCCATTAGCCACAAGCCAGGCTAGACTGTCGTCTCTGACCTTGCTGCGGAGATTCTAGATGCCACAGCTGCCCTTGATTTGCAAGCCTGACCAAGCGATGTGTGTGTGTGTGTGTGTGTGTTCAACTATTGATATGTGGAGATCCATCTGCTTTCCAGGGCCCATCGATCTGTGATACACTCATCCCCCTTGACCAAAAATGGAAAAGCTGCATCATTGATTCTCTTCCTGAGGGGAAAACAGGATGTCACACACATCAAGCATAACTTGCATCAAACACATGCTGGAAAAAGCCAAGGCTGCTGGCACAGATGCTTCCCAAAATGTTGAAAAAAATGCAACATCTGAGCTTTCTGTTGGAGGTATGGAACCTTTCCAATCCGAAGGTGACGATAACAAAGGAACTGCAGCAGCAGGAGGCAGCACTGCATGCAATCTGCATAATATCTATCCTAGATAGGACATGAAATGTGATTAGTACACCACAAACCATGGTATATTGAAAATACCATGCCAAACTATTTCTTGGCCAAGATGCTCAGACGGTACTCCATTTCCATTGGATTTTTAAAGTAGGTACCCATGAATCTGTGACTCAAAAGCCTTTTTGCATCAGAAAAAGAGTTTGAGAACATTCTGTTCCAAACAAAAGCAGAGAGAACAATTAAAAAAATGTGTGAACTTGAAGTGAACGTTCCAAAAATGAAAGTTCATGTCATTCCAAACCCATAAGACTTTGGTTAATCTCAGTTTTAGTTTCCTTGATTTTCAATGGAGGGTCAGAAACCTCTCAGGTTTTATTAACAACGTCTTAATATGTCTTTTCGAAGATTAACGTATGGTCTTATGGGTTTGGATTGACAGAGTATATGACCACAGAATTTTCATTTTTGGGTGATGGTAAAGAAATAATGAATTGTAAGGTGATGAATTCAGCTGGATGCATACAGTTCCATAGTGTAGTATGTGACAATATTTCTACTCACATGTACTCACTTATCGACAGCAAAGCACACACAGTACACATTTGAGCATTAGTAAGCACATTGAGAATCAGCCCAGAACAGTCTATTGGGAGCACTTGAACTACACACCATCTTTAATGCTCAGATACACATTTATATTCGGTATACATAAAGCATTTCTAAAGAGTGGAATCACCATGCCGTCCATGCTAAAAACGAACCTCTAAAATACCCTGGTGAACTCGAGTTTTACCCTAAATCCGTGTTTGGGAAGATGAAACCGGCATTAATCAAACTATATACTTTAAGTATATAAAAGGATACTTAAAATGACTTACTAAAGACCTGGCAGATCTGTCACAAGCCACAGCACATCAAGCAAGAGACCGTGTGGCTCTGAATGATTTCAAAGGGCCAAGAGCTTCCACTCAACAACAAATACCACACTTCAACAGGCGCCATCACCTGGAATCAACTCATTTACACCCACCACAATGATTCACACAACTAGCATTTTAAAACAATTAACTTATTAATCTTGATAATTCAGACAGGGTTTTTTCACAAAACTTTCTATGACGTTTCTATGAAGCTAGAAAGCAGCTGATATTAATTGGGATGCACACAGTTAGATTTGTACATTAAACCTTTTTAATGAAAAATGAAATATTATACCACTATGCAAGCATGATTAAAGAAATGTTTAGGAAGTAAATGTAAAATTATATAATAAGAGACATTTACTATTCACATCTTGATTTTCTGCCAAATATGGACAATCCCCATTTAGAGACGATAGATGAGGACTTCTAGACACAGGTTCAAATAAACAATGTATTACAAATGTACTACAACATTGTCTAGTGTATACATTTAATGCACATTAAGTCTAAATTGATGTGATTAAAAATGCTGAAATATTTTAATATTGTGATATACTATTGCTATTTGAATTGAACTTTATTACAACTCTTTTCTATTTGAATGTATTTAGAGAAGTAAATTATTCCTGTGATGTAAAGTTGAATTTTCAGCATCATGACTCCAGTCTTTAGTGTCACATAATTCTTCAGAAATCAATCTAATATGCTGATTTGGCACTCAAGAAACATCTATAATTATTATTAATGTTGAAAAGAGTTATGTTGCTATATATTTTTGTGGAAACCGTCTCAAGTTCACTAATGTTTGCTGCCTAAATAGAGGGTTCCAAATCAGTAACGATTGAGGTTTCGCGATTTGTTAGAATGCCGTCTTAAAAGTCAAATTTTTATAATGCTAAAAATATCTGATTAACCTAGAATGATAAATTGTTCTTCATTTTAAATGAGGCTAGTTATGTTCAATTAAATCTGACAAATCATCTATTCAAACCTGAAAAGAATGATCTTCCATGGCCTCCACAAAATAAATGATTCCCTTGAAAGTGCCCTAAACGCTCTTTCCCTCACAGCTAACAATGTCCTATTTACCATATTATGGAAAAATAAGACAGTTAACAGATATGAACTCTGCTGATATTTGCTGTCTATCAAGTTCATTATTGGTCTTGCCAAAATCCTGCAGAGAAACACATGCCAACAATGTGCACAGAATCTAGCAGTCTAACGCCTACCCCTCCACCCCCAGAACCACGAGTCTCAGGCAGCATGCAGCTATGCATCCGTGTACACCAGCACGTAGACCTCCGTAACGGTGCTGCTGAGGGTCAAATACTTCTACAAATAACCACATTTCACTTAACACCCCCAATCACGCAACGGATCCAGTCCCACTTCAGAAGAGTCTCAGAAAATGGGAACTTTTCCGCTCTAAATCATCTTAAGCGGATCTTCCTAGTTTTCAGATCAAAGTCATCCGAGGCTAAACGGATCACTATAAAAGGCGTTTCTGTCCAATTAATGTCTTTCTGTCAGATTAATGATAATTAACATGTGATACTCTATAACTATATCTCTAAACATAGAAACCATACTCCCTGCTAACACTTTTAAGTGTTTAATTGTGCCCTTCAGTCTTCTAAGAGTGCATCAGTAAAGTGCATTCATATAGGCCATATAACAAACTAAGTGCAGTCAATAGGCAATGCTTTTAGGGCCACATCAATGATCCTGTCTCTGAAAGAGCAGCAGACAAAGAGAAATATAGGTTTATTTTCAAACGAATGTTCAGGGGGTTTAATGAGATCAGAGCAGTGGGGCAGTGGATTGTACACATGGTCAGGATACGCAAGAGCTGCTGCTTCACAAGGACCCCAATTTGGTCATGTCCCGATCCCATTCCCCCTCTTTCACCCATCCTTTCCTGTCTCCACTCCACTATAGGGTACCACTTTACCTAAATCCTTTAAGTATAACACATTATAAAGAGATATTAAAGGGTTAAGTCATTATAATTATTCAAAATGTGCATTGTAATGCATTATATCTTGTCGTAAATAATAACCAAATTTAAAATGCATAGTTTAATTAATTGAATAAGATTAATTTAACAATGAATAAGTGTTATATTAATTGTGGTTACAATTATTCATGAGATTGTACAAAGCATTTTAAGGAGCATTACAAGGCATAACTAATGCATTCAATTATTAACTAATTTTATAATGCATTGTACATATAGGCTTTAAGTAAGGTGCTACCGATATTTTTAAAGAAAGGATTAAAAATAAAAAGAAGCAAAACCGTGAAGCTTGTTTCTTGAATTAAAATGTTCCATTTTAGTGTTATGGTTATGATTCAGAAACAATTGCTATGATTAAATATTTAAAATGTATTTATTGTGCTGCTTTTTTGCCCACTATTGTATTTTTATGTATTACTATATATGGACCACGGCTCAAATGTTTGGAAGTTGGAATAAATAAATATTGTCTTATGCTCAGATTAAAATAAAAATTGACAACAAATTGTGCGCCGTTATTATAGATTGAATATTTTGCCCATTATTTGTACACTATTATTCAAACGTTTGGGGTCAGTATAGTTTCCAAAATAAATGTCTTTATTGATTATTTTAACTGGTGGAGACTAACCCAAACGTTTGAGCGCCATGTACATATATGGCAACATGGTGTTTGTTTTTCCTGATTTAAATTCATCCACCTAATCTAAAGTCACTCAGGAATGGGCGGAATGGACTGGGTCGATATTAAACTGAAGAGGACATAAAACAGGTGGACGTGACCTCACCAGAGCATTGGAGGCCCTTTTAAACTTTTGAAGGACTACAGTCTGTTCTGCACTCAGTCTCTTTCCTGCCGACTCTTTCTTCAGAAGTCTTCCAATGGCCGCCGTGGGCTTGCGCTTGGGCCGCAGACGCACGTGATGATTGCCCAGTTGTCTCCACTGGAAGCAGAATGGGCAGATCATAGACACCGGCAGGGCAGACGCTGGAAATATAGCAGAGGTTTTTGGTATGGCAACTGGTTAAAATAAAACAGGTGATGCTATGCTCTATTCTGAGGATGTTTGGCATTTTGGACAGCTTTTCCAATATGTGGTCATCCTACCCCTTTGAGGTTTGTGAAGGCCGTAGAAATGGATTCTAGTTTTACATCAGGAAATGTGGTCGGACTTAATGGATTTAACTTGGTTTACCGTTCCTTTTCAAAACCATCTGTCTGTTATGTTGCCAACAAGGACTATATAGTCTTGGGATTATATTAAAATAAGCGTCCCATATAAATCCCATACGAGCATATTAATATAAATAACAAAGCTGAAACTTACCAATGCTCTGATGCCTTTGCCTGCAATGAAAAAGCAGCAAAAGTTAGTCTTTAAATCTCAGACTGTATATGAGTTAGACTCAAATTAAATATTGCAGTTTATGAATCATTTATGAGCTTACAAGAGGTCTTGCACCTCTTAATCTGATGAAGTAACACTGCGGTTTGTTTATATTTATAGATTCCTACATGCAGGGTGAAAACTGTGCCGCAGACCATGAATAAAATATATTTTTTTCTCGCTACCCAATACAGCTGTATATGCACAATATTCTGTCAAATACTAAAAGAAAATTATTCTCAGGAAGTCTCAGGTGGAATTACAATGTACAAAAATGCTGAGGTCAAAGTGGTGTACACACAGCCTGTCAGTGGCCTGAACTCATGGCCATGACTTCCTGGGGGCTTTAATTTCCCCCGAGACTTGTGTGTGTGCAGTGTGCACCCTATTTGTGGACATGGTGCTGTTCTGCCTACCTAATTGTCCTTTAAGCTTCATAATCCTGTCTAAAATGAGTTCACATTGCTAAAAGCTGTGTGTTGTTATTGTGTGGCACGTGCATGTTAAGGGGAGCAGGGTGTTTGATTTCTAATCGTCCACTGTCCCATCATCTGCAACTGTTTGTGATGCCACAGCGGATGTTTCACAGCATGCCACAGAGCCGGGACGGACCCCTTGTTCCCAATGAGAAGACATGGAGCCATTATCTGGTAGTGATGACGTGTGAATGAAATCATTCCAATGCTGCCTGCTATAAAGTCTGATAAATGTCATCCAAACAATAAACAAATGCATCTGTGCCACAAATTTTCTGAAGTATTTTTTTTTATAAATTTTTGCTTTATTTCATGGTTTCATTTAATTGTTTTAAAGGTTGTAATTTGTCTTTTGAAATACATTTAAAAAAAATCTCTTCTTTTTGTTTGTTTGTTTTCTTTTGTTTAAAAAGTTTTATTTATTATTTCCTTCTTTTTGATTCATTTATTTGATTTAATTTGTTTGTTTTGTTTCTGAGAAAGGGAATTTTCATTTATTTTTTTGTTTTATTTAATTGTTTTGTTTAACTGCATAAAGCTTGTTTAATTCCAAAAGGTTTTGTTTAATTATAATTATTTGCCTTTTTGACTGAAAGAAAAAAGCAAACACAAAGAGCTTTCATTTATTTATTTACTTATTATTGTTATAATTTCAGAATTTTGTTTGAATTTACTATTTCTTTCTTTTATTTATATATTTGTTTTTGTATTAAAACAACCATGCAGCACTGCCAACTAGTGATCGACCAATATTGATTTTTTCTAGAACCGATACCGATACTTTGTATGTTTATGTACCCGATAACCGATATGCAGAACCGATATTTATTTACTGTTATAAAGTAAATAAATAACAGAGTGAAGTAAGTCCATTCTTCGCTTTGGTTTTTCTCCTTTCAGTCATCTTAACAACAAAAAAGAGTTGAAAATGAACATTTTCATGTAAAATGTTATCTTCAAATTAAAACAATAAAAACATTTTATTTATAAAAAGCATCTTCAGCAACACTGATATTTAACAATAAGCAAAAGAATGTCTAATGTTTTCAAATGGAGAAAATAAAGGACAGAAGTCATATCAACTTTTTAAACTACAGTTTTAGGTTTATAAGCTGTTTAATAGACTAAAGAGTGAATAATAATTCACTGAATAATGTTAATTCAATTAATAATATTCTCTGGAATATTGAAATAAGCTATAATAAACAAAACATCATATTTTATTGCATTTCTTAACTGGGATGTTTTATCAGAATTATTAAAATATTTTTGTCATTCTAAATTATGAAAACTTCTGACAGCGTGGTTTATCTATGCATTTACAGAACAAATTTCACTGCTGGTTATACTCTGTATAATTGTGTATGTGACAAAAAAAATATATATATATAAAATGTTTTCAAAACCGATATCCGATTATGGTAAAATGCTTACATATCGGGAAAAATATCGGTAAACCGATATATCGGTCGATCTCTACTGCCAACTGTTTATAAAGGCATGTAATATCACCACATAACTTCTTCCCTGTGGTACTCTAATTGAAATAATTTGCCTATTAATAATGCAGCTCCTTTTAAGTGCTCTCAGAACAAAGATAAAGAACCTTTAAATTCAGTTTACAATGTGCTGCCTCAGCACGATAATATCAACAAAGCCTAAACTCTTGCTAAATCACTCGAGATAAAAATCAAGAGAATAAGGCCCCATTACAGTCCACTGAATACCCCAATGAAAACAACAGCTTATCCCTATCGATGTGCCAGGAAGAAAAAGCCTGTGTCTACAATGTGGAAGATATTGAGAGTAAATTATAAATAAGAATTCAACCTATACTGTACACTCATAGCACGCATACTTTCATACAAATGATTCCAGTAACTTACGTACATGTACACCGTGAGTCAGTGCAGATGTACTCTGTACTCGCCGATCACAACAAGCCAACTAACGCTCAAAACATGCAGCGCGCTAACCCTGAACATGGGGTCAGGAAACATTTAATCCAAGAAAAACATGCCACAGCACAAAGCTAGGCGTCATGCATCTCCATTCACTCTACTGCTAGTACTATCCAAAACATCATGTGATTCATAGCAGCTTCAGAAACCTTAAATAAAACAAGAAACTTTACCAGACTCATTTTATTGGCCTTTTCCACATTACTTTACTAGATGCTGCCTGACGCAGACAATATATTTGAATTAGCCGCCCTTGAAAAGAATGAACAGATGACACTTATGATACTAGATATAATTATTATACATTATTAAAAACTTTGGTAACAGAAGCTGCAATCCTGTTAATTTGGATTTGATTGTTACACTAAAACACTGGTAAAAGCATTTTAAAACAGTTGTCATTCATATATATGGCAGTTAATCACTATGGGTTTTAAAACAGAGATCAGACATTTTCCATCCACTTTCAAAATGAAAGGATCAAGTGTTTAATGATGATTAACGACAGTAAACAAAAACTGTCAAAATGACCAACACACTGTTTAGCTGATGAGACTTCATTTCATTACCTTGATGGTGCATTTCTGCAAATGATGCTATTATGTCCACAAATGACTGGAACTGCACTTGAAAACATAACTAAAAAATGTACACGCTATAACCGGAAAAGTTTTCTGAAGAAAATGTACTAAAGAAATGACACAGACAGCAACTACAATTTTCAGTAGGGAGCCATAATTTATTCTCTAAAGAACAGCACTCAACGATGCCATTAATGCAACTATTCAACAGGAAATTATTGATCACAGATAGAATGCTGTATTTTTTTCCGAGCACTGTTTGCAGAAATTACTCTTTTACTTTATTCTCAAGTGAGAAGAGTGCATAACCTAAGGTTTAATATTTATGCCTAGCACAAAACACAGACTAAAATACATTTCAATGACCGTTAAGATTACAAAACAATGTTACATAAATATTAATATTAACAACAAAAATAATAGGAACAATTTTAACAAATAAATAATCATTGTTTATTTACATTAATAACAATACCCATATTTATCATTCTTGTAGGTGTTAAAAATAATAATGAAAACAAGACTGCTCTTGTAAAACTAAATGTTATTACTGTCATCAATATGTTTATCAGGTATGTTACATTTCCACTGTTGTAGCCCAATAGCCTAAATTTATTGAGCCATAAAGCAAAAATATGGTTCTGCATATCAGTTATCTGATCTAAAAAATAAAGGGTATGGTTATAAAACTAATATCTCTTCAAATGCAACAGAAAGTGCATAAGTGTTAAAGAGGAGTAGCCTGGCATCTACTGATAACTTCATGGCATTACAGCAGAAAGCATGGCGAGGAGCATGTGCAGAAATCCACACTGACCATGAGTCATATCATATGTACACTTGAGGAAAATTGAAAAGTAACGTTACATGAGAAAGCGCGACTGCTCAGGGCAAATGTCTTTGTACAGTAGAGAAGCGTTAAATAAGAATATTTGGGTCATCGCGTCTGCTTTATCAGCCAAACCTTTGCGATAAAAAGCCCAGTGTTCAAACCTACGTTACAACAAATGCAGCATTAGCAGATAATCGCGGTCAGTAATGAAAGAATGTAAAACGTGCGTTTACTCGGTCCAGCGTGACTACAGGAAATAATACACGTGTCTTTGGTTTAAATTACCCACAATGCATCAATGCGGGCGAGGATTTATGGGAGTGTGAGTTTTTCTAAATCGTACTGTACGCGTGGTCATAAGTGATTGACTGCTCCAATAAAGCCCTCATAACGGCACACAATGTCCTTTATTTACGCTATAACTATTGCTGAGGAAGTTTATTTTATCCAATGCTGCACTGTATTTGTATCCACAACAGCACTATCATTTTAGTGACAGTCAATTAACAGAATTTGACACCATTTTTACAATGCAGTGCAGACCATCATTAAATATATGTAGGCTACTACTAAACATAACTATAATATATAATGTTATTGCAAGGTGAGCATGTGAGAGGTTGTGCCATTTGTTTCATTTGACTGCCTTTTGCTATAATGCTGCAGTATAGTCTGTACTAAGGGCTTGAGCAAATAGCCTACACCTGCTGTGAAAAGGGATGATGGTAAAACAGAAGGGCTAATCTCCATCCATAGAGATTACAGTAACATATCAAGGTCAATAATAATCATAGTCATAATCACAATCATAACCATATAATCAAAATCATAATAAAGTCTTAGAATATTACCAATATTTATTTATTATATATATAACATATTGTATTTATTATTATTTTATATATCAATAACAAATAATAAACAATACAATAAATACACAAGATATATTATGTACATACAAGATATATTATATAGCTTATAATAATGAATTATTATACTATTATATTATAATTATTAATTATGTAAAAATAATTATTATATTATAACAATTCATTTCAACATTTATTAAAGATCCCTTTTATTTTGATAAATAATCATATTAAGAATAATAATAATAATAATTGTATAATTATACTAATACCAATAATGTAAATCAGGCTAATTATTGCAATATAATATCATATAATAATCTAGTTATATTATTGTTTTTATTATTATTTAATTTGATATTTCTATATCAATAACAAATAACAAACAATACAATAAATATACAACATATATTGTATACTTACAATATATATTATATTATAATAATTAATTATTATCATTATTATATTATAACAATTATTATGTTACATTAATGATCAATTATATAACAATTAATTAATTTAAACATTTATTAAATATCCCATTTATTTTTACAAATAAAAATGTTAATAATGGCAATAATAACGACTGTATAATAATACTAATAATGTAAATTAAGCTAATTAATATAATATAATATATCTAGATATATTATTGTATTTATAATATTTTTATGTATCTATAACAAATAATAAACAATTCAAAAAATATACAAAATATCTTACAAGATATATTGTATTATCTTATAATAATTAATTATTATAATTATTATATAATAATAATAATAATAATGATATTATATTAATTATTAGGGATGGGACGACATATACATTCAACATTCAAAAATAAAATAATTAAATAAAAATTGATTCTGAGGTAAACCAATCGATTTTAAAAATCGTTTTAAAAAGCATAGCGATAGTTAGGTTAATCGATTTTTTCTTCCACCCGTATTAATTATATAATAATGAAAGTGACGTGACATACGACCAAATAGACTACGAGGAGCACACACACACACACACACACACGCACACCCGGAGCAGTGGGCAGTCATTTAAGCTGCGGCGCCCGGGGAGCAGTTGGGGGGTCGGTGACGAGACCCTCCAAACATTCACCACCAATCGCTGCCGACCCGAGATTCGAACCCACAACCTTTCGATTACGAGTCCGACTCTCTAACCCGTCGTGCCTTCTCCGATAATTAATTAGCCTATTATATAATAATAAGTAATGTCAACATATAAAATATCCCATTTATTCTGACAAATAATTAGCCTATTATTAATAATAACAATCATAATTATTGTATGATAATATTAATATTAATAATAATGTAAATTAGGCGAATTATTGTAATAAGCTATAATATAATAAAGTAATAGTCATTATTGTCATTATTAACACGATTATTATTTGTCAAAAAAAAAAAAAAAAGTATTTCCACAAAAACTGGAATAGCGAATGGCGAAAACTGGATAGTGAAAGATTCAGAATAGTGAAGCAAGATTGATTGTTTCAGCGAATTGTTTTACTGTCGAGGGACTTAACCCATTTAACACTACACGAAAACGGACTCCTCCTGGACCGTTTGCGGAGTCGCTTCCCTCATATCAGAGAGGAAATAATCATCTTCATCATCATCATCATCATCACACGGACTCAGATGGCCCGCGGCGCTGCGTCGATGAAATGTGCTATTTAAGGCACCGCAGAAAGCAGTTCACGTTCACTCTCAGCGGCGCGCGACCAGAGAGGCGCTCTGCTACAGACTCACAAATAATATGAGACTACAGTCTTGTGAACGAGCCTTCATATAACGTGACCGGGAGGAGAACGAGTCCTCGTTGAACGCGGAGGCTTTTTGAGGAGGACGGTGGATGACCGCGAGCGCTCACTTCAGAAGAGCGCGTGTCACTGAACTCCAGCTGCAGGTAGGTGAAGACCGCATCAGCGTTACTAAACCTTTAACTGTGCTGCAACAACAGCTTATTTTTCATTTATGAATAGTCGATTGTTATTATCATCACCATCACCACCACCACCACCATTTCTTTAAATATTCGTTAGGCATGTTGGAATTAGGCATGGCTGCAACCTGCAGCAAACGTTTGTTTCTCATTCATTTGCAGCAAAACGGTTCCTTTTTAGCTTAATTTCTAAATTTGTAAGTTAGTAAGTGTGTTCAAGCTGAAATCACTGCAATACATATTAGATTTATTTAGCTTATGAATTTCTTGATTGCTGTCCTTGAACCTGTTATTTGCATATGACGCAGATTTGGCAGGGACTTGCTTGACTTTGCTTATTGGAGCTCAAAGCGTTGCATGTCACTGACTGCGAACTATATGTAGGAGGGTTTGTGCCCCCCTTATGTTGCTCTGGCTCGATCAAACATGCCTTTTTAAATGAAGAAACCCGCTTGTGGCGAATAAAGCCTTTCCCCTTTCGCAGGTCCAAAATCTTGAGGGGGATGAAGTGTGCTGTCAGCATACAGAAAAAGCTAACTTGTAGGAGGCAGAGAGCTGAGTGAGTCTCTCAACGAATATGTAATGCAACACCAACTCTGATTCTGCTGAGACCTGCGAATGAAGGCTTGGAGGTGCAGAGGTCCGTGTGAGCCACTGTTAAAACTTGTCCTCAAACAAGTCCTGTTATAATTCTGTGACTGCACCCAAATGTAGATGTAAAGTGCACAGTTGCTGTCAAAATGGCAGGTGGATATGAGAGCTGGGAGTTAATTGGTACCGTAATACATCCCTGTTTTACTTACGTATACATCACTGTCATCAGTGTTGGGGAAAGTTACTTTTAAATGCATTACAATATTGCGTTACTCCCTAAAAAAGTAACTAATTACGTTACTAAGTTACTTTTTATGGAAAGTAATGCGTTACATTACTTTTGCGTTACTTTCACGTTACTTTTTAAACATGATTGTTTGTTTTTAATCAAATAAGTTAGATTTATAGCAAATGTAAAAGCTCTTTTACACCAAAAAGTGTAATTGATAAACCTCAGGCTGAAGGAAAAGTAAATCACGTCTGTACAGCAGAACACAGGAGAAGATTCAACACTCTTCAGCAATAAAAAAACAACGAAGCACAATTATTAGTTTATCTAAAGTTATTTTTGCTTATTATTATGGTTGAACTGGATCATCAAAGGTCAGCAACAAACACATTGGTTAATAAAAGGAGATTAGATATATTTGTGTTGTTTAACATGTTTAATTATTGCAGGTTTGTGTCATATTCTGAGTTTGCATTTCACTGTTTTAATTCATTTTGATGAATACTGAATCTTTGTGAGTGGGATGAATTAATACACATTCACATTTAGTCTAGATTAGAACTACAGTAAGATCATGTTCACACAGCGCACTGTCATCAATAAATGGAAAAAAAGTAACTCAGATATTTTCTAGTAAATGAAAAAGTAATGCGTTACTTTACTAGTTAATATTACTTAAAAAAAACTTGTGTTACGTAATAATATTACGTAACTCGCGTTATGTTATCAACTATGTTGATATTGCCCTGACCTTGGAAACCAAATGGTTTATAAAAAGGAATATAAGTTCTTCTTCAGACGTCTAGTGTGCATCTCAAGGGATAACAGTGCTACCGTGACAATGAAAAGAAAACAGTCTAGCAGCTATAGATGTTATGAGGGCTATAGGTTTCATGATACTGAGATACTGATGTTATTTTCCTCTTACTCAAGTAGACACTTCAAAACATTTATGAGGAAGGTAATTGATTGTACAAACCTATTGAACCTCATCAAGAACGGTTTCAACCGGTCTCGATCCATGAGATGCCTTGTCGTAGGTTGCCCAGGATAATTGGTTTGTTATTTTTCAAAGAGATGTTAAGGGTTGCCTCTACCGAGATAGTCAAGTGTAACATTCTCTTCAAATACACTTTTTTCATACACTTAATTCATAATACCAGTTGAAGCAAGTTCTGGCAAGTCGCAGTGTGGTATTTGACAGCGTTTCATTGACTTTCCATAACCAAATTGATTTAATAAGGCCCTGTGTACTATGATTAAAACAGATTGTGTCTAGTTTGACTGCCCTGTGAATTAGTTCTCACCAGGCGGCTCTACGCTTCCCCTGGCCGATTGTTCATTGATCTGATTCAAGTACAGTTCCTGTCACTTGACATTGCAGGATGGCTGAGCCTGCTACAGAAGAAGGATGTTTGTTGGCCTGCGGATTGCAGTGGGCTTATTAAAAACTGGACATCCATTGTTTTGTACACAGGAAGAGCTGTAGGACCATTTGTTGTGGGAGCAAGCACAAAAGACCCTCATATTGACCCCAAGGTCACTGCCCACTGCTCCAAATCGGCTTTATAATACAGGAAAGGGTGTTTAAAGCGCATCTCTGCACATTGATATCGTCTCAAACCCTCCTCTGTGGGATTTGGGTATTGTTTTGGTGTGTACAGTACACCATTGTGATCTTTGAAGGAGGCACTTACAAGGCAGAACACGTATGTTTCATTCTTTACTGTGTAAGTGGTTCTCATTAGCTTACATTCATTTTTTAATTACAATTTTCATTAATCGCCCACAGCTCCCTCAGCAAACCATGAAGACTCGTTTAAATCCATTTTATTGAGACACTGATAAAAAGCAATTCAGGTAAGCAAAGGAATAAATGCCTAAATAGATTACCTACCTTTTTCTTAAAAATAACTGCTTTATTGTGAGACAAAAGTATGATTTTAATTCAACTCTACTTTTTGACTTTTCCTTTTCCCTCGGGTGCCATAATTCACACTCAGTTCAACTGAAAATATATATTTTTCATTAGACAGGGTTTTAGTTCTTCATCTTTGAGGACTTTTTCCTCTACAGTGCCAGACCGTGCTCCACACAACACATCCGGACTCTCTCAGGTCCGTATTATCTGATCGGGTCCAGACTGAATTTCTCCATTTTGTCAGCACGCAGGTTTTTCCTGCCAGCTCTTCTTTCAGTTCACCTTGCTGGGTCGTCCTTGGACTGACTGTTAAAGCGTCATGTCGTGCGTCTCTCTGCAGTTTCAGAAGTAGGTTGGACTCATTTTCACACTTGGAGCTGTGAGATTTCACTGATTGCCGTCTTTCACCTTAATGCAAAGGGAGATTTATAGATGATGTAATGTAAAAGCGAGAGAATTAAACGGATAGTTCACCCAAAAATGAATGGTCCGTTGCTATACATTCTCATTCTGATGTCATTAAACAGAACATTATATACGTAATTTTTTATATATTCATTTTTTTCTTTTTTCAGGAGAACACACACACACACACACACACACGTGCATGTTCATGCAGCTGTTTTCTATATAAAATATATGACAAATATAATTTTTGGATAATATGTTCATTTAAGAAACAGTTTTTTTATTAATAAAAAACAGATATTTTTTAATATTCTATAATATGTTATATATATATACATTACATAAATGTTGTTTATGTAATAATGTATTTTAAAAATATAATTGTATATATTATACACCAAGTTTGGGGTCAGTAAGATGTTTATCATTTTACAAAAGATTTCTGCTTCAGACAAAAGCTGTTCATTTGAACATTTTCTTTTTCATCAAAGAATGTTCATCCAACTGTTTTCTGAGACAAATATGACAGAAATGCAATTTTTTATTATTAAATTTGAAGACATTTACAGTACATGGTACTTTAAGGGACATTTATGGTACATCTAAAAAAAAACAGGACATCAACATAGTACTTTTTTAAAAAGTTTTTATAAGCATTTTGAATATCTGTATGTTCTGAATGACAAATGTGTCACCTGTTTCATACCGTGGGATTGACATACCTGTGATAAAAATGGAAATGCTTTGCTCTGACTTTGTGCGATATCTGAAGAAGACTCTCGAGAGATTCTCTGTCTTTGCTGGAAGGTGCCTTACGATGTCATTAACCTCACTTTAAGCAATTTGGGCCAGAGTGGCTGCGTTCCCCTGACGTGGTCACACGTGAAGGGTTGGGCTAATCCGATACCAGTTTGAACAGGAAGGCTATTTTCAGTGTTTGTGATGGATGTGGTGTTCAAGGCATGGAAGCATTCTTTCTCTCCTTCTCATATACACAGCTCAGTGTGTGCCTCTCTATCTTTTTTGCAGTAAGGCAGCAGAAGCGGGAGAGCTGAAGGTGACCTGTGGCTGGGCCAGGGGCTGCAACACAGGACATGGGAGCTGCCTCTCACTCCTGCTCGTGTCTTGTGTTGCAGCCAGTGGAACTGCTGCACTGTCCACATCTGAGATGAGAGGAAGCATCACGCTCGGGGAACATTACATCATCTTACAGCGGCTGCCTGTGAAATCATTGCTCTTCTCATCTTCTTCTCAAAGGAAAACAGAGCTGATAACGGTGTGTACGTTTTTGAATAAAATACATAATAGCTTTTAATAAGTGCAAAAGAATGATGATAAGTACTTCTTTGTAATAGGGTAAGGGATTTAACTAATTTTTTGTGATTTTATAAATTAATTTATTCAAAAAACATTAAAATGCAATGTGGAACTTAAAAAGGTTGTATTAATATGCCAACATTCATAGTGAAAAATACTTTCAATTTGTTTCTATTATTATTTCTTGAAAAAAAGTAGTATAGGCGTTTTGTACAATATTAGTAGTAATATTTGTATTTATTTATTTATTTGTCATTTTATTATAATATTTTATATATTATACACTACTGTTCAGAAGTTTGGGGACAGTAAGACTTTTTCTTTGAGAGGAATGAATACTTTCTTCTTCATTCTATCTTCTATTCGTCAAAGAACCATGTACCAAGGTTTCCAAAAGTATTAAGCAGCACAACTGATTTCAACACTGATAATAATGATCAGAATTCTTGAGCAGCAAATCAGCATATTAAGATGATTTCCGAAGATCACGTGACACTAAAGACAGGAGTAATGATGCTGAAAATTCTGCTTTTCATCACAGGAATAAATTACAAATATAACACTACATACACACACACACACACACATTTATATATGTATGTATTTGTAATTTATTCCTGTGATGCAAAGCTGAGTTTTCAGCAGATATTACTGCTGAACAAAAACCCAAACAAATAAACATTTGAAATTTGTAATGATGTATTAAACTAACAAATTCCTTTTTATCATCTTATAGACACTTTTATTTATCCCAAGTTGAACTAGCATACATAAATACATGCATTTCTGAGCGACGGAGTGAAACTGTGTCAACACTAATGCACCTGTGTTTAGTTTAGAAGCATAAAAAGCACACTCTGGCCGTCTGGTGCTTTATTAATGTCTTTTATCTCCCTCAAGGTTACACACGAATAACACAGATGAAGAAGTTTGGCTTTTCCTCATTCACTTATATATAGATGTGATGGGCTGAATTCTGAATGCAGCATAACAGGACTGACTGTGCTTTTATCTGGAATAGGATAAAACTGCTTTACAACAAACAGTGCTCTTAGTAAGCTACACCATCTAACATGATGGAAGAAAAAATATTTGTTACTAGTTCTCTTAAATGATTTATTCTTTTTAGAAAGTTTTTGTTTGCACAATACATGTGTGTACTGTGTATATTTTGTATGTATATATAAATACACACACATGCATGTATATATTTAAGAAAAATATGTTACATTTATATATAATATAGATTATATGAATATAAATATACATACATGAAAATACATACAAAATATATACTGTATGTGTGTGTATTTATATCAATGTACATAGTGCACACACATATATTATGTAAACATTTAATTTCATATATATTAAGTTATATTATCTGGTGGCCAAAGTTATTAGAACACCTGACAGATCTGAAAATATTGACCTTTTTGCCTCAAAACATGATTTCATTTCATAACGTCCATGAAACATGGATATAGTTTTCTCTCAGAACAACAAATATCAGAAGTGAGTTGTACTGTTCTCCACTTTTAACTTTGATATTTAGTACGTCCACCTTTACAGCAGCACATCTCTCTGGCAAAGTGTCAGTATATTTCTTGAGAACTTCAACAGTAATGTTATCCCATGCCTTCTGCAGCTCAAGCCAAATGTACAGTAGATGTGTCCAGTTTATTTTCCAACTCACCCCAAATTTGCTCGACGGGGTTGAGGTCTGGACTTTGAGGGACCAATCCATCATTTTCAATGTTCCAGCAGATTCCTTCCATCGCAGGTAGTTCCGGCAATACTCCGTTTTATCGGTATTGTAATGGCCAATTCAACAAAAACAACTGAAACCTCTTAAATCTGTCTGCATCAGGCACATATGTTGGAGAACGTCAGATATTTAGCCGTCAGCCACAGCCCAGACAAAAGCCACATGTGACAAGCAGTGATCTGCATATCAAAGACTTTTCTGCTCGGTGTGAATCTTGAATGTGCGTCTTTGCACCTGGCAGTTGACAGTACATCCAGTCAGAATGCTTTACTGTGACAGACCGTGCAAGTAATGGGTACAATGGTTGGTTTTGTCATGCCGTTCTCTTGATTACCCTTGCAGCATGGAGTAGAAGACACAGCACTCTCATTGGTAGAATCAGCTGGCTCGCTGCCATGCCCTTTAGATTTGTACTTAACCTGAGTCTGTAGCTGCATTTCATCAAACCGCGTCCAGGCGCTGGTGTGAATGCACAAAACGAAGTCTCCTCAGCAGATCTATAAATCAAGCTCTTTATCAGCGATATTCATTCGTATTTATTAATACATTCAAGGTCAATATTGCATGTTAAGTTAGGGACCTTCAGAAGGAGCGCTGTTTCTCAGCCTTGTAAAATATTAGGTAACCTAAAAATGTGCATTAGGTGTAACATCTAAACTGTTTATTCAAGTCAAAAACATTCACAATCCAATTGGCTACATTACTGAAATTAAAGACATTTTTAAGACATGTTCACCCAAACATTTAAATCATCATCATATGAAGAGTTTATTTGCAAAAACTTTTTTTAAATTTTCAAAATCATGTTTTTATTATGTTATCAGGTTTTTATTATGTATATATAAATACGCACATACAGAATATATTTTGTAAATATTTACATGTATATATTTATATAATATTTGTATTATATATAAATATATTTAATATATAAACAACATATTTTTCTTAAATAAATACATGTGTTTGTATTTATATATAAATAATAAATATAAACAGTATACACTCATATATTATGTAAACGAAAACTTTTCGATTAATCTTTGACAGCACTAATCCAAATCTATATAATTCACACGAAAGAAGATATTTTTTAAAATGCCTGTTTTTTTATCAATAGAAGTCAATAATAATAAACTGTTTGGTTACCAACAAAAAAAGAAAAAAAAAAGAAGTCAGTTTCCACCATGGAATAATAATAATAAAAAAGGTAATTGTTTTTCTCAAACAAAGTTGTGACTTTATTTCTCACAATTCCAAGTTTAGTTTATATCTAGACTGCACATTTACATCTCTTGTTCCATGGTTGAAACAGGCTTTCATATCAGGGTGGGTAAACGATGACTGAATTTTCATTTATGGATGATCTATACTTTTAAGGCTAGAATGCTTCTTAAAGCATCATTTACCCACCCTTGTGTTCTTCCAAACTGAAAGGAGACATTTTGAAGACTATCATGACCCCTCTTTTCCATACAGTCGCAATGAATGTGACAGGTGACAGAACTTTCATTTTTGGTTGAGCTGTTTCTTTAAGGCAATATCTGCATGTTTTTAGGAGTTTTTAACAGCCTGGAAAAATAATAGTTTTAAATAACAGGGAGAGAGTGTGATGTGTATTATTAAAAAGAGATCTCTACTACGTTTGTTTCTATGATAGCTGTCTCTTGTCAGAGTGTTAAGAACTTCTAGTGCAGTAAAAAGACTAAAGCATGAGAGAAAATGGGAAGAATGAGAGCATGTCCTTGACAAAGCGCTGAGCATTTCATATGTGTGGGTGAGTCTCTGTTAAAGCATTCAGCTTTGACACAGTGCACAGACTGAGAGTTTTATTGCTACCAGTGCACGCCGAAGCCGAGTGCTTGAGTCAGCTTTTGAGAACACAAACATCGCCCTGCGGTCACCTCTGTGGGGCTCATGCCTATAATGGGAGAAATAATGGCCATTGATTTAGCCAAACAATCCGCTATTGCACGGTATAATTTTGACACAAATTCTGTTATAAAAGCCAGATGCTGTGAGCTTATTAAGGATGGACAATTACTGTCTAGGTCATAACAGCGAAGCCATCAACATGGTCACCAATACAAAGAACAATAGGCATTGTCTCTGTGAGAAAATAGCAATAAAAGATGTGCTGTTTAAGTGAGGTGTAATGAATTGACTTTGCTGTCCTAGACGTACTGTAGCAAACAGGCTTTCATATCGACTGATCGTCCCAGTTGTCATTGTAAAACATGAAACACTCGGAGTGGAAAGGTGACGGCGGGAGGTGCAGCAGAAACACGGGGAGGTGAAATGGAGGACAGGGGAACCAGACAAGGTGACTATCTGTGCCAGTCTCTTTCAGACTGCTGACTCTTCTCCATCATGGTTTATTCATTTCTCACCCCAGGGCAGGGAAAACTTCTGCTAACAGTTGTGTCAAGAAGTAGCCTAAATATGCTTAGTGGCAAAAGTTATTCATGTTAATTGAGCCAAAGAAGCAAGATGGCTGTAGTTAAACCAATAGGTCAGTGGATTGCGTAATATTCTGCTCTTAAATAAACCTGAATAAAACTAAAACATTACTCAAAATAAAATTCTGGGATGAATTATGGGCTTTTGATTCATTTCAGTGACTCAAAAACGCTGATTTGCTTGTGTACAAATCTACTACATCATGCGCTTCAAGAAATGACTTTTTTTTTCAGCTGCTGATCTGCTATTGGAAAAGACAACAAATACATTCAATTAAGAGTTTTAATAATGTGTTTCTAATTGTGTACAGCGATCCAGTACTTTATTTTGTTAGTATCTTCTTCAGTCAGACCAGAGTCTAATTCAGACCAACCATCTCATGGAAAAAAATTAAGTATTTCATGAGGTGGCGTTTTTATATGAATTCATATAATGTTAATCATTTGAAAAAACCTGAGCATAAAGGCCCACCCCTAACACCCTTAACACAATATCACGGCAATTCATAACAATTAAACATTTTGGTGAATTGTTTGCTAATTTGTATGAATTCGGATTATCTAATTTATATGTTTCCTTATTTGCTTTCGCCCCATTGATGGTTAAGTTTAGGGATGGGCCTTCATTCTACTTTTATTTATGGTTGCAAATTGTTATGCATTTGTAAAATGTGAAATTGCCACCTCAAAAAGAAGTTACACTTTTCTGTGAGATTGAGTTGCTTAAACATAACCGTCACTGTATGAAAATGTGAAATGCTTTCTAGAAGTGGGCTTTTTTCTCTAAGTAACTAGCAATGCGCCAGACAGCATCTGGATGTAGCAACACAATGTTGCTACATCTAACTACCACTCAGAACACCTTAGCAACCACACAGCAAAGCCATGACAAACCCACAGATAAAACTGTGTTACAATCACTTTGCTGGTGAAACAACCGTTTTACTCTGAATGTTGTTGTCTCATGCAAACTCATAACATTTTCAGGACTGATATTTGTGCGAGTGCTGGGGATGTTGGTTTGATGGCCAACAGCCATGAAAGCACCTCAGCGTGCAGCAGCACTGAAGGATGTCATTGTACTCGCTTTTGATAAATGTGAGGAGGAGTGAAGCAAGGAACAATTCCAGCAGTGTTATCAGAAGCAAACAGGGAGAGTCATGGGGCCCCATCTGCAGGAATCGTGTTGCTCGCAGGCCGTGACTCATTCAGCTGGCAGAGGGAAGGCGATTCTCCAGAGCATCTCCTAGACTCACTGCCATCTTATTTATTGATAAAGACAAGTGACACGATTTAATCAGGCAGCATCAACTTTCCCTTATTATCACCCCACAAATATAACCCATGTTTATGCCCATTTATGTATAGATATAGATATAAATATATGTATATAATTATATATGTATAAATATTTTATGATATGTATTTATATTTTTCAATATAATGTAACTGTAAAAATATATGGAGGAAATTCATGTTAATTGGGAAATTTCCCAGTCATCTCAATAGCAAAAAATATCCTAATTTAACCGAATTCACCCTAATAATAAAAATAATATTACTACATAATGTATATCATAATATTATAATAAATCTAATATATGTATGTATGTGTGTGTATATATATATATATATATATATATATATATATATATATATATATATATATGTGTATAAATATATACACACACATACAGTATATACTGTGTATAAAGGAAATACAAAATATATAATAAAATATTGTAAAATATAAAATAAATAAAATATGTATTATTTATATAAACGATATACCCCACCCTAGGGCTGGGCGATAATTATCGTGATATAATTTTCCTCGATAAAACGATTTGAAATGTTCGATATAATGGTTATTCTCCAAAAGCGGAACGAAATCACGCCACACGGACCGTTTATCCGCTCGGATCACAGTTCAAACTGTCGCGCGGCGCGAGCTCACTGGAGCGGATGCGTTTACTCGGTCACGTGAGCATTCAGCAGCGCTGTGAGATTCAGTGAGAAGCGCTTGAATTCAGCAGTGAACACAAATGACTGCTAGTTTAAAGCCAAACAGAAGAAACACTGTGTGCAACGAGACAGTCAGAAGGCTTTTCAATCTACACATCTCCATTATTTACCATGGATTTACTGTAGTAACACTCACTGCACTATAGTACTGTGGCAGAAATGTGGGATATTCACACTGAATTTTATTACAGGAGTAAAGGTATATAATTATAGTATGTATGTGTGGTTAAGCTATAGCATGTGCACATTTATACTGAATGTTTTGAGACAGTTTTTCATACAAATAGGCTAAAATCTTATAGTTATGTTTTTACCACGGCATTGAGTGCTATATGTGTGGATTGAACTGTTTATCATAATTTTAAATGTATGCTACTATGGGAGACCAATGCTTAATTTTAATTAAACAAATAAAAACTTGATCAGAATAAAGGTTGCTTCAATTTGTACATGTTACTGATTTTGATAATGAACATTTACCTTTGCATCCTAACTCAAGCTAACTTTACTATCAAACGTGCCATTTCACCGCGGTCAAGTGAGCCGTCATCTGTGAAAACGCGGTCAAGCCAGCCGCCGCCAGAAGTTTGATGCTCGTCTATTTCATGAATTACGGTACGGATACTTGGAGAGGACAAAAAGCATAGAAACCCCAGTATTTCAACGGTTTTCCTCAAATTTGCCCACTAACACATCAAACCTATTAAAAAACTACGTTTACATGAGATATTTTACAAAATACAGTTATTTTACATTCAAAGACATTTTACAGTAGATTTTGTGAGAAAATTAAAGATAAAATCCGTCCAAAACTTTACAATTTAACAGTCTACAATACCAACATCTACAGGCTTTTACAAGATAAAAATGTTTCTCTTTGAAGAGTTAATTTACAATTACTGAGGTAAGGTCAGTAACTGTTAATGATGTGATGTTCAGTTACAGTATGCATTAGTACACTGATCATTTCCTGCTTTTCCACAGGCATAAATACAATTCCTTCAGAGTTGACATGAAACTTCTAATGGATTCTTCTTCAGGATAACCATAACTCTTTCTATGCCAACTTTCACCGGGATTTACTGTACATTTTAGGAGAAAAATAAAGTCAAAGTCTGTAAAATATATAAGACATTGATTATTTCCTGTTTTTCTAATGGCATAAAACCATTTCTTACTGAGTTGACATGAAACTTCCAATGGATTCTTCTTCAGGATAAACATAACTCTTTCTATGCCAACTTTCACCGGGATTTACTGTACATTTTGGGAGAAAAATAAAGTCAAAGTCTGTAAAAATACATAAGACATTGATTATTCCTGTTTTTTCTAATGGCATAAAAACCATTTCTTACTGAGTTGACATGAAACTTCCAATGGATTCTTCTTCAGGATAAACATAACTCTTTCTATGCCAACTTTCACCGGGATTTACTGTACGTTTTGGGAGAAGAATAAAGACAAAGTCTGTAAAAATACATAAGACATTGATTATTCCTGTTTTTTCTAATGGCATAAAAACCATTCCTTTTGAGTTGACATGAAACTTCCAATGGATTCTTCTTCAGGATAAACATAACTCTTTATATGCCAACTTTCACCGGGATTTACTGTACATTTTGGGAGAAAAATAAAGTCAAAGTCTGTAAAAATACATAAGACATTGATTATTCCTGTTTTTTCTAATGGCATAAAAACCATTTCTTACTGAGTTGACATGAAACTTCCAATGGATTCTTCTTCAGGATAAACATAACTCTTTATATGCCAACTTTCACCGGGATTTACTGTACGTTTTGGGAGAAGAATAAAGACAACATCTGTCAAAATACATAAGACATTGATTATTCCTGTTTTTCTAATGGCATAAAACCATTCCTTTTGAGTTGACATGAAACTTCCAATGGATTCTTCTTCAGAATAAACATAACTCTTTATATGCCAACTTTCACCGGGATTTACTGTACGTTTTGGGAGAAGAATAAAGACAAAGTCTGTAAAATACATAAGACATTGATTATTCCTGTTTTTCTAATGGCATAAAACCATTCCTTTGAGTTGACATGAAACTTCCAATGGATTCTTCTTCAGAATAAACATAACTCTTTATATGCCAACTTTCACCGGGATTTACTGTACGTTTTGGGAGAAGAATAAAGACAAAGTCTGTAAAAATACATAAGACATTGATTATTCCTGTTTTTCTAATGGCATAAAACCATTCCTTTTGAGTTGACATGAAACTTCCAATGGATTCTTCTTCAGAATAAACATAACTCTTTATATGCCAACTTTCACCGGGATTTACTGTACGTTTTGGGAGAAGAATAAAGACAAAGTCTGTAAAAATACATAAGACATTGATTATTCCTGTTTTTCTAATGGCATAAAACCATTTCTTACTGAGTTGACATGAAACTTCCAATGGATTCTTCTTCAGGATAAACATAACTCTTTATATGCCAACTTTCACCGGGATTTACTGTACATTTTGGGAGAAAAATAAAGTCAAAGTCTGTAAAATACATAAGACATTGATTATTCCTGTTTTTCTAATGGCATAAAAACCATTTCTTACTGAGTTGACATGAAACTTCCAATGGATTCTTCTTCAGGATAAACATAACTCTTTATATGCCAACTTTCACCGGGATTTACTGTACGTTTTGGGAGAAGAATAAAGACAACATCTGTCAAAATACATAAGACATTGATTATTCCTGTTTTTTCTAATGGCATAAAAACCATTCCTTTTGAGTTGACATGAAACTTCCAATGGATTCTTCTTCAGGATAAACATAACTCTTTATATGCCAACTTTCACCGGGATTTACTGTACGTTTTGGGAGAAGAATAAAGACAAAGTCTGTAAAAATACATAAGACATTGATTATTCCTGTTTTTCTAATGGCATAAAACCATTCCTTTTGAGTTGACATGAAACTTCCAATGGATTCTTCTTCAGAATAAACATAACTCTTTATATGCCAACTTTCACGGGATTTACTGTACGTTTTGGGAGAAGAATAAAGACAAAGTCTGTAAAAATACATAAGACATTGATTATTCCTGTTTTTTCTAATGGCATAAAAACCATTCCTTTTGAGTTGACATGAAACTTCCAATGGATTCTTCTTCAGAATAAACATAACTCTTTATATGCCAACTTTCACCGGGATTTACTGTACGTTTTGGGAGAAGAATAAAGACAAAGTCTGTAAAAATACATAAGACATTGATTATTCCTGTTTTTTCTAATGGCATAAAAACCATTTCTTACTGAGTTGACATGAAACTTCCAATGGATTCTTCTTCAGGATAAACATAACTCTTTATATGCCAACTTTCACCGGGATTTACTGTACATTTTGGGAGAAAAATAAAGTCAAAGTCTGTAAAAATACATAAGACATTGATTATTCCTGTTTTTTCTAATGGCATAAAAACCATTTCTTACTGAGTTGACATGAAACTTCCAATGGATTCTTCTTCAGGATAAACATAACTCTTTATATGCCAACTTTCACCGGGATTTACTGTACGTTTTGGGAGAAGAATAAAGACAACATCTGTCAAAATACATAAGACATTGATTATTCCTGTTTTTTCTAATGGCATAAAAACCATTCCTTTTGAGTTGACATGAAACTTCCAATGGATTCTTCTTCAGGATAAACATAACTCTTTATATGCCAACTTTCACCGGGATTTACTGTACGTTTTGGGAGAAGAATAAAGACAAAGTCTGTAAAAATACATAAGACATTGATTATTCCTGTTTTTCTAATGGCATAAAACCATTCCTTTTGAGTTGACATGAAACTTCCAATGGATTCTTCTTGAATGACCGTAACTCTGTCCATGTCAAGTTTCACAGGGTTTTACTGTAGAATTTGGGAGAAAAATAAAGACAAAATCTGTAAAATTAACCCTTTTAAAAAAAAAAGCTACAATAGTGACATCTACAGGTTGTTACGAGTTAGAACGGTTTTCTTCAAAGGGTTAAGAAAAATATGAGTTATTACGTATGGAGGACTAAACCTGCAAAACAATAAAAAAAACTAAATACACAAAGTAATAAGTCAATATATCAATATGCTCCTGCATAAATACATATAAATAAACATATATATGTATTTTTTATATTCCCCTTGTTTATTCTAATTATTATTTGAGTGGTGATTATGGAAATGAAGCGTTGTTAAGCATTATCATTAGGTCAAACCTTTGCTGTGATTGGTTAACTGCTTTAAAGTGGTCACTCTGAACAGCATAAATTGCACATAGTAGACTTCTGTTTTCAACGGTGTTTGCTTGTGTTTGGTGGTCTCTGGTAATTACAAGTTTAGCTCCTTTATTTTCACCCATCTGTACGTTAATGTGCCAGGCATTTTCCCATCGGTCAGCCAACGTTTTAGTTTAACTGATCTTATTTTTTGGGGATCAGTGTTGCATTTTTCCAACCATTTATTATTATCTTATGTAAAATATTTATTTATTCATTCATTCAAGCTATTTTTATAAGCAGGAACATGTGGGTTTATGTAGGCTGGTTATTTTTATTTTGTAAGTGTCTATATTAATGAATTGCTTTAGCAGGTTTCATCCTAAGCAGTATATTCCAGTTCTCACCTAATTTAAGGATGAGTACACACAGGTTAGCATCCAGTTAACCAAACTAAAACGCTCTGTTTATGATTCTGAAGTGTACATATCGAAATATATAGCGTAGCCTACATATGTTCTAATGCTGTGTCTTGTTTACCTTTATTATCAGTAATTTCATAGTTGTGCATTAACTTAAGCAAAAATCTCAGTTCCAGCAATGCTGACCCGTCCCTTTGCACCACCTGGTTCTGCTTTCACTATTAGCGAAGGTTTTAGCCAGTGACACGCAATAGGGCGGCAAAGATGCAGAGCAATTATATGACTATAATGGAGCCAGGGATGTTGCGTATAAGCAACATGCACATGAATTGTTGATATTGTACCATTTTGCAGATCTTCATTTAGGTCGCCATAAATGTAAATTTTTACTTCTATTTCCCTGAAATAATATGTCCAATATATATTTAATTGCATTTTGAATTGATAGGCCAAGCACGTTATTTGCAGTAATAAGCTATGACATGTGCACTGTGTGTATAATTTATTTAATTTCCTATGTATTTTGATTCCAGAATCTGCACTTTCAGCACATTTGGAAAGGCAAGTGTTACAATAAACGCACAACAGCCTACTTAAAGAAAAGTGCATTCCCCCTCATTAAACCATTGCATTACTTTTGTTTATCAAATCTACTTTTCTGATGGAACAGAATCTTCTCTTTGGCTCTCAACGGAGGCGGTCGCTTTCTCTCCCCGTCCTCACCCTTATCTTCCCTGCTTTGCTCCCTTGTCTCGTGAGAGACTCTCTCTGCACTGCTCTCCAAACTAAAATATTATGGATTAACTGGTCTCTTAATGCAATTGACACTATCGAAACTTGGGTTTCGGGGCACCTGACTGCCCTGACGGAACGTTCGCAGCCGGCTATATACGATGGCGCGTGGGAGAGGTGGCGAATCGTGTGTCTTGCGGCTCTTTCCGTGGAGGACATTGATATCTACCTATTCGGAACCATGATAACAGGTATTTTGCTGATTGGAATAGGCTTTGCCCTGGGTTATCGAAGAATTCAGAAAACGGGAACAGCTGTCCAAAGCCCCACAAGGCTGCCCGTATGATTGAAGCAGTGGGAAGAGCGGGAAGAGCAGCATTGAGACTGAGACTATAATCGCAATATGGATTCTATCAAGGAGAAGTTCACGGCTTTACAAAGAGAAATTGATTAAAATGGAGACCAAAATGGTCAAATGGACAGAGTAGCCTGCAAAAATTGGAATGTTTACTCGCCCTAAAGACAAAACAATCTTATCTTTTTCTGGCTCCCCTACAGTGGCCTTGGCAAGGCTGTTGCTGCAATCTACCCCGGGTGTGCAATGCAGTGAGACGCTCTTGCGTTCCTCCCCCACCCTACAGACATTACAGACATTGCCCCCCGACCCCGACCATTCGCCTCTGTTCGCTTCGATCCGCTGGCCTGGTCAAGTGGGTCTGACCAGCGCCGGATCAGTGGCTGCGGGATCAGATGGCTGCTTGCTGGGCCGGATTCACTTCCCCTGTGGCTTTGTCGTGTATGTGCTTTTGTGTTGCTGAGGTGTTTTTCCTGTTCTCACACTGTACTCCCCAAGTTGCATAGTCTGGGGGTAATTTTTTTCTCCTCACTTTCCTCATGTAAATGCTGTATTTTTCTTCAATTCTACTTGCATTTCACTACTGATTATACTTGTATGATTGTGTATGTGACGAATAATAAAGAACCTTGAACACAATTTACCGTAGTGTCATGCAGTATTTTCTTTTGTGTTTAATTTCAAAGGCACGGAAAACTTCAAGAAATCTTGAAGAAATTTTAACAAGCACAAATAAATTTGCTGTGCCTGGGACCAATATAAAAGTCTACAGTGTTCACAATGCGGCTGGCTTTTGGTCCAAAGGTGGTTTGTAGTTCTGCCGTACTTTTTTGCAGTCCTTGCAGTGGAGCAAATGTACAAAAACTCTACAACAACTTACAAATGCTCATGCAGCAAAGAGGGAGCTTTGAACACGAGAAAGACGTCATTGCTGAAGACTACAGGGTATTCAAAATAATGTTAATATTACAAGACATGTTTTTTCAGCACATGGCCTCACAGCTATAATGCATACTGTGTAATGAAAACCAGCCAAACCTGCTGAAGCCTTTGGCTGCTAAATATTGTGTGTGTGCCGGTAGAAGTGGGTTAAAGTTAAGTTTCTGTCTATGAGTTATCAGAGTAAATCAACACTAAATCCCGTGAAAGTTGGCATAGAAAGAGTTATGTTTATCCTGAAGAAGAATCCATTGGAAGTTTCATGTCAACTCAGTAAGAAATGGTTTTTATGCCATTAGAAAAACAGGAAATAATCAATGTCTTATATATTTTACAGACTTTGACTTCATTTTCTCCTAAAATGTACAGTAAATCCCGGTGAAAGTTGGCATAGAAAGAGTTATGTTTATCCTGAAGAAGAATCCATTGGAAGTTTCATGTCAACTCAAAAGGAATGTTTTTTATGCCATTAGAAAAAACAGGAATAATCAATGTCTTATGTTTTTACAGACTTTGACTTTATTTTTCTCCCACAATGTACAGTAAATCCTGGTGAAAGTTGGCATAGAAAGAGTTATGTTTATCCTGAAGAAGAATCCATTGGAAGTTTCATGTCAACTCAGTAAGAAATGGTTTTTATGCCATTAGAAAAAACAGGAAATAATCAATGTCTTATATATTTTTACAGACTTTGACTTCATTTTTCTCCTAAAATGTACAGTAAATCCCGGTGAAAGTTGGCATAGAAAGAGTTATGTTTATCCTGAAGAAGAATCCATTGGAAGTTTCATGTCAACTCAAAAGGAATGGTTTTTATGCCATTAGAAAAAACAGGAATAATCAATGTCTTATGTATTTTTACAGACTTTGTCTTTATTCTTCTCCCAAAACGTACAGTAAATCCTGGTGAAAGTTGGAATAGAAAGAGTTATGTTTATCCTGAAGAAGAATCCATTGGAAGTTTCATGTCAACTCAAAAGGAATGGTTTTTATGCCATTAGAAAAAACAGGAATAATCAATGTCTTATGTATTTTTACAGACTTTGTCTTTATTCTTCTCCCAAAACGTACAGTAAATCCCGGTGAAAGTTGGCATATAAAGAGTTATGTTTATCCTGAAGAAGAATCCATTGGAAGTTTCATGTCAACTCAAAAGGAATGGTTTTATGCCATTAGAATAAAACAGGAATAATCAATGTCTTATGTATTTTTACAGACTTTGTCTTTATTCTTCTCCCAAAACGTACAGTAAATCCTGGTGAAAGTTGGAATAGAAAGAGTTATGTTTATCCTGAAGAAGAATCCATTGGAAGTTTCATGTCAACTCAAAAGGAATGGTTTTTATGCCATTAGAAAAAACAGGAATAATCAATGTCTTATGTATTTTTACAGACTTTGTCTTTATTCTTCTCCCAAAACGTACAGTAAATCCCGGTGAAAGTTGGCATATAAAGAGTTATGTTTATCCTGAAGAAGAATCCATTGGAAGTTTCATGTCAACTCAAAAGGAATGTTTTTTATGCCATTAGAAAAAACAGGAATAATCAATGTCTTATGTATTTTTACAGACTTTGTCTTTATTCTTCTCCCAAAACGTACAGTAAATCCCGGTGAAAGTTGGCATATAAAGAGTTATGTTTATCCTGAAGAAGAATCCATTGGAAGTTTCATGTCAACTCAAAAGGAATGGTTTTTATGCCATTAGAAAAAACAGGAATAATCAATGTCTTATGTATTTTTACAGACTTTGTCTTTATTCTTCTCCCAAAACGTACAGTAAATCCCGTGAAAGTTGGCATATAAAGAGTTGTTTATCCTGAAGAAGAATCCATTGGAAGTTTCATGTCAACTCAAAAGGAATGGTTTTATGCCATTAGAAAAACAGGAATAATCAATGTCTTATGTATTTTTACAGACTTTGACTTTATTTTTCTCCCAAAATGTACAGTAAATCCTGGTGAAAGTTGGCATAGAAAGAGTTATGTTTATCCTGAAGAAGAATCCATTGGAAGTTTCATGTCAACTCAGTAAGAAATGGTTTTTATGCCATTAGAAAAAACAGGAAATAATCAATGTCTTATATATTTTTACAGACTTTGACTTCATTTTTCTCCTAAAATGTACAGTAAATCCCGGTGAAAGTTGGCATAGAAAGAGTTATGTTTATCCTGAAGAAGAATCCATTGGAAGTTTCATGTCAACTCAAAAGGAATGGTTTTTATGCCATTAGAAAAAACAGGAATAATCAATGTCTTATGTATTTTTACAGACTTTGTCTTTATTCTTCTCCCAAAACGTACAGTAAATCCTGGTGAAAGTTGGAATAGAAAGAGTTATGTTTATCCTGAAGAAGAATCCATTGGAAGTTTCATGTCAACTCAAAAGGAATGGTTTTTATGCCATTAGAAAAAACAGGAATAATCAATGTCTTATGTATTTTTACAGACTTTGTCTTTATTCTTCTCCCAAAACGTACAGTAAATCCCGGTGAAAGTTGGCATATAAAGAGTTATGTTTATCCTGAAGAAGAATCCATTGGAAGTTTCATGTCAACTCAAAAGGAATGGTTTTTATGCCATTAGAAAAACAGGAATAATCAATGTCTTATGTATTTTTACAGACTTTGTCTTTATTCTTCTCCCAAAACGTACAGTAAATCCTGGTGAAAGTTGGAATAGAAAGAGTTATGTTTATCCTGAAGAAGAATCCATTGGAAGTTTCATGTCAACTCAAAAGGAATGGTTTTTATGCCATTAGAAAAAACAGGAATAATCAATGTCTTATGTATTTTTACAGACTTTGTCTTTATTCTTCTCCCAAAACGTACAGTAAATCCCGGTGAAAGTTGGCATATAAAGAGTTATGTTTATCCTGAAGAAGAATCCATTGGAAGTTTCATGTCAACTCAAAAGGAATGTTTTTATGCCATTAGAAAAACAGGAATAATCAATGTCTTATGTATTTTTACAGACTTTGTCTTTATTCTTCTCCCAAAACGTACAGTAAATCCCGGTGAAAGTTGGCATATAAAGAGTTATGTTTATCCTGAAGAAGAATCCATTGGAAGTTTCATGTCAACTCAAAAGGAATGGTTTTATGCCATTAGAAAAAAGGAATAATCAATGTCTTATGTATTTTTACAGACTTTGTCTTTATTCTTCTCCCAAAACGTACAGTAAATCCCGTGAAAGTTGGCATATAAAGAGTTGTTTATCCTGAAGAAGAATCCATTGGAAGTTTCATGTCAACTCAAAAGGAATGGTTTTTATGCCATTAGAAAAAACAGGAATAATCAATGTCTTATGTATTTTTACAGACTTTGACTTTATTTTTCTCCCAAAATGTACAGTAAATCCTGGTGAAAGTTGGCATAGAAAGAGTTATGTTTATCCTGAAGAAGAATCCATTGGAAGTTTCATGTTAACTCAGTAAGAAATGTTTTTTATGCCATTAGAAAAAACAGGAAATAATCAATGTCTTATATATTTTTACAGACTTTGACTTTATTTTTCTCCTAAAATGTACAGTAAATCCCGTGAAAGTTGGCATAGAAAGAGTTATGTTTATCCTGAAGAAGAATCCATTGGAAGTTTCATGTCAACTCAGTAAGAAATGGTTTTTATGCCATTAGAAAAAACAGGAAATAATCAATGTCTTATATTTTTACAGACTTTGACTTTATTTTTCTCCCAAAATGTACAGTAAATCCCGGTGAAAGTTGGCATAGAAAGAGTTATGTTTATCCTGAAGAAGAATCCATTAGAAGTTTCATGTCAACTCTGAAGGAATTGTATTTATGCCTGTGGAAAAGCAGGAAATGATCAGTGTACTAATGCATACTGTAACTGAACATCACATCATTAACAGTTACTGACCTTACCTCAGTAATTGTAAATTAACTCTTCAAAGAGAAACATTTTATCTTGTAAAAGCCTGTAGATGTTGGTATTGTAGACTGTTAAATTGTAAAGTTTTGGACGGATTTTATCTTTAATTTTCTCACAAAATCTACTGTAAAATGTCTTTGAATGTAAAATAACTGTATTTTGTAAAATATCTCATGTAAACGTAGTTTTTTTATAGGTTTGATGTGTTAGTGGGCAAATTTGAGGAAAACCGTTGAAATACTGGGGTTTCTATGCTTTTTGTCCTCTCCAAGTATCCGTACCGTAATTCATGAAATAGACGAGCATCAAACTTCTGGCGGCGGCTGGCTTGACCGCGTTTTCACAGATGACGGCTCACTTGACCGCGGTTGCATTTCTAAGAGACAAAAAAGTGATAATTTTATTAATATTGTCAGGCAAACCAAACCAGTTTCTTGATTTGAAACAATATCACTCATTAGATCACGCAGAAACTAAGAAATACATGTATCTATTTAGATATTTACTTTAAGGTAAATTAATAGTCTGGTTTCTTTAACATTCATTTTGGAGTAAAAATCTGGAAACTTGAAAGAAATAAAGATTTGACATTTATCGTGATAATTATCGATATCGACTGATATAAAAAAAAATTGTCGCGATAATGTTTTGGGCCATATCGCCCAGCCGTATGTATACATCTACATATATGTGTGTGTTTGTGTAAAACAGAATACATTTTATACATACAAAAGTTTCAGTTTTGTTACAGTGCTTCTAACTGTATTCACCTGCCTGTTTCATCTCATGTTGTCACATGACAAGCTTTTATGGATGGAAAAAAAGCTCATGATATTATTAATGAAATGAATGTGAGTCAGGAGCCCTTTGTAGACTCTCAGAAACAACATGGCCTCCTTCATTCACAGAGGACTCCTAGCAAGGCTTCCAAGCGTCATGCTTCATTCCATCTACATTTTCACCCTTTGTCTATAATTCAGCACAAACCAACAGTTCTGGCTGTTGCCAGGATGCTGAGTTCGGGTTTCTAGGGTATTTGATAGGGTTTAGTGGGGGTCAATGGTTGAGGCGAACACCCTGAGAGGACTGCTTTTGTCACGGCCACTCTGTTTTTTCCCATATGACCCCTTCGGTGGTTTCTCTAACAAGAAAAAAGCAAGAAATGGGGTAAACTATGCTAGCCCTAAGTACAATTTATATTTATTTAGTCATTTAGCACTAGACTTTAGTCAGTTGAAACACAATAATCAGAGCAGACAGCTCTACACAAGCTTGCTCACAATACCGCTATCATGGCCGGAGAATGACTGCATGGCACGCTGCTTTCTGTAACCCTGGAGCTGCTATGCCTTCTCGAGATTAAGAACACAAAGTCACAATTGCATTGTTATTCTTTGGGAGAGTAGTCAATAAATATTCCGCCAAATAGAAACAGAAAATCGTGCTATAGCCTACGCACTTTCATGAGATCGTGTTAGACAACAATTAGCTATTTTACAAATAAGATTTACATACTTTTACAAAGATTTACATACTTTTTTAAATGATTGAATTCACAACAGTTTACAGTTGCCCACAGAAAAAAACAGGGGGTGCTGCAGCACCCTCAGCACCCCCCGTTCCCGCGCCCCTGCTGATATAATGTCAGTAGATCTGGTGGAAAAGAGTGGAATATTCTCAGTTAGGCCTAAGACTTGACGATTTTGCAGAACTATAGGTAAATAATATCTTGCTGGGGTTTTGGAGAATAAAGTTTTCCTTTTGTTACAGAGATTCTCAACTTCTCACATTATGCTAATTGTATATTTAGTGGAACGGATCTGGTCTACTGTATAATAAATCTGTTAAATGTCATGAGTGTCATATAATAACCACTAGGTGACAGCCTTCACTTCATCAAGATGGCCGGGGAGAGAGAAACTTTCTGCAGACTGACAATACAAACTGAAAATTAAACTGTTATTTGAATTGCTGGTGCTTTACTGTAATTAAGTTTTTTTATTTACACCGCAAAAATATTTTTGTCATGTTTTCCAGTTTTAATATCTAAACATTCTTAAATCAAGACACTTAAGCAAAATTACTTAATGTATCAGAATGAGTTATTTTAATGCTTAAAACAAGAAACACATCTGCCATTGGGATAAGAAAATAAAATGAACTCAAAGAGAAAACAAAAGCATTTTTATGACCCTAATGGCAGATATTTTCTAAAAAATAAAAATGTTGTTTCTCTTTTTGCCCACAAAATAAGACGTTATATCTTATGTTGTTTTGATTCTCAAATAAATGTATCTCGATTTAGAAATGTTTAGACAAAACAAGAGTAAATCAAATATTTGTATGCAGTATAAGCAGCTGTTTCTGTTAAATATCCAAGGCAACATGCAGTAAGCAGAATTACACAGTGCTCTAAATGAATAGTAAAATAAATAGTGGAGGGAAACTTTAGTTTGTGAACATCTATGAAGTTTGCCAAAGCAGAGAAATGCACACACAACATTTGATATAGATGATTACAGATTTTAGTACAATGATGTTGCCCTTTATATTCAGAAAACAGCACCTTAAGGTCCAGCACAACTTTGCAGGCTTATTAAGTTTGTGCACTGAAGAAAAGCGGTAATGTAAGACACATACAGTACAATGTGCGCCTAAAGGTTGCTGGAGATCTTATCGTGGAAATATAACTCCTTCTCTTGCAACGAGTCCCCTCCCCGAGACCAAAAAAGGAAAATAAATTGGTTTTGGCATGGAAAAGACAGCAACACAACTGGCAAACTGGCAAAATATCAAGCTCTACAGGTTCTTGGCAAACATTAAACCTCAAAGTGCAATCCAAAATCCTAACGTGAAAACTGAAAACGTCTGGTACGGAACATGCAGTACATCGGCAGACAAACACTGTAGCTACAATAATAATTACATATGTAGATATTAGATGTTAAAATCAGATGCTATGTGATTCTAAGAATGCCTAGGATGTGATAGTTGGCAATTACTCAGCATCTGTGATTGTGGATGTGTTACTTTGAAGCAGAAACTCATCTCATGTGGTGGTTTCTTACAGCAGCTCTGAAATGAAGGGTTGTGTCTTTAAAAGCTGTCATGCTTCATAAGCACCAGATGGAGTCCGGCACTAGCAGGACATGATGGGAAGGACACGCCAATCCTTTCCAAAGAAAACAAACTGGGTGTGGAATGTGTACAGAAATATCACGGTTATAAGATAAGGATCGTACAATTGCCTGTGTCACTGTAAGGGCATCGGTGTACTCGAGAGACACCAACGTTTTCTTGATCTTGCACCAAATTTTTTTTTTATAAACATATACAAATTTAAATAAATACAATCGTTATTTTTAGTGTTTAAATACAAACAAATACCTTTTTCCAGTAAAATTATATTCTCTTTACACAGCTCTAAATTGTTGCACTGCATAATAAAATCAAACTTATTCTAGTTTTTCAGTAAAAATATCTAAAATCCTAAAAAGAAAAAGGTGCTCTTTGTAAATTTTGTAAGAATTCATTTCAGATAATCTTAAATTTCATTAGCCATTGCTCTCATAAATCTCACTAAATAATATAATATGCATGCCTAGAAATTTAGAATAACAAATATACAATTCATAATTTTTTATATTGAAAACTATTATTTACTATGTATGTGGTTGTTTATAAATGAATTCAATATTTCCCGTGAAAACCTTATTTTCTAATTTGAATTAGAAAATTTTACTGGAAAACGTGACAAAATGCTTGTAGTAGCTTCTGCTTAAGAAGAAGAACAGCATCACATTCTAAAAAAATGTATGTGGTTGTTTAAATCAATTATAGTGGCAATATCTTGACTATAAATGTAATATCTGAGACATGTTCTTAGTTTGATAGCTGCCTTGGGACAGATGAGACTGAGCATAAATGTTTCAGACAAGAGTCGTGCAGTGCATTGGCAGCTCGGCTCAGCTTTCTGTTCAACATGCAGCTCTACACAGGCCAGCATGCAGTTCATGTTCCGTCCTTGTCAATAATTACTTTTGATCTAGATATTATAGTAACAGTAGCGATCATGTGCAAAGAAAAACTGACATTACAGGCAATGGTGACCACACGTGTCATGGAAATAAAAGACTCAATGAAATATCTGCCTATGCGTTTGCTTTGGGCTTAAGCTGTTTAATATATTGTATTTTGTACATTTACTCTCGTTGGTAGTAACAATAGTAATAGGATTGTGGTTTGTGTGCAGAGCTGGGAATGATTTACACCAAGGCCCAGATATACCTGTTTCACCTGTACAACAGAAAGATAGTGACGCACGCTTAACCCTACTGTTTCCAGATCCAGAGGGTCGTTTACAGTCTAACCGTGAACATAAAAGTCTTGCCACGTTGCAGGATGGGAGGTTCTCTGCAAGTTTAGGGCGTTGTTGAGTCAACATCTGAAGAATTACAACATGCTCACGCATCTTGGAAAAGCAAAAACTTCAATGCGAAGATTACAATTTGTTATAATTATGTGTGATTTAGACTTTTTAATAACAACAACCTGCACTGTTCTTATGGTCTTTTTAAAGTAGTTTTTTTTGTATTCTCTACAAGAGGTTTGTTATTTTGGTCTGTGGTTTTCCATGTGTTCATTGAAACTGATGAGATGTTAAAGCTTCAACTGCTATTATGATATATAGATATTTAAAGGACAATCAATCATAAAAGATATTCATTCTATTTTACCCGATTGTGTCCACACTTGAAATCCACACTTGATTTCTGTAAACCCAGACTTGTTAACCCTGGGTTCATGGGCCTGTTTGAGTTCGAGGGTCTCTCTGTTTGCAGAAGATATAACAGAACTGAAATGACATTTCATGCCATTTTTAAGTATTAACTAATTTAGTTTTCTAACTAATGATTGGCTGCACATTTCATAATATAGAAATGTTAGTAATTCAGTCAAAATTCTAGTAATTTAGTTGATTCTTAAAAAATGGAATTACTAATTTGAACAAAAAACAAACAAACACACAAACACGTAAATAAAAACCAGTTGATTCTCAAAAAATTACATTGAAATAAAATTGCATGATTGGATAAACAACGAATAATGTCTGATTCTCAGAAAATAATATTATTGCACAATGGGACAAACATGCAAACAAACAATGTTTGATTTGCCTCAAAATCGCATGATTATAGATATAATTAAATAAATAAATAAAGCTTGATTCTTAAGAAATTGTTTATAAATCATTTAAAATGATTGAAATTACACTGTGAATGTGAAATGACACACAGAGGCTCTTGAGTGTGCAGCTGTAATGCACGCACAATGAACTCACAGACTTCCCATAATGCTCCAGTCACGTGGCCCACTTTAAGAAGCCAGACTGTCAAATCTGAAACTTCCTGGGTCCGGGGCAGTGTTGCCAACTTATTAGCGACTTTTCAGACCCCCCTAGCGACTTTTGTCCCCCAAAAAGCGACTGGCGACAAATCTAGCGACTTCTTGGACAAACTTTAGCGAGTCTCTGTGATCGTTGGTACTGCCGGAACGGCGCGAGATGATTGCGCGCGCACCTCTTTCTCTGCATCTGCTCTGTTCAGTGAGCGACGCGTTAGCATGAAACTGGTTTCCCCTGTGTTCAATCATAGTTCATGAAATGTACAAGTTTTGTCAATCAAGATAATCTTCACAAAATAATTAATCTGACGAATTTTGAAGCCTAAATAAAAGCGCCAGAACTGAAAAGCTAAATTTAGGCTATAAACGAACTACTGCACCACTGTCGCTCGCCTTCAACGTCACCAGCACCGCGCTCCCGACAACTTTCTCAAAGTTATTTTTAACATATTCAGTGAAAAGGATTTACACTGTATATGAATTTTAATCCACGCTACATGAACCGTTTCATATAAACTGGAATAAATACAAAACTAGAGCCAAACTAAAACTGAAAAGAAACATTAGTTATAAATAGTATAGTGAATAAATGAAATAATCATAACAGAAGCACATTGTCACGTATTCGTCTGTCTGTCCTCCATCCCAGCCAATCATTGTTATCATCACTCGCCCGCATCTGATTTCACTTGAGCCCCAATCAAGCGCACCTGCACCTCATCTCATCCTCATCACCCCAACCTTCATAAGCACCAGCACCAGAGCACTTCCTCGTCCAGTCACGTTCAGACACCATTGGACTCACTCAATGCTTCTCTCCCTTGTCATTGTTTAGTATTCATTCTCTAACCTTCTGTGTCATCCCCAGCGTGTTGTCCTCATCGCCTGTCCATCCTCCTGCACTCATCCAGGATTCCCCGCTGTGGTTCCATCCACGATCTCCTGGAACATATAACACCACCGGTCTGATCTGCTCATCACCCGTAGAAGTATCATCATACCCATTACTCACCTGCTTCCTGCTGTCGCTCATAGACTGTCAATAAACTCCTTTGTTAACATCTCTCTTGGTCTCTGTGGGTCAATCCATAACAGAAGACTGGACCAACACCGATGGAGGAGCGAGCGCGATTTATTTTGCTGGCTTGCGCGAATCCGAGCCGTTGGAGTTCGCCACGGCTTTCATCCCTCTCGCCCTCGCCAGCTCCCTGGATGATGGGGTCCTCAAGACCCTGTTCCAGCTCGGGATCTCATACCATTGACCTGTGGAGCTCCCACCTGTGGGAGGTCTCCAATCCCGAGCCGGAGGCCCGTCCAGCTCACCGTTGCCTCCGCTGGCCCCGTCCAGCTCACCGATGCCTCCGCTGGCCCCGTCCAGCTCACGTTGCCTCCGCTGGCCCGTCCAGCTCACCGTTGCCTCCGCTGGCCCCGTCCAGCTCACCGTTGCCTCCGCTGGCCCCGTCCAGCTCACCGTTGCCTCCGCTGGCCCCGTCCAGCTCACCGATGCCTCCGCTGGCCCCGTCCAGCCCACCGATGCCTCCGCTGGCCCCGTCCAGCTCACCTTCTTCCCCGCTGGCCCCGCCCAGCTCACGTTACCTCCGCTGGCCCCCGTCCAGCTCACTGTTACCTCCGCTGGCCCCGTCCAGCTCACCGTTGCCTCCGCTGGCCCGTCCAGCTCACTTTGCCTCCGCTGGCCCGTCCAGCTCACCGATGCCTCCGCTGGCCCCGCCCAGCTCACCTTTGCCTCCGCTGGCCCGCCCAGCTCACCTTTGCCTCCGCTGGCCCGTCCAGCTCACCTTGCCTCCGCTGGCCCCGTCCAGCTCACCTTTGCCTCCGCTGGCCCCGTCCAGCTCACCTTTGCCTCCGCTGGCCCCGTCCAGCTCACCGATGCCTCCGCTGGCCCCGCCCAGCTCACCTTCTTCCCCGCTGGCCCCGTCCAGCTCACCGATGCCTCCGCTGGTCCCGTCCAGCTCACCTTCTTCCCCGTTGGTTTCGTCCAGTTCCGCGCTACCTGAGCGCCCTCCAGTGCCTGCTCCTCGTCTGCAACCGCCAGTGCCTGCTCTTCGCCAGTGCCTGCTCCTCGCCAGCGCTCTCTGGTGCCTGCTCCTCGCCAGCGCCCTCCGGTGACGTCTCCTCGCAAGTGCTCTCCATTTCCTCCGCTGGTCCTGCCCAGCGCATCCTCGACTCCGCTGGTTCCGTCCAGCTCTACCGAGCGCCCAAGAGAGTCAGAGACGCCCGAGCGCCCAAGAGAGTCAGAGACGCCCGAGCGCCCAAGAGAGTCAGAGCCGCCCAAGTGAGGCAGTGCCGCCCGAGAGCCTCCGAGAGTCAGCGCTTCTGAGAGTTAACGCTTCCCGAGCGCCCCACAGAGCCTGCTCCTCCGGACTGGCCCCTAGAGGGGAACCTCCCCAGGAAAATGTTGGGGGGGGGGCCATATACCCCTTGTCTGTGTGGCCGGGCCTAGGACCAAGGCCACGGAGCTCCCTGACCTGCCCTGGCCACCCGGAAAAAATAGGCCTTGGCCGTCCGAGGCTCCCGATCCGCCATGGCCACCTGGGGCTCCCGATCCGCCATGGCCACCGGAGCCCCAGACCCGCCCTGGAGGCTTCCCCAGTGTCCCTGTCCTGCATCAGCCTCCAGGGTGCCCACCCTCCCTCCCCGGTGTTTCTGTTAAGGCGCGGGACGCGCCATCCGGGAGGGGAGGTAATGTCACGTATTCGTCTGTCTGTCCTCCATCCCAGCCAATCATTGTTATCATCACTTGCCCGCACCTGATTTCACTTGAGCCCCAATCAAGCGCATCTCATCCTCATCACCCCAACCTTCAAAAGCACCAGAGCACTTCCTCGTCCAGTCACGTTCAGACACCATTGGACTCACTCACTGCTTCTCTTCCTTGTCATTGTTTAGTATTCATTCTCTAACCTTCTGTGTCATCCCCAGCATGTTGTCCTCGTCCTCAGTCCTCCTCATCGCCTGTCCGTCCTCCTGCACTCATCCAGGATTCCCCGCTGTGGTTCCATCCACGATCTCCTGGAACATATAACACCACCGGTCTGATCTGCTCATCACCCGTAGAAGTATCATCATACCCATTACTCACCTGCTTCCTGCTGTCGCTCATAGACTGTCAATAAACTCCTTTGTTAACATCTCTCTTGGTCTCTGTGGGTCAATCCATAACACACATATAAAAGCACGTATTTCTGTACATTTCGAAATAAGGTGCATTAAAAGTCAATAATTCCTTGATTAATATGAATTAAAAACGTATCGCCGCATATTCAATCTTTTAAAAAAACAGCGTGAGCAAGATTTTGGATATGGTAAGATTAAACTTATTTTAGTGAAGGACCACATTTCAGTGGTTATTCTAAAATTAATTGTATTACAAATCATACTATAACTGGAAAATACTGTAAATTGATAAACTGATACTTTGGCGGGATGACGTTGAATGTCTCCGAAAGCGCTTGTAGTCCCATTTAGGTTTCAAGGTTTTTTTTATTTGTCACATACTCAATTATACAGGATATAATCAGTAGTGAAATGTAAATCAGGTCAGGTCCGCTCAATGGACAGTGCAAAATATGTAACACAACAAGTGTGTATATATATATATATATATAGGTTAAAAATAATAAGAAAAAATAGAGTAAACTGTGCAATACAGTATACTGTGGACTTAATAAATAATAATATAAGCAGCAACTTGTTAGCAAACGTCTTTTTTAAGTAACAGCTTAAACATCCCGAGTGTGGTGTAACTGGTGTGTTTTATGTCGTAGAATAAAACGTGAAAGTATCTTGAGCTTGTGTGAACCACGGACCTTATTTAAAGGATTTAACCAAAATCCCATTCAAAAAAATCCATTGGACGATGGAACCGGAAGTGCTAAAATGCTAACTCACTTCCGGGTTTTCGCCTACATAGTGACATCATAGTTGCAACACTCTATTATGTTGCTTCTCTAATTTTGCCTGCAAACATAGCCGAAATTACAGCACAGGAATTGTCTTTGTCTTGTCTTATCTTGTGTGCATTATTTGATTTCATCAGATGACGGCTCAATAAAATTATAAATTAGGATTTTTTTGCAGACTAACTTGGAAGTGAGTGCTGGTTATGTATTCATAATGGACTGTCTTTCAGTCACTATTTCATATTTATCCTGTTGACTAACAACAGAAACAGTAAAATATATAAAGTAAAACAGTTTTATTTAGAATTTGGCTGCATTAAAATACGGTATGAGCACAGAGAGACAAACTAATGTAAAAGGCAATACGACGCGATGACGTCATGAATATACTAATTAGGCGCATGACGCGTCATCTAGCGACATTTAGTGACTTTTCAAACTGGCTTTAGCTACTTTCCATCGAAAGAAGTTGGCAACACTGCTGGGTGCGATGCAGTAAATGCAAGACCATGACATTTACTTCAGCCATGTAACTCGTCAAAGGATCGCGCGTTTGTAAGGAGTCAAGCTACTTAAAGCGATTAGGCAGTTGTGTGTGTGTGTGTGTGTGGTGTAGAGCGGATTTGTTGTTTGAGCAGGATGTGTGTGTGCTGACAGCGGCACGAGCGGCAAACCAGCAGCTCCTTATATCCGTGGAAGAGCACGGCATGAAGAGATCAGGTAAGATCATCAGGTATTTACCCTAGTATCGCGCGTGTGTGTGTGCGCGCGTGCACGCAAGTTGTTTTGAATGTCAACGAGGCTTCAGTCACAACACTGATACATTCGTTGATTGTTGTTTTGATGGCTCGTGATCCATCCACTCTCATGTTTTTACTCAGAAATCTTTGTATTTTTGATTATTTGTGTGCATATGTTATGTACAATCCATATGTTATGAGTTAGCCTACTTATATTAATAGTTTGATGATGTCATGTGCTTCTACTGCATCTTTACGAAAGAAATAGATCTCATATTACAGTGTGTTTTCTTCTTGTAAAAAAGTACTGTGGTGGTACTATGGTATAGTTCTAGTAATACCACAGTGATTTGATATATAGCATGCCTTTTAAATGATTACCATATGTATACATAGTAATCCAAGCCTCTAAAGAATATTGCACTGTCGTGGTACATGCATCATGGTACCACCATGTTTTCAATTCTACCATGGTAGCCTACTTGGTACTTCGGTATGTTCTTGCGGGTGTCTGGTCTGATTATGTAAATGATTTTGAGAGTCAAAATCCAGTACTTGTTTGGCACAGCTGCTTATTATTTTGGAATTTTCCGTTAGTAATCTTCTGCTTCTCCCATTTCCTCTTGCGTAAACCAGCTAAACCAGTTGAGTACCAGTCCAGCCAGGCTGGGTGGAGAGCTTAAACGGCTGAGAGTAGTGAAATTAAATAAAATGACATTTGTGTTAAGAACAATAATTAATTTCAATGTGGATGTGGCATGAACTGTTGTGGGACTTCTGACAAATGAAAGGGAGTAAGCTGCAAATAGAGAGCACTTGTCAGATAAGTAAAACTGGATGGTTCAGACATTCCGGCTGGTACTAACTGACCTAATTTAAGTCATTAAAGTCCTTTTGGAAATGTTCATTGTGAGCAATATTTGCTTTCAGCAGGGACTGTAGCACAGCTGTAGACTAATGTGCACAGATGTTCTGACTGCTGATCCACATGTAGCAGCAAAATCCGTCTTACTGTAAACAGCATTATGACAATGTTGTGACTAAACTCTCCCTGGATGACTCTACACACGGTTCTTCTAGTTGTCTCATTTTCTCCTGCTTATTAATAATACACAAAAGTTACTATTCCGACATCATTTACTCATCCGCATGATGTTCAAAACCTGGATGACTTCTGAGGAACTTAAAAAGAGAAGTTTAGCCCAGAATGTCTGAGCTTCTCTGTTCCACGCAATGACATTTTTTAAGTATGAAGTGTGAAATTTAAACCATTATTCACTAACAATTTGATCTTGACAGCTGTGGTCACCATTCACTTTCATTGAATGAATTTCACCTTTTGTGTAAGAAGGTAAAACGAGTTTCGAAAGACACAGTGTTGTTTTCAAATGCTTTTGTGCACTAAACCACTTTCTGAACCATACAATTTAAAAGTAATAATGCCACAAAGGTGATACTTAACCCAGAAGAGCTGAAGTTCCTCAGCTTTCCCACATCCATCCAGCATATCAGGTTTAATACAGAAGTTTTTATGGGTGCCCAGTCAAGGGTTGCTTTCAAAGAGCTCTCCATTTTGTAAGCCCAAGAAAGGTTTTGTCCCTTGGTTTGTGACCAGTCTTTTGGAAAGGGCCGCTATACATCTTCCAATGATCTAAACAGCAGAAGAAAACGCTCTTTTCATAATTCTGATAACTGTCGTAAATGATGAAAAACGGTTAAATAAATCTTTGTTAAAATAAGTACACTTTAATGTGTGTTGAAACACTTTTTGGGGCCACTGTAGTGTTTTGTGAGGGTCAAGAAATACAGAGAATTTAATAAAAAAGCATTGGATTAGTATATATTTATATATTGGAGTATATTTGATATATTCAAGATTTTATTCGTCACATACACTATAATACAGAATATAACCAGCAGTGAAATTTAAGTCAGGTCCGCTCCATGGACAGTGCAATTATATGTAACACAAACACAAGAGAATATACATAAATAAATATTGGTATGAAAAAAATGAAGTAAAACAATATGAATAATAAAATGTGCAGGACAGTATACTGTAGACTTAATAAATAATAATATAAGCAGGAATGTGCAAGAAGAATGTGCAAACAGGTTGTACAGGGTATAAACATAGCAGCTATACAGATTATTATATCTTACTGATTATTAAATGGACTCATGTTGATGTTATGAGACCGAGGTTGAGTTTAGGAGCCTGATGGCCTGGGGAAGAAGCTCCTCCTAAAGGCTGATTTATACTCTACGTCCGCAAGTTCACTTGGGTGCACGCGCCAAATATGACGTCATCGAGGTGTTGGCGGAAGTTCGCTTTGAGTGTGTTTTTTGTAACTTTCCGCACAGCTCCACTTCCGAAGATGCGCAAGTTCTGGGCGATTCTAGCCGAACATGCACGTCTGTGCCGGCATTTGTGTGAAACAGAAGCAGTTTAATGTGAAGTTCAAACTACATCAGGTGCTTTTTGACTTTTTGACAGAAAACAATGCTTAGTTTAGTTTTTTTGTATAGGTTGTCCAAGGCTTTTTAATTCAAGTTATTTTTATTGTATAAAATAGAATTAGAAGTAATGTAGACACTATTTATACACTATTTGCTTAAACTTTTGCTTAAATTAAACCCAAAAGCTTAAGAATATTTTAATCAGTTCATAAAGAAATTGTTCATTCAACTCATTCATCACGCGAGAAGTCTTGTACCGGTAAATTACTTCTTCTCACAGGTGATTGCCGATGGCTTTAGAAGAAAATTACTCCTCGTCGCCCCCTGTCGATTCAAAGAATATCTCAACGGCGAGCGCGTCAAGTATAAAAGCCTCATCTGTTTGGGAAGGTGCGTGCGCAATCAGTGGAGGCTCGTGAAGCGGAGCCAGACGAGAGTATAAATCCTGCGTAAGTCTCTCAGTTTTTGCCATCATGCTCCGGAAGCAGTAAAATGAAGAGAGGGTTACCAGGGTGATTAAAGTCCTTGATGATTTTAGCAGCTCTGCTTTTGCAGCATTTGAGGTAGATGTCCTGCAGAGAGGGGAGAGCAGACCCTGAGATGCGCACAGCTAAGCGCACAACTCTCTGTAGAGCTTTGCAGTCCTGATTGGAGATGTTCCCATACCACACTGAGATAAACTGTGTCAGTACACTTTCTAGGGCCCCTGAATAGAAAGTTTTCAGGATTGCTGGTGAGACCCTGAATTTCCTCAGCTGTCGCAGATGGTACAGTCTTTGCCTGGCTTTCTTGACCTGTGTTTGAATGTGTGCAGTCCAAGTCAGGTCCTCGGAGATGTTTACACCGAGGTACTTGAAGCTACTCACCCTCTCCACAGGGGTCCCACTGATCATAAGAGGAGTGTAGGGCCGCTGCTGTCTCTTCCTGAAGTCCACGATCAGCTCTTTAGTTTTGCTCACGTTCAGAGAGAGACAGTTGTCCTGGCACCATGATGTAAGTCTCTCTACCTCATGCAAGTGTGCGGTCTCATCATTGTTGTTAATGAGGCCCAGAACCACAGTATCATCAGCGAATTTGACAATAGAAGTGGAGCTGTGAGAGGACACGCAGTCGTGAGTGTATAGAGAGTAGAGCAGGGGACTCAGGACACAACCCTGTGGGGTTGTTCAGAGTGATGGAGTTGGAGGTGAACTGGCCCATTTTCACCACTTGAGGTCTGCTGGTGAGGAAATCTTGAATTCAGTCACAGAGTGAAGAATTTAGGCTGAGGTCTTTGAGTTTAAAAGCTAGCTTTATGGGGACTATTGTATTGAAAGCTGAACTATAGCCAATGGATAGCAGCCTTACATAGTTCCCATTTTTGCTGTCAATGTGTATGAGGGAAGAGTGCAGGACCTGAGAGATGGCATCGTCAGTATATCTATTTGGGCGATAGCCAAACTGAAGAGGGTCCAAAGTAACACGGATGGAGGAGCAAATGTGGTTCTTTACAAGTCTCTCAAAAACCTTCATGACTATTGGTGGGAGGGCAACTGGATGATAGTCATTCAGGCAAGAGGGTTTACTGTTCTTAGGCACAGGGATGATGATAGATTTGTTTTAAAGGAGGTGGGAACCACAGAGGTAGCAAGGGACTCATTAAAGATGGATGTAAACAAACCATTAAGCTGATCAGCGCAGGACCACAGAACACGGCCAGTAATCCCATCAGGTCCGGCTGCTTTCCTGACGTTCACTTTCTTTAGTTCCCTCTCGAATCTCGAATATATAATTTCTCTTATTATGATGCATATGATTAATATATTAAAATGAACAATTAAATGGTTAGGGCCTATATTTCTGACAATTATCTTGAGTAGATATTCAAACCAGGCATATGGTTTCAACATAAATTGTACAGTTAAACCTATACGTATGTTTCTATTTTTATAGAGCAGCGAAAGCAATTTAAAACAAGCCAACAGATATTTATAGCATCTAGTTGGATCTTCTCAGAATGTTCTGAGTTTGTTTTCATAGATGTATTCCCCTCTTTTTGCTTGCTCTTGCCCACGCTCATAGAGTAGTTAAGCGATTATCTGTCATACTACCAAACATTTTAACCACAGACACCCAAATATTTGAAGTGCATTGATGGTCCATTTAGATTATTTAATGTACGGATTTGTTGCATATATGTGTGTGGAAGAGACATTCATCATTCAATGGGGTTAAAAGTAGGGATGGGCATTTTAAGCAAATGTAATATTCGATAATCGCTGGGTATTATTCGATTACTATTCGAAAATCGCACCCCTCCCGCGCATGCACCCGCCCACCCACGCACACGCACACACACACACACACACAGAGAGAGAGAGAGGGGGAGAGAGACCATCCAGGCTTTCAATCTGTATGATAACAAACTGTTTAGTTAATTAGAGAATAGTCTATCTTAACCCAAGAAAATTAATGGTTGTAAAGTATGATTGCTGGAACAGATTAATATAACATAACCGAATGACGGCATTTATTAACAGAACAGTCCGTCGATTATCAACTGCTCATAAGGCTAGGACATTTCTATTTTAAAATGAACATGAACATTCATATTATTAAAAAGAAAATCTTAAATCTGATTAATGCATCAATGAATATTAGGCGTAAAACATATTGCGCGCTAAACAGAATATCATTCTTAAAACATATTACGCGCTAAACATATTGTGAACCGCCTGAATGACACTTCATAACAATAACCTATTTCATATATAAATATATTAAATGAACATGTTCACATGCTCGAAGAAGACGGAGTGTTGTTCACAATTAGTTCGGTGAACTTTGAATTGAAACAAGGGAAGGAATATAGAGCAGAATATATTCTCAGAATTCCCCGCCTGAGTCTGAGCCCGTGTCTCTCTCACTATCTCTCCTCTCCGTTACAAAGCTGCTGTCGCAGCCATTTAAATAGTTCAGTTTTGGTTTTTAATAGCAAATTGGTCATTATTGTGTTTCCTTTCTTTATTAATTTAATTTAGAAATATGATTGGAACATCCTTTGTTTGTTAAATTCAAGTTTTTGTTTGTTTAAATACCAAGCGGCCAGCGCAAGTTTGATCAGTTTATCTTTCTCAAATAAATAACTAAATAATTAACGTCATAATATTTTAAGAATAAAGTCAAAATTACGATCATAAAATCATGTTACATTGCCTGAAGTTAAAATTACACCTGTATACTCTGCCAGAAAAATAATAATAAGTGTGGCATCCAACCTGTAATTCTATACATTTAACACGAAAAACAACACAAATATTTTGCATATAAATATAACATATCAACCAGTGGAATATTATTATTTCAGCAAAAAACGAATAATTTGAATGCAGGGAGCTCCTCACGGCTTCATTAATGGAAAACAGGACGTGAAGGCGGCAGAGAAGCACTCTCGTGCAACGTTTTGTTAACTTTGGTTTATTATTTTGAGTTGTTTGGGACGCTGTAGCAAACGGCCCTCTCACAATATATTGTTTAACAGGTCTATTGTTCACGCAATCAGGCTGAACGTATCAGAAGTTCTGTTCTCCGGCGTGGTTAGCGCTCACACATAGTGTGTGTGTGTGTGTGTGTGTATATGTGTGCCGCGCCCGAGTGCCGACAGTGCAGTTCGCGCATGTACTGAAAGGAGTTGTCTTTCGCGCCCAAATGCTTTTTAATCGCTTACATTTTTTAAACAAACAAGGCTTAAAACGCATGCAAATGATACAATTTAGTGACCACCTGCAGTGGCCCGATCTGGTAACTGACAAATCCGGCGTCCTTCACGCCATCGGACAGTCTTTATTGTCAAGCTCTGGTACACCTTTAGAAAATAATCGCACAACCTAATCGATATTCTATAATTAAATAGAATAGTCGAATATTCGATAATCGTGACCCATCCCTAGTTAAAAGGTTGAAGTGTTTTGATTGAGGAATGGGATTATTGTCTCAGACTGTCTGTCTGTCACAATCACTGTTCAGCTAAATCCCTGCCCGTTGAAATATTAATGCAGCTCAATTATGTGATTACTCCGTTACACCCAGCTGATGATGGATTGTCTGTAATCAACCCCTCAAATTCAGCTTCAGTGATTGGAGGTGGCGGAGAGCATGAGGCTTAAAAAAAAAGTAGAAATGGTGCATCTGAATAATTCTGCCACTTGTTTGTTGTTGCTTGCTATTCATTTGAATTAATATGAAATAATTGTAAATTGCTGTTTTACTCATCACTTTTCTAATTCTGGACTTGTAGTAGGGAAAGTGTTTGTGATTGGCAATTTACTGAATCACATACAGTATTGTACTCCATTTTGATTGTTTTGTTGATATTTTGTAAACGGTACGTTTATTTTAGGAAGATTAATGTGTGAAAATTAGAGATGTACCAATTGCAATTTTCTTGGCCGATTCCAATTTCCGATTTTTTGGGAAGTCTGACCTGCCGATACCGATTTTTGCCGATTTTGATTTTCTTTCAAAGAACTATAATTGACAGCACATACAAACAAAAATCTATGCAAATAAAATAAAATATATTTTTTTACATAAAATAAATTATTAAAGATTACAATTCCCTCAATCTGGACGGAGTTACAGATTTTCTCTGCTCTGTTACTGGAAAGAGTAAGATATAGTTAACTTAAAATGAATTGCTTTATGTAACAAAACGTGTCATTTCCCACTGTTTATAAATGGTTATTTCTTTCCCCTAACCTTATTAAATGAGTCATCTTTCACATCAATTTCTTACTTTGTTTCAATTCATTCCGTTAGAATAATAAGAAACTGTAGAGTTGTTACCATTCAAATGAAATTAGTATTAACAAACTATCTTTCCACTGCTGAGGAAACAGAAACTGCACTGGATGCATTTACACAGACAGTTTGATGAAGCTGAGGTGACATAAATGCATTTACACTGGAACATTTCAAATGCATAAACCATTTTATAAGATTAATGTTTTACATATTTTTTTAAACGTACAAATAAATGTTGAAAAAATTCAATTATACTTTTAAATATGAATAAACCACCAGTATTTGGCGGCAAATGTCTGTTTTAATGAGCGATTCAATTATTAATTCAATCAACCGATTCATTCAAACAGCTGATTCATTCAGAAATGAATCAATTGGCTGTTGTTTTGAATGGGCCTCACTCGATTAATTCAAAAACGTGGATTCGATCAGTAACCAAACACCACTGTGTGTTGCTCGGAGACACACAACAGTTGTGCTGTGGTGAAATTGAGCAAAAACAGTCAGTATTTTGTAATTAAGTCACTTAATTTCAACCTCTTGTTTATCGAAACAGATATATATATGCTGATATTGTTATTCGGGGAAACATCATGGCCGTCCAATGTTGCTTACCTAAATCATATTTTGTAAATCTCTTTTTTATTTATTTTTCTACCGCAGTATGCATCTATGCGTTTCTGAGGGTTACTTTTTGTGTGCTTTCTCTCTCATGCATTAGCAGTGCTGCCTTTGCAAATAAACATTCCATGATTAGTACAAGCCTGTTATCTTTACAGAAAACATACTTCGTTTCAAAGTCAGTCATCTCATTGTACTATAAATTTGCGTTTATGAATTACACTGACAGGGAGCACAGCGTGATTAAAAATAACAACATAGCTGGTCTCATGATGCATGGCATTCTTTAACAACCGTTATAATCCCACTCGTGATTATGAGCTCAACAAACTGAAACGATCAACTCCCTTTGCTTTCATATGCAACTTTTAACCATCACATTCCTATTCACCATCATTCATGAAGACCGCACCAGTGAAAACAGACCGAGACAATGGTAGCTTTAGCATCATTAGCCTTACAGAGTGCCAAGAAGCTCTTTCAGAAGGGCAATTTGGAAAACAAACGCCTGATACTTTGTCTGGAGCTGACGTTCGCGCGAAGCGTTGGTATTGATTCCTACATGTATTGGGGACTTTACCGATTTTTTTTCCATGACATTTTTTCTCTGAGACAATTTTTTCAGATGGAGGGAGTCTTTGGAGACGCCTATGTTCGTTAGTGTATCCCAAAACACAACACTTGAAAAGCCTCTTTGGCACTCGTTGACATTGTATATCTCCAGCAGCTACAGCAAGTAATCAGTAATGGCAGAGGCGGACCACAGCTTCTCATCAGGGCTGTGTCTATGCTTATAGGGCAGCGTCACAAATGGGCGGGACCTTTTTCCCCTCGGTGATGTGAACCAAGGGAGAATCTGAAACAGCTCGTTCTGAAATTTTTATAAAAAAATAAGTGGGTGGATTTTTACCATTGCAGGCTGTTTGTTTTCACACACTGCAACTGTGTTCAAAGATTATAAAAGTGATTTTTGCATTATAGGTTCCCTTTAAATAAAGCAAGACCTCTCATACAAGCTTGTTATACATTATTTATATACAGTATAGGTGAAGGTGACTTCTGCTGACCAAAGCTACATTTATTTAATAAAAAATACAGTAAATTAAGAAATATTGTAAAATAATATTAGTTTAATTTACAGTTTAATCATTTTTATGTATTTTAATTTCTTATTCATTCCTGTGATTCTAAAGCACACTTTTCAGCATCATTACTCCAGTCTTCAGTGTCAGATGGTCCTTCAGAAATCATTTTAATATGCTGATTTGCTGCATAAGAAAAGATTCAGGATTCAGCAGAACAGCAAAATTGAAAATGTTTTTGAAAAAAGTAATGCAGCTATGCGGAATAAATAATTGTATTTCCAAAAAAGTGTACAGGATAAAGAAAAACAAAACCCCATGACTGATTTGGCAGAAAAAACGATTTTCAGATAATATGTATCAGTCTGTTACTAATCTGCACTTCTCTTTCTTCTCTCATCCTTCAGTAAGTTGGGAGTCTGGGGCTCTTTGACTGGTGCTGTTGTTGATGCTGGCTGCCAGGTCATGAAGATCCGCTGGTCAAGGAAGGTGGCTCTCCTGGCCAAAGTCGGCTTCCTCTTTTCTCTGCTGTGGCTCTTCTACCTTCTTATAGTCCGTTCGTCCCCCCCATCTCTTCCTGATAAAGATGGTCAACGCGACATCCTGGTCCGTGATCTTCCATCCGTCGAGGAGGAGGAGGATTCCAACAGCCTCCAGCGACCTGTTTATGAGAAGCTCCCGCTAGACTTCAACGCTCCTGGAGAATATGGCCGAGCCACTCGACTGACCCTCAGCGCTGAGGAGAAGAAAGAGGAAGAGGCCAGCATTGAGCGTTACGCCATCAACATCTTCATCAGCGACAAGATCTCTCTTCATCGCCATATTCAAGACAACAGAATGCATGAGTATGTCTGTCACACTGAGGGGCTCATTACACACCCTACCACATAGCATTGCCTTAGAAACCACATAGTGACATGCTAAAAACACTTTAGTAACTGTGGTCCTGACAACCACGGAGAACACGCTAGCAAACACAGAGAAACATGTGAAAAACACTTTGAGCACTTTAGTAACTGGCAACCACCTAACAACCATCCAAAATACTCTGCAACCACACTGCGAAACGAACCTTAGTAACTCAATAGCGAAGCTCTGGCAACCACATAGCAATGTCTTGGAAATAATTCAGAACACCCCAGAAACTGCTTAGCAACATTCTAACAACACTCAGAACACCTTATTAAGTATAGCAAAGCACATAGCAGTGCCATAATAATGGCACAGAACAACAGCACAGCAACATGTGACTGTAACTGTATAGGAAAGCTCTGGCAAATTCCTAGCAATGCCTTAGCAACCATCCAGAAAATAATGATCCAGAACATGAACCACCTAGCAATGATTTAGGACCATTCAGAACATCTAAGCAACTACCCA